>JAZKJV010000905.1:780331-1141101 GCA_037367405.1 Ottelia alismoides | reverse complement strand
TGGAGCTCATGCTCCTACTCACTTGGATATTCAGTTTAAAGGTCAAGGGAAATCTTCCTTAAGCCCGAGCGAAGAACTTGGAGTCCCCAGCAAGCAGTTGCACCTCCTGACATGTCTAATTGAGCACTGGTCATAGGAGGAGAAGGAGCTCAAGAAGTCCATGCAAGGTTAGAAAACAAGTCCCAAAGGAGGGGAATCTACAGGATGGGAATGGGGGCGGAACAGGGGCTTTGTTGAGGGGGAAGAGCTATATCCCTAATGGGTCTCTGACGAGTCCGTAAAAGCCGCGTTAAGAATGTGTTTTTAACGTTAGTTCGTGAAAATAATTAGAGTCGTTCGTGTAGGCGGTGGATCGGAAACAATCAAGAAATAACCACAATTTTTAATCAAATTTAATCAAGTGGTTTTTATGTTTATTTTACTTGGGCAAGTCCCAAGGTCGATCACAAGGAGGCAAAGAAACAACCTAGAGTTGTGTCTATCCAATTTTTAGTTTGGTTTTCAAAGCGGTCTTTTTTTTGGAATTTTTCAATGCAATAAGGGATGCAAAATGCAAATTCGGCCTATTTTAAGGACTAAAATATCAAATACGTTCAAATTGTGTCCGAAAAATCCGAAACTTGGCCACAATGTAAATGACGATGAAATGAGTGCACTGTAATTTTTTTTGGAATTTTTAGATGCAATATGAATTTTTTATGAATTTTTTAAATGCAAACAGAATGATTCTCAATATTTAATTATAATAAATATTAAACCTATTTATTTTTGAGAAAATAAAATTATCTAAAATCTATCACTAGGTGATGGATCTCAGAAAAATCCTAAATCTCAAAAAATGTGGGGTCTAATACCTATTAAAAATCAAATACTGAACTATGCTAAATGATTTTTACAGATCAAAGTATGCATGCAAATGCAAAGATTTTTGGTCACAATGTTAATTCAAAGTAATCTTACGATACGTGATTTTTCGGAGATTTTTAGAGCAATGGTTAATTTAACTATGAATTTCCGAGCATAGATTGGTGCAAAATATTCCAATTTCCACAAAATAATTATTTATTAATCAACCGTAAATCACAAAAATGTCCATGACATGTCGAAATGTAGAGAATTAAAAGATGAACAAAATGCTATATTTAAATAAATAAAATGATGCAATGTAGAGGTCTATAATGAATGACAAAGACAGGGGTACAGATGCAAACAGAATAAATAAAAAATAATGCAGGGGGACCTACTGTTAATTACCTATAAATGAGGGCGAATATGCAATTTTCCCAAGGGGCACGTGCAAAGCACGTGCCCTCTGGAGGCGGGATTGAAGCGTAAATCCGCAGAGCTCCGGGGGCGTGGATGTAAATTACCCAAGGTCACGTGCAAAGCACGTGACCTGGGCTGACGTCAGCCTGACGTCCCTCCCCGGGACGCACGTGCCTCGCACGTGCGTGGGGAGGTCTCGGGCGTCACGCCCGGTGGCTTCTGCGGCGGAGGGGGCCGAGGCAAGGCCGGTAGGGTGGCGGTGCAGCTGGAGAACCACCGCCTCCTGCGGTGGTTGGGCGTGGCGTGGATGGAGCAGCGGGGGAAACTTGATGAAGTCGGAGCAGGTGGCTGGTGGAGCGAAGGCCAAGGCGGAGGCGGTGTTGACGATGTTGGCCGGCCCCAAGGAGCTCCAGGCGGATGATGTTGATGAAGATGATCGTAGGCGAAGTCGATGGAGCGGCGCTGAAGGTGATGCTCGATGAAGAAGGTGGCGATGGAGTCACTGTTGGCGGAGGTTGTCGATGAAGTAGCGGCGGAGATGTCGTCGAGGGCTCCACGGTCAAGGACCGGGAGCAAGAGCAGTGGTCGTCGGGACTGCGCTGCGCAAGGCCGCGAGCCTTGGATCTCGCCCGCGAGTTGTGATCTCCGGGCTGTCACCACTGGAGGTCACTTAGTTTAGGGCCATCGGCGGATGATCTGAGAAAGGGGGCGGCGAGGGTTTTAAATAGGCGAGGGCGAACGATCGGCAGGTGCGAGAAGAAGGGGGGTCGGCGATGAGATTAGCGAAGGTTCATTGGCGAAAGCCGCGGAGGGGAGGTGCGGTGGCGGCGGTTGCGAAGATTGAGGAGAGTCGTGGGTGGCTCTGTTGGGGAAGACGGATGGGCTCCAGGCCGTTCGATCGGCCGAGATCGAACGGCCGGAAAAAGCGACACGTGGCGTGATGAGAGGAGGATGGGGCGAGGCACGTGCGACGCACGTGGTCGTTTATATTTTTATTTATTTTTTTTTAAATTTTTTTAATAAAAATTGATAAAAAATAAAGGCTAAAAAACGCTAACACATGGCGGCCTCTGGGGCTGCCACGTGTCCGCCACCAGAAAATTCGACAATAAAACCCTTTATAAAATCAAAACGAAATATCAAATGACCTCGGATCGAAAAGTTCTTTCACGAAAATGCTCGTCCCGACGAGATCTACAACTTTCATGAACATCAAAGCCAAATTCGGTCAAATGTGAAAAGTGAATTTTTGGGGTATCCCATGTACATAGAATACCTTGATTTTTTGGGTTTTCTATTTTTTTGTCATTTTTAAACAAGATAAAAAACCGGAAAATACGGAAAACTCAAAGATAAATAAAAGAGACCTTAATCTAAAATTTTTTTGGATTTTTATTAATGAAGAAAATAAGTACATAAAATACAAGGTCAAAAGCCGCGAAAAAATACAATGTACAAAAGAGGCCCAAAACCCAACTTTCACATACGAGCTCCGATTCACTTGAACTTGGTCTTGTTTTGAAGGTAATTGAATGTACACTAGTTCAAAAGTGAGTAGGATCAAATCGGACACTGGATGGGGAAGATATGTGGCTTTTAGCCCGAAAATCCTGAAACTAGGTTTGGGTTTTGGTCCACTTTCCTGGGTTAATTATTTTTTTGTATTTTTTATTTATTCTTGTTAGTGATGAGTACACAGTGGAAGTGAGTTTGTGGTATGCGATGTTAGCATGAAGGAGTTAAAAATAGGGAAGTTAGGCTATTTACAGGTCATTTTTGGCTTGGATTTTTGGCTTCTTATTTTATGCAGAAATTAATGCTAAAAATGTAATTCTTATGAAATCATGCCTGAATGCTAATTATGCAGAATAAATGCAGAAATATTGTTGATTTGAGGGACTTGAGCTTAATTAATGAGACTTAGAATGATGAATCCGAGATTCATCATCCCCCTATACTTAAACCATGCTCGTCCCTGAGCATCAAAAAGAAATGCCATGAAGTGAAATGAGACTGGGTTCCATACCAAGACCATGAACTGAAGGTGAAAGTGAAAGTGAACTCGACCTTTGGATTAATAATGTGGCGGAACTTCTGTGAGACTTAGAATTTTAAATCAACAGTCCTCAAGTTCTACATATCATTGACACAGTTTCGGCTCAGAAGTCATCTTAGATCAATCCTCTTCCCAAAGTATACCCTATGAACATTGAATAAACCGACTCATGTGTGTGAAGGTTTTAGCTCTTCCCATTCAGAATGTCGGACTACCATGCTCCTCTCCTCTCCAGTAACTCATCCTCTCGGGGAGTCAGGTATTTCCTTCTAAGGTCTGCCGCGCTGTGTTCACAATCGAATGAGGGAGAAAGATAGAAGAAAGAGAAAAGAACTGGAGGGTGGCCAGTGTAGTCACCTCTCCTTGTGAAGATGGCCAGTGTAGCCGAGTCTCCACCAAGATCTGCAGGTCTGGAAGCTTGGACCTTTTGGTCGGATTTTTATTTGGTAGAATGCTTCTTTGTATTGGAATTTTTGGTGAGTTCTGCTTGGATCTTGTTGTGCCCCTACGGATATAGAATCTTTTTGTTCCGTACATTTTTTGGGGTCTTAGAAAAAATTGTGCCCAGCCGTCCATCCCTTTTCCGAAGCTTTATTTCAACCCGTACTCCGATCTTTAGATTTCCACGCTACCAGAAAAGAGACTCACACAGTCTTCCAACATCCCGTCTGGGTTGAGCTAAGTGCATAGTGCGAGAGTGCAAATTAATTCCCTATTCCAGAGTGGTACCCAGAATGAAGAGACCAGGTTAGACACTAAGAGTCAAACGCTGCACATTGTCATGTGGAACTTAAGGAATTAAGTCAAAAAAGACCTGAAGCTCTTAAAATCCTATTTCTCGGTGAAGTTCCTCTGAAAATTAGGTGGATTAAGGTCAAGCCCAGACCACTCTCGGTTTCGGCTCATAACTCGGTTCAGAACCCAATGACTTTTCACAGATGCAAATGCATGTGATGTTGGATGGAGTGCAGGTGTGAAATGCTGACACACATTTTTTTTGAAATTTTTTTTTACTTTATGCAAAGGAGTTTTTTTTATGCAGAAAATGAATAAGAAGCCTCTCTTTTTTTTTCAAAAATTTTGGGCAAGTCAGTGTTAGTAGCAAAACTTTTTTTTTTTAAGTTAGTACCCACCCCGTAAATACATATAGACTTACGCGCATGTACGAGATATGGGTAAAAATATATACAAAGTATATATACAGACCCCCCTATACTTAGCGAGTGTTGTGTCCTCAGAGCACAAGAAGCGGAAGACATAGCTCGGGCTAAGCGTAAGGGAGTGGAAAAAAAATGAAAAAGAAAAGCGGTCAGGAAATGAGGAGAGTAAATACAGGTGGATGTCGGTTCCCCCTATACTTAGGCTCTGGACAGCCTAAGTATGGAAGAAGGGTGGAAATGACGCAATCAGGAATTAGGAGAAGAATGGTATATACAGATGGCATCGGTCCCCCCTATACTTAGGCCTTGGCCTAAGTAGAGGAAGAAGCTGTACAAGGGAACCGATGTGGTCGGGAGGGAGGGTGGGTAGCCGATGATTAAGGCGGTTTTCGGCTGATCTTTTTGTGAGCCTGCGGTGGGAGATCGTAATGATGAGTCGGAGATGAGGCATATGATTCCCAACTATTGTCCGTGTCATCCTCAGACAAATTATGATGGATAGTGGATGAATTGTTTGAGTCAGATGAAAGATATCCATCATCGGAATTATCCTCAGAGGAGTAGTAATTGAAAGTGGGCATACTCCAAGTATTCTGGTCTTTTTGTTTTTTCAATTGTTTTCTCAGAATTCGTTCCTTCTTGGGGTCAATCAGTTTGTCCTCGGATGAATGCTCAGAAGCACCGGTCTCAGTCAGCTCATACGAAAGAATTCCAGTGTACTTGAAGAATGCAGGAGCATCAGCTTTGGATGAGTAGTAGTTAGGAACGGGAGTTGTCCAATGCGGATTGAATTTTGGATCCTTACGAAGATATGGCTTTAGGGCTGCCGAACAGACTTCACTCATGTAGACCATCTTTTCCGGACCTGATGAGGGATCATCAACTGATTCCTCTTCCGAAAGGTCAAAGGTGACTCTCTTTTTATTTCGTCGTGAAGGTGTTGGTTCACTTGAATATCCTGATGAATAGCCATTGAAATTTTCCTTGGTTGGTGCTCGGTCTGCGTGCTTGCTCTCAGTCTCCCGAATGTTTGAGCACTCTCTATTTGGGATGATTTGGTCAAGATATTCAGAGAATGTTGCTCCAGGGTGTGACCATGCATATGTCTCTGGATCGTAGTAGAAAGATTTGTCAATTTTGAGATCCTCGGGGATTTGAATATTGGGGAGAGTCTCTGCATGTTCTTTCTCTATTGATTCGATGTTGGTGCATTCCTGAGTCGAGTTGATGTAATCCATGTAGTCGGAGTAGGTTGACCCAGGGTGTGCCCATGCATAAGTCTCCGGATCATATGATTCATATACATGGTTGTCCATGGTGAGAGCGGCTGGGAATGGAGCAGGGGGAGATTTTCTAAACCAATAGTCTCATCAACAACCGCTATCTCAGGTGTGGTTGTGGGGTAGGGCTCTTCTATCGTTTCATGGTTACGGTTGTCGGGGACTGCGTGGGTTGCCTCAGAAGATCGTGGTTCCTCAAAGACAGGGTCGGTTTTAAGTGCTTCCAATGCTGTGAAATTGATTTCCCGAGTCTCACAATCAATACTCGCCTTGGCCAATGCCAAGAATGGCTTTCCGAGAATGATTGGAGACTGGGTGAATTCTCCTTGATGCTCAATATCGATGATCGTGAATTCTACTTTGAGCGGAGTACCTTGGAATTTCATGATGACAGGAATGATTCCTCTCGGCCGCTTTATTGATCGGTCTGCCAATTGAACAATCTCTTGTATCTTCCGAATCGGTCCGAGTTTGAGTTCATGGAATACAGAGGTCGGGAGGATATTGATTGGTGAATCGTCATCAATCCGAGCATGGGTGAAAATTGTGTCTTTGATTTTGCAGTCAAATCTGGGCAACCGCTTCACTATGCGGCTCTTGGTTTTTCTCCTCAACACCAAGTAGGAGGCCATTGACAAGATATGTCTTTCAGTCTTTGTTCGTATCCTGCCCGACTTTTTGTTCATTAATTTATCTGTTATAAATCTTTTAAGGTCGGGGAAGTGTTCAATGGCCTGTATAAAGGGAAGTTCAAATATCAAACGTTTTTCCAGTGCTTCCCGTACAGTCGGATCCAAATTTCTCAGATCATCTTCAGTTTTAATTTTTATGAAATTTTCTGAATTTTCAATTTTTTTGTGATTTTCAAATATTTCCATTTTTTTGGTATTTTCTGGGTGGTGTGGGGGTGTGGGATGTTCTTCAGATGAAAAGGGGCTCTGGTGTTCAGGGTGAGGGTCAACGACATAGTCCTTTTCGGAATTGTCCATAGGTCCCTGAATATCCTCAGAATTTTCAATCTCAGATCCAATAATTTTCTCATTCATTTTACTGTCCGAGCCACCATAGAATACGATGAATCGATCGGTAAATTTTTGAAATCTCTCCTCTATTGAATTGAATCTTGTTGTTATCCTCAAAATATCATCCTCAAAATTCAATTCATGATCAATCATAGGCGCAGTCGGTGTGTGTTCGATAATTTCGTCTTCCATTTTCTCGTTTGTGCTGGGAGGAGAATTTCTTGGAAGATCCAATATATGATCATTAATTTCAGAAAATATCTCCTCAATAATCATGGAAGACGGCTGCTCATATGGTCCAGTCATGTGGAGTTGATCCGAGTAAAATTTATTTCTTTGATCATGAGTGGTCGGATCTTGGTATGATGGAGCATGTCTGAAGAAGGGGTTGTTGTTCATGAAGCCTATCGGATTGGTGAAAAGAGATGGCGGTTGAGAGTTTCTTGGAGGAGGTGTTTTGGGTCTAACCGACACGAATTCATTTTCATAGTATAATTTCGATGGGTGTTCCGTCATTTTTGAGAGGAATGAGGGGTTGGATCTGCGAGAGTTTTTGGACAAGAGTTCCATTATGAGGTTCAAATCAAGAGAGGGAAAAGATGATTGCACGGGACAGTCAAGAGAATTTTTATCGAATGTGCGGCTGTTGATCTTGAAATCGGTTCACGCACACCAATGCAAACACAATTCAAACCCCAGGTTCACCAACTCACACAATGAAACCGTAAGAGTTCGGCTATTATCTTTTCAATTTTAGTTGGTGATAAATTCAATCTTGCAAGCCGTTTAAACGAGATGTTAGGTTTGGAGCTGGGCTCTATCCTAGTGTGCGTCTCTCTCCTCACTACAAGATAAAATCAAACAATGTCGGGGTTGCTCTCCCGCAAAAATTCTTGATTTTATGGGTTATTAAGATCGACTATATTTAGCAGTCCCAATTTTAATGAGGCGATCACTGAAGAATTTAGATGAACACAAATACACGTCTACCGTCCAGTCCCAATTTCCTTTAGATTTATGTGATAAAACAAGAGAGAGGAATTCGGGAAAAGCCGATGTACGCGGAAAACTATGATGAATGCTCAGTTAGACGACTTACAGTGGCTCCTCACAATCTCCATGTGGGATGCAATACAGAATTGAAAAATTTATACTAAATGCGTGCAAGCCGATGAAAACCGCACCTAAGTAGAAAGTTCTATTAGCGGGAAGAATTGAGTTGAATTTGGCTAAGTTGAACGATCTAATGTGCGTCTCAGTTAGAGTGCAGTGTGGCTTAAGATCCTACGAGCACAATCAAAAATAAAATTTGCTCTAAGAGCCATATGTGCAGGTCTATCCTAATCGCCACTCAAGTCGGGCCCCACCCTCTCCGGAGAGTGAAACAGGCCACGACACACCACAAATAAAGTTCAAGGTCTTTTTACACACGCGAGAGTCCAAACGGACACCGCTATAAATGAGCAGAAATTAAAAGTGCAGAAATTAAAAACCTAGACTCTACTCTCTCTCACGACTCGACTCGATCTTAATTTAATTGCGGTTTCTTTGGGTGTCGGTGAAGATGCGTCGGTTCCTTGAAAAACCGCTCCACGTGCGTCGGGTACCTCGCAAGAAAAATAAGAGAGAGAATGTAAGAGAGTGACTCAGAAAATAATCAAAAATAAAATGAATGAAAGAAATGCTGAAAAATAAATACAAGAAATAAAATGGGATTTACAATGAAAATTCGGGGGTCGGACTACCCGAATTCGGAAAACCGAACAAAAATTTTCAAAACAAAAAACTAAGCCATTTGCCTCCCCGGCAACGGCGCCATCTGACGAGTCCGTAAAAGCCGCGTTAAGAATGTGTTTTTAACGTTAGTTCGTGAAAATAATTAGAGTCGTTCGTTGTAGGCGGTGGATCGGAAATAGTCAAGAAATAACCACAATTTTTAATCAAATTTAATCAAGTGGTTTTTATGTTTATTTTACTTGGGCAAGTCCCAAGGTCGATCACAAGGAGGCAAAGGAACAACCTAGAGTTGTGTCTATCCAATTTTTAGTTTGGTTTTCAAAGCGGTCTTTTTTTTTGGAATTTTTCAATGCAATAAGGGATGCAAAATGCAAATTCGGCCTATTTTAAGGACTAAAATATCAAATACGTTCAAATTGTGTCCGATAAATCCGAAACTTGGCCACAATGTAAATGACGATGAAATGAGTGCACTGTAATTTTTTTTGGAATTTTTAGATGCAATATGAATTTTTTATGAATTTTTAAATGCAAACAGAATGATTCTCAATATTTAATTATAATAAATATTAAACCTATTTATTTTCGAGAAATAAAATTATCTAAAATCTATCACTAGGTGATGGATCTCAGAAAAATCCTAAATCTCAAAAAATGTGGGGTCTAATACCTATTAAAAATCAAATACTGAACTATGCTAAATGATTTTTACATATCAAAGTATGCATGCAAATGCAAAGATTTTTGGTCACAATGTTAATCAAAGTAATCTCTACGATACGTGATTTTTCAGAGATTTTTAGAGCAATGGTTAATTTACTATGAATTTCCGAGCACAGATTGGGCAAAATATTCCAATTTCCACAAAATAATTATTTATTAATCAACCGTAAATCACAAAAATGTCCATGACATGTCAAAATGTAGAGAATTAAAAGATGAACAAAATGCTATATTTAAATAAATAAAATGATGCAATGTAGAGGTCTATAATGGATGACAAAGACAGGGGTACAGATGCAAACAAAATAAATAAAAAATAATGCAGGGGGGACCTACTGTTAATTACCTATAAAATGAGGGGCGAATATGCAATTTTCCCAAGGGGCACGTGCAAAGCACGTGCCCTCTAGAGGCGGGGATTGAAGCGCAAATCCGCAGAGCTCCGGGGGCGTGGATGTAAATTACCCAAGGTCACGTGCAAAGCACGTGACCTGGGCTGACGTCAGCCTGACGTCCCTCCCCGGGACGCACGTGCCTCGCATGTGCGTGGGGAGGTCTCGGGCGTCACGCCCGGTGGCTTCAGCGGCGGAGGTGGGCGAGGCAAGGCCGGCAGGGTGGCGGCGCAACTGGAGAACCACCGCCTCCTGCGGTGGTTGGGCGTGGCGTGGATGGAGCAGCGGGGAAACTTGATGAAGTCGGAGCAGGTGGCTGGTGGAGCGAAGGCTAAGGCGGAGGCGGTGTTGACGATGTTGGCCGGCCCAAGGAGCTCCAGGCGGATGATGTTGATGAAGATGATCGTAGGCGAAGTCGATGGAGCGGCGCTGAAGGTGATGCTCGTTGAAGAAGGTGGCGATGGAGTCGCTGTTGGCGGAGGTTGTCGATGAAGTAGCGGCGGAGATGTCGTCGAGGGCTCCACGGTCAAGGACCGGAGCAAGAGCAGTGGTCGCCGGGACTGCGCTGCAGCAAGGCCCGCGAGCCTTGGATCTCGCCGCGAGTTGTGATTCTCCGGGCTGTCACCACCGGAGGTCACTTAGTTTAGGGCCATCGGCGGATGATCTGAGAAAGGGGGCGGTGAGGGTTTTAAATAGGCGAGGGCGAACGATCGGCAGGTGCGAGATAGAAGGGGGGTCAGCGATGAGATTAGCGGAGGTTCGTTGGCGAAAGCCGCGGAGGGGAGGTGCAGTGGCGGCGGTTGCGAAGATTGAGGAGAAGTCGGGGTGGCTCTGTTGGGGAAGACGATGGGCTCCAGGACGTTCGATCGGCAGAGATCGAACGGCCGAAAAAGCGACACGTGGCGTGATGAGAGGAGGATGGGGCGAGGCACGTGCGGAGCACGTACCTGGGAGGCACGTGCGACGCACGTGCGTCGTTTATATTTTTTTATTTAATTTATTTAATTTTTTAAATAAAAATTGATAAAAATAAAGGCTAAAAAACGCTGACACGTGGCGGCCTCTGGGGCCGCCACGTGTCAGCACCAGAAAATTCGACAATAAAACCCTTTATAAAATCAAAAAGAAATATCAAATGACCTCGGATCAAAAAAGCTCCTTCATGAAAAATGCTCGTCTCGATGAGATCTACAACTTTCATGAAGACATCAAAGCCAAATTCGGTCAAATGTGAAAAGTGAATTTTTGGGGTATCCCATGTACATAGAATACCTTAATTTTTTGGGTTTTCTATTTTTTTGTCATTTTTAAACAAGATAAAAAACCGGAAAATACGGAAAACTCAAAGATAAATAAAAGAGACCTTAATCTAAATTTTTTTTGGATTTTTATTAATGAAGAAAATAAGTACATAAAATACAAGGTCAAAAGCCGCGAAAAATACAATGTACAAAAGAGGCCCAAAACCCAACTTTCACATACGAGCTCCGATTCACTTGAACTTGGTCTTGTTTTGAAGGTAATTGAATGTACACTAGTTCAAAAGTGAGTAGGATCAAATCGGACACTGGATGGGGAAGATATGTGGCTTTTAGTCCGAAAATCCTGAAACTAGGGTTTGGGTTTTTGGTCCACTTTCCTAGGTTAATTATTTTTTTGTATTTTTCATTTATTCTTGTTAGTGATGAGTACACAGTGGAAGTGAGTTTGTGGTATGCTTAGCATGAAGGAGTTAAAAATAGGGGAAGTTAGGCTATTTACAGGTCATTTTTGGCTTGGATTTTTGGCTTCTTATTTTATGCAGAAATTAATGCTAAAATGTAATTCTTATGAAATCATGCCTGAATGCTAATTATGTAGAATAAATGCAGAAATATTATTGATTTTGAGGGACTTGAGCTTAATTAATGAGACTTAGAATGGTGAATCCGAGATTCATCAGTCTCCTCCCTTTCAGGGAGGTGGCATGGATCGAGGGTGATAGAGAAATGAAAAAGTGGAGGAGGAAAGAGATGAGGTGCGAGGATGTAAAGTTATCAGTAAACGTCTAGGTGTTGTGAATGAGTGAAGTAAGTGTATACGCGTGGGAGGAAAAGCGAAGGAATAAGGAGAAAAGTAAGAAGAATATTACTTGGAGGAGAAGATTATTGATGGAGGAGGAACATGGAGGAGGATTAGGCTTGGGGTTGAGGTTTGAGAACCTCGATCGTCCCTCGATGCTCCGACTACAAGCAAACTCCAACGAAGGGATGCAACAAGGTGTTCCCACATTGGATAACGCTGACAAGATGAACTCCATCTTCACGATAAATTATCTCACCTTCTTTGACACAAATGGTGGAGGTAGGATTACGGCACTCGCACGTAAGGGAGTATCAGGCCAAATCGTGGTGGAGATGGAGTGTTTGAAGAAGGATGGGAGGCGATTCCAGGTGATTGTTTGCCAAAGATCAACCGCCTCCATATTGCAGAACGTGGAGTGGACATGGAAGTTATAGTCCTAGTAAGGAATAAGGTGATTAGAGCTTTAACAAAAAGTTGAAATTGAGGGAGGGGAGTTATGACAATGTGGAGAGAAAATAGAGAAGATCGGGTGATTGAGAATCACATAGTGTGAAAGATGCAATGGTGGATATTGACGATGTGGGGTGACCATTGGTTATGGTGATCCAACAGTGGTCTTGAGGCATAAAGGAAAAGGCTTGATGGGATCTGATGATCTCATCAGATGGTGGAGGTTTGAGGTGGATGTGGAGGGTCTCGGTGAGATCCATCAAAAAGGATCTGACGGTAGAGAAGAGAGGCAGTGATGAATAGAGTCGGGCTATGTTGCTTCTCTAGAGAGAGCCACGTGGCTCAATAGGGAAAAATTAAGAAAATAAAGAAAAATAAAAAATAAATATATACATGTGTCAGATGAAAAAGTGTTGAACATTAAAGTTGTAGATCTTTTTTAGATCTACGTTTTCCATGTAGATCCCAAACACAAATACATCATTTGTACATAGATATATTTTTAAGTAATTAAAAAACATTATTTTAATTCCTTTTGTAATTTTTTATTCTATATTTATAAATAATTACAAAGAATATGTACAATACTATCCTAATTTATATGGTATTTTTGATAATAAGAAATACAAGAAATAAAGATACAAAGATAGGGTTATTTATATATATTAATTAGGGTTAGTTATTTGCATAGGTTAATTCGTTAATGTTATTTAACTAACAATGATTTTTATTGAAATGCTTAAGTAAGAGGGATACTTAGTTAATGATAAGATGATAAATCAGAGATTTATCACCCAGTCATATCACCTCCCCTTATATAGGATCTCGATCGAGGAAGATTAGTCCATGACCATCGGATCAGGAGCAACCTCACATCTCCACAGTCAACTCACAGTGTTTATGGTATTCTCAGAGATGCACAATCAAGGTGAAGAAACCCCATCTAGGGGATAGGATCAGGTGCCTCGGTTACATATAGGAAACTTGTGATCTAGGTAATTTGCATCCCCCGCCTTTTTGCGTCCACTCATTTCCGACCAAATCGAAAACCTCATGTGCCCCTCAAATAGTTGGTAAATTACCCTACAACTTTACCGTCAGTTTTTTGCATAGATGACCACTGCACATATTTTAAAGCATCTTAATTTTTTTTGTACAATTTAAATCCTTGATTTGAACCATTATTTGGATATGCAAATTTTATCATCTTCTAAAAATAAAAATAGCTTATGGTAGCAAACTTTAGTCTCTACATTTGGTGAATTAACTAGTTTTTTATAATCAAATTAAATTTGTGAAAAAAATGAGTATTTTACCCGGTTAGACTTGTTTAATTCATATAAAATCACGTTTCTTTAAAAATATCAAATAATATCCATTTGTAGGTATTTATATATATTATATTTTGTCCAAAAATCATCTAAAAATATTATCTCATGTTCTTTAAAATAATTCTTAAGTGATTTGAATAAATAATTCTAATTAACTACCACATCAATGTTTTCAGACAATTCCAAGTGCATTGTGTGCCCTTTAAGTACCAGTCAGTGGAAATTTTATTTTGTAAGAATAAAGATGTTTGGTATTTTTAGTAGTTAAATGCCCCAAATTACTTTTTTATTAAATAAATTGCCAAAATTCATATTATTTCCAAAATTATGAAAAGTACAACATATATTCTCAGTAATTATACCTCATTATAAAAATCTTTCATTTCTATAACTGTTTGCATAAATATTTACATAAAAACCACGAACTATTCGTTATTTTTCTTGAATGCATATTAAATCAGGAAAAATACACATAAATGCTTTCCATATATATTATTTAATACCCTCTATCTAGGAAAATACTAATTGTCCAAATATGCACTTCATGTATTTTCTAAATAAAGAGAATTAAATGTTTTACAAATAACCTTGATTCTATTTCCTTATTTTTATTTTCCATAAAACGAACTTTTAAAATACCAAAAAAAAGTATTAAGATAATATAATTTTTTTTCTAACTCCAAAAATATTTTTACTCAATTTTTATGATGTGTTTTGGGCTTCAACTTAATTTGTAAAAACCCCTTATATAGGTACATCCCAAGTTTCAAAACTCACATCACATTCATTTTGCATTTATCATTTTGCATTATGTAACTTAATCCAAAATAAAAAAATGCATCTCGTTAGCCTTATTTTCTTAGTTGTCTAATTTAGAAATTTGTGTTTGACCTTGGTTTACTTGCCAACTAAAAATGACCAAATTTGACAATGCATAATTTATATAAGATATGGTTTTGAGTTTTCACTTGATTTTTGAATATACTACAACTCTACCTAATTAAATATGTTAGAAAGCAACTAATTAGATGGCACCATTATTGGGGAGACAATTGGTTTAGGATCAAACTTAGAGAACCACGTAGTTTAGGGTTTACATCACCTCGGCTAGTCTGAATCACAAGGTTTCGTGTTTATTTTGACTTCTTTTTTTGTGAATTTCATGTGCATTTTCATTTTTGCATTATTATGTTATGCAAGTCTGAAGTAGTTTGGTTGATCTTATAGAAACTAAGAAAAATGAAATCTTGGAGACTAGTGTCCCAGTTGCGAGGAGCGAAATGGAGAAGATTGTAAAGACTTGGCATTGAAAAATGAAGGATATGGAAAAAATCCTCAAGCGCATCACGGAAGCGTGAGCGTCGTATCGGATACGGACGGAGAACGACGAGCCGTACTAGTAGTTCGATGCAGTGGAATTTAAAATTTTTCATGCGATGAAACCACATGATCCAAGAACGATTCTCGGATCGTTTCATCTATAACCACAACAAGTATAATGCAATACCTCTTGAAGCATGGTTGATCGAGTCTCTACGAAAAGAGACCTCCTATCTCAAGTCCGATCGTCGGAGAAGCGGATTGCGAGCGCGGGGATGAGTCGAGTTGTCCTCGCAATCCAACGAGTTGATCCAAGCACGATGAACTCCTGATCTCGTCGTATGAGATCGAATGTCTCCTTCGTGAGCGTAGCACTCCAAGAAGACGGAGAACCGTAGAGCGTCGAAGCGGCGGTGCGGTGGCGTAGGCGACGACGAAATCCTCCCCTAGGGTTTTGGTGGTCGGCCACCAAGAGAGAGAGGGAGAGGGTTGGCGTGTGAGGAGAAAAAGAGAGAGAGAAGAGCTTCCAAAAGCATGTAATAGAGAGCATAGCATGCCTCTCTATTTATAGGGTTTTAGGATCCATGGATCTCAATCCATGAAACATATAAAATCAATGGATGAGATTGATTTATGTCAATCCAATGGTCAAGATTGTTGTTGGTAAAAACTAACAACTTATGATTTAATTTATATCAAATATATTTGATAAATCAAATATACATTAATCCTAAAATTAAACCAATCAAATAAGGAGATGATTTCAATGGAGATCATGCCTCCCCAAGAAATAGGGTGGACGACCACCAATTCCATATAGGAATTGGTAGCCGCCCACCACCTTCCAAGTGGGGGCAATCTCATGGATTTCCATGAGATTGCATATCTCCTTGATTTTCTCCATTATTTATTCCAACAACTTTTATTGGGATTTATTCACCAAAAATAATTCACAATTAATTTTGGGAATATTGCAATCTTGACATTGGAAAATTGTGAATCACATTCACAACCTGAAACAAAATATAATTTACATTTTCAATTAATTAGACAATGTGTATCCAATGCATATTAATAATTAATCAACAAATATAAATTATAATTAGTTCTCTCTAATACATTATAAATCGCATTTATAATATATTATGAATAATTGGATATTTCTATCTACATTATTCTTATCCATGATAATTAAATCACATTTAATTATATTGGATAATTCCTCATACATCATGATAATTAAATCACATTTAATTATCAATTTCTCAATGCTTAAATCTTATGGAATTATTCTTGAACCATTCAAGAACAATGCTATTTCTCCTCAGATACTTGGAGATAAGGACAGGGCGATTGTATTGTTCCACATATAGTGACTTGGATATTGAGATCACATCTCAAATCCAGATCCCATGGACCTCTCATAGATGCTTGATTAAATCAATATCGTAAACCTAATCTTCTCATTGCATCTGAATCTCATTTAGATCAATGTCCAGTATATGGACTAAGATTAGGTCACTTCTCTAATGAGAGGAGTCACTAAAATCCAGACCTATTTCATCACTCCCTCGGAATGGAAGCATCATGGTTATACAATCGTTTATGATCAAATCACCCTCAGGTATTCCCAATACCTGTACATCCTGCATACTGGAAGACTCATGATCATCATGAAGATATAGATCACTTTTACACTGTCATCTTCATGGTCTGATCACTAAGTTTCTCAATCTTGATCCTTGGGATATGGTACAGATCATATGCTTTCACAAAGCATATATCTTACCTTCATATTCATGTCAGGCTTCTAAAGCATGACGACCATGCATGGAATTTGATTAGTCCCAATACCTCATGAGTGAGCTCATGTCTCTCGGTTCACAAATGAACCTGTATGATCCCTTTGAGAGATCGTATTACTCATATGCCCTTACATGCACACCAGCTCGTCGGTGTATAGACCTTGGTTAGGTCATCAACCTATTGGTCTGCCAAATGTACACACTCAGACATATAACAATACATCTGTCTCTGGTCAGAGGATGTTTGCATGTGATGTGACAGTATTCATCATAGGTCTTTGGTTATCTCGATCTTGTTAAGTCAACCCATTGACTCAACTAATCTGATACCTCTGAATCACTATTCCTATGCAGAGGACCTGCATCAAGAGGTCGATCAGATATTAGCCTAATGAGAAAGGATAGTCATCTCCTTCTCATGCTGGAGATCATTACTTGTCAATCATTGATGATGCTTGATGAGTCCTCTATCTAACTCCTTAGATATTCATCCAAGCATCAGCCTCTATGATTCAATCAATGAATCAACAGCTGTATGATTATCAAGTTGGACATGGTACATAACCCATATTGTACAGAGGGACCTTATAGTGCATTCATTCAATCAATTTCAGAAAGGGAGTGAAACATAATCAATAACTTTTATTGATAAATCATTTATTACAATAACATTTATTGCAGGAATGGTTCGCCTCGGGCTCACATTGCTAACAGAAAAGTATTTCAGTTTTGTATCATTTTATTCGTTGTATTGATTATTAAACTTGTAGTATTTAAAGATTAGATAATCTCAGGCTTGTTTCGGCCCTTGTTGGGTGGTCGGGGCTCAAATTGCTTTTGATTTTCTTCACATTTTCCTCTTGGTTTTCTCAATTTTATGCGAGTTCTTAGTGCACATCACTGCATTATTATGTAGGTGTAATCTCGAAAAATTGATATCTTTTAAAACCATTATGAGCCAACTTGTTTAAAGAGCACGAATTGAATTCTCTCTGATATACCATATTTTCCTAAGGGTGCAGTTCTTAGTATGTATTGCATTTAGTGTAATTTTGTTACTTGTGTTGCATTTTGCATGAAGAGCATTCCGAAGCACTATAAGTCTCCTTAACAAATATTCCATCATCATTTTCTGCATCTGCATTCCATGATCTTCTCCCTTTGCTGGATATTTAAACTTCATAAAGGAAAATAATCCATGATGGAATTTGCATGAAAAAAATCAAAAAAAAAGTGAAAACCAAATGGCTAGAATAAGGGGGCTGCTAACATCATTTTAACTCAATAAAAAGATAATAGAATTAATTTCTTGCTAGTAGAAATCGTAGTCATTATTTTCAGGTACATACCAACCGAGTGAGGTAGGAGCCATAAGGTTAGAGCCCAAATCCTTGGACATGTGCATTAGATTGTATACCATGGTCCTCTAGGTATATGACACGGATTCCTTTTACCTAAATGGTGATTGTAGTGTAAGGTTGTAATAAAGAAATCTCAATGTCCGATGTTGGACATTTTTAAAACTAGTAGACCTCACAAGATTGGTATACTTAAGCAGATTCGGTTATGCATGGACATTGATTGTCATAGGAAACTTCATCCGTGAGTTGCAAGATTTATTGAAATTCATGTTAAAATTGAGAGCATTTAAATATGCACAAATCTTACGGCTTTAACTATGTGAAGTGTGAATCTAGGTTTTGTATTGCATATTGTTTATGGTGTAAGAATACAATGATCTTCACCATCATGCTCTATGTCATATCATGTTGAGTCTATAATGGAGAATGAAGTCAATATCTTCTCAAACTTTGTAAGCATATCATTAATTGACTCTTCTCCTCAATTATCATTAGTTTGGGATGACTACTTCCCAAACTGCATCGAGGTATGACAAATTTAGAAGGCTACAAAAAAACCACACTAGAATAAGAAGTTTAATACTGATTCATCCCTGTCAAAGCCAAAATAGCATATCGAGGATAATTTTGTTCATTTTTTCTTAAAGTTTCTTCGGTCATAATTTTTGTGAAAGAATATCCGAAAAAAGTTAATATGGGAAAAATCAGAATATTTGATGGAAGAACAAGGGATCCCACCTTATCAATAGTCAACCAGTTCTAATAGGAAAGTCTGATATCCTCATATTCATTCATCAATTTGATGATATAGGAGTGAGAGCATTCCATTAGTTGTTAAACAAATTGTCATTCGCTACAGCATCCATTAAAAAATAGTAGCAATGCCTAATGATATGTTATGTGCTATCCAATGTTGCCTCAATAATATGAGGAATGGTATTGAGGTCATTTGCATACGGGCCATCTCTTGCGAGAAACAAAGAGTTTGATACTTGTATACCCTTTTCTGGAGTCATGACTATGCATGAGCATCTCAAAAAATATAGTCCATGGGGATGGAGCCCTATGCAATGACGAGAGATCATGGATGTAATCATATGAATTTCCATATCATATTTAAATTAATGATTAATCATTTCGAATCATATTCTCATGATTAATCTTAAAAGAAAATTTCAGGCACAGATTCTTGAATATTATTAAGCTTAATCCTATTAAAAGTACAATAACAAAACAAGAAACCTAAGCATCAAACAAATGGTATCATAATGACAATTAATTCATGCACACAAGAACAATCTTCTTTTATTTTAGAATATTGCAATATCACCAATTCATATTCAGTCTTTCTCAAAATATCTTCTGCCAGGTCATGCAGAATGAAGGGTGGAACTTAACATGTTAAGATGCCAATTAGTTAAGCACCACGACAAGCCATACCTAGTCACTAAATCAATCTCAATACAAACTTAATATGAATGGTTCAATTAGAAATGAGCAATCAAGTCGATTAGCAAAGCTATTTACTCGCATTCAACCAAGTGTACAAATAATAAAAGGAATGTGGAATAAATAGCCATTCCTGTTATTGCATACAACTAAACAATTCCAAACTCCAATTTGCAAGTTGCAACATTCACACTTCAAATTAAAATGCATCATATAATGTGGACTTAAAATTCATTGTGACCTCAAATATTTAAAAAATCTTAGGCCCAACTTTTGATGTGAATAATATTTCCATCACTTTTGAGTACAAAAAGGAAGAACAAGCCATTGTTTTGATTGAGTCTTCTTCTAACTCCACTTATGGAGAAATCTAATTTCTCGCAGCCCACATTCAGAATCACATGAACATTTTTCACAATTATTGGGAACATAATTAATGACTTATTAATCATTATTTTAAGTATCATTATATGATTCAAAAATAGTAGCAAAAAAATCATAATTCTGAATCTTTGCCTGAATGCCGCCATCTTTTGGTGGGTCTTTTCAAAATGAGCCTAGACATTCTAAACATCATAAATATCCCAAAACATGTTCCAAACATAGGCAAATAGTAGCAAAAATATATGCCACTGAATCATTTGAAATACGAAAACAATCGTAAAAACAATGTACCTGCAAATGGAAAATTTTAACCTAATGTTCATTGGACGTGGATGCAATCCAAATCCTTTACACTTGACTTTGATATCATTTGAAGGGAGATTTGACATCGCACATTATAGAAATGTGGAAATAGCAAATCAAATTTACAAACAATGATGTTCATTATATTCACACAGATACAATGCACAATAAAAAAACTTTAATTACAAATATGAAATCACATGGTAGAGATCGCCTACGTAAAGTCCGATCCTACGTAGCTTCTGTCGCAGAAGTTATCCACGCAAACAAGAGATCAAGTATATCTCTGTCTCCTGATTTCATTGCACAGAGTCAAGTCCTTCTTCATGTGGTCGAAGCATGAAGAATAAGGCATCTTCTCTCACAATTGGCCATGCCAATGTAGAAGAAGAAAAAGGGAATGAGGAGGGTTTGCTGGAGGAGATTGGGTGGACGACCAAAAATTATCTTTTATCTCTCAATGTAGTTTGGTGCCTCTCTCTTGGAGATGAAATTATTGAATGATTAAAGGGAAAGAGGGACCAAGTCCCTCCTTTTATACCATGATGGTTGTCCCTTGAAGAGTCCTACTCCTAAAGGGGGTGTCTATCATGATAACACTTGATTTTATTTCAATAGACATGATTGATACCTAATCCTCCATGTAATTGGCAACTAATTTGTCAACATTATCATTAAAAACAAATCCAAGAATAAGAGTCATAATAGGAGTTGGAGGAGTCACTCAGCTTGGCTCCACAAACCATGGTGGACATCTCATGGAGCTCTCTTATTTCAATTCCAATTAGAAGTTGACATTTAATTTAATTATCAATTAGATATTAATATAGGAAGATTTATAAAGATATCCTTCAAGGAAATAAATCACAAAATGTAAATCTACTTAGATTTGTATGCATTGTGTGAATCATATTCATGTGTACCTTGAAAATAATATATAAATCATATTCATATAAATATTAATTATTATAAATCAATATTCATATTAATTAATGTAATAATGTGAAGCATATTCACATAAATCCTTGATAATTATATGTATGACAATAACCATTATTATCATAATTTTGATATCATAGTGTACGAGTCCTAATCCAATTAGGACTCGTGAGTATCTATATGAGTTCAAAAATGGACCACTTAAATGAGATCTGTTTCCATTTCCCCTCCTAATCATTTGTCCAAATTATCTAGAGCTTAGAACTTGGTTATGGAAGTGATTCCATTTTTATTTTTAGTTTTCAACATTTGGACCTAGAAATGGATTTTATGATATGCTACTTAATCTAATTAAATCATAATCATATGGCCATAGTGTGTAGTCATTAAAATCCATCCAATTTCATCATTCCCTTGGAATGGAAGTGCCATGATATATTATCTGTTAAGAATGCATCAACCTAGAGTATTCTCAACATTCTATCATCCTACATACTAGAAGACTCTGATAGACCCGAAGTTCAAATCCTTGTTTGAATTTTTTCCTTGAGATCATATCAATAGAGTTCTCGATCGATCATTGGGTAACAATATCAATCATATGCTTTCCAAAAGTATATATTAATATTTCTGAGTTAATATTTGCTTCATAGATAAAATTACCATGCATGGAATTTTATTTGACCCCAATATCTCATGAATGATCTCAGTCTCCCGGTTCATCGATCATGAACATGTATGATTCTTTCGAGAGATCATACATCTCATATATCATAAATGCATATTAGAACACGGGTATATAGACCTTCATTAGGTCGTCAACCTAATGGTCTGTCAAATGTACATACTTCGACATATAGACATATATATGTCTCTAGTCAAAGGATGTATGCCTGATCGTAACCGTTACCATTCATGTCTTAACTTATCTCGAACTCATCAAGTTAACACTTTGACTTAACTATTTTGATACCCTTGAATGTCTATTCTTATGTATAAGTTGTGCATCAAGAGGTAAATCGAAAACTAGCCTTTAGATAAATATTTCCATCTCTTCCTCAAATTGGAGATCCATCATGGATATCACATGATGCTATTAGTTGTGTCCTCAATCTAACTGTTTACATTAACAACTAGATGGTATTCAAGATAGCCATGGTACATAACCATATGTACTGAGGGGCCTTTAAGTAGGTACGAACACAATCATTCAATTCAGCTGAAGAATAAACAAGTTTATTCTATTAATGGGTCATTAAGAGTTTAAAAGTCTTATAGTCTCCCACTGGCCCTCATAGCCATTCATGTACAATCCTCAAACACACACTCATTATATGTTGGTCAAAAGCCTTTTGTGTCAAAGAATTGGTAAGAATATGAACAATGTTCTCGGCAAAGGCAAAATTGGTGACAATGATATCATCTCAATTTTATATCTCCCAGATAATGTGATATTTCATCTTCGCGTGCTTGCTCTTTTGATGCAACCTGAGTTTGTTCGCTTGTGTTATGGCACCCATATTACCACAGAGTATGGAATGGGAGAATCTCTTAAGGAAACTATGTTAAGTTCCAATATGAACTTATGTAACCACACAACCTCTTTAGCATTATCAGATGAAGCTACATACTCGCCTTTAGTAGCCAAATATGCATGGTGTCCTGCTTCTTGTTTCTCCATCTCACGTCACCATCAGTCAATAGGAATACAAACCCTAAGGTTGATTTCCTATCGTCCACATCAGATTGGAAGTCCTAATCTTTGTACCCTAAGACTTGGAGATCATTATATCTATAAACCAAGATATAGTCCTGAGTTATTCTTAGGTACTTGAAGATGATTTTCATTACAATCCATTGTTTCTCTCCATAGAAGGATACTCCCACTTCATGGCAATATATCAGGCTCCTACAGCTGATACATAAGGGCATCCAAGCATAGCCTTCTTATCCTCAACAATTTGAGGTGTCATCCATCTAGATAAGTTAATAGTGTGTATTAAGGGAAGGAAGTTTTTCTTGGAATTATCCATCTTGAATCTTTCCAAGATCTTGTTGAGATATGCTTGTTATGATAGCCCCAATATCATCTTTTCTCTAAATTTGAACAGCTTTACCTAAGATTTAAGAGGGTTCCCCGAGATCTTTTATCTCAAATGTATGGGACAACCAGATCTTAACACTAGCCACCATCCCAACATCATTCCCAATGATTAGGATGTCATCTACATAAAGCATAATGAATACGATGATGCTCCCATTAAGACTTTTGTATACACATGGTTTATCTAGAGTATGAAGGAAATCATAACTCTTTATAGTTTCATTGAATCTGATGTTCCAACTACGAGAAGTTTGTTTAAGACAATGGATGGATTTCTTTAGCTTGGTACTTCGCCTTCTTCAGCTATGAAGTCATGGGGTTGCTCCATATAGATATCCTCCTCGAGGTATCCATTGAGGAATACAGTCTTGATGTCCAGCTGCCATATGACGTAGTCAATATGTGCATCTATAGCTAGCAATATTCTGATGCATTTGAAACATTGTCACATGAGAGAATTTCTCAACGTAGTCAATACCTTCTCTCTATGTATATCCCTTGGCTACAAGTCGTGCCTTGAATACATTTCCAGTGAGTCCCCTCTTTCTTATGAAAATCCATTTACACCCAATGGAATTAACCCCTTTAGGTGGATCCTAAGGGTCCGTACATTATTCTTGTGCATGGAGTCTACTTTAGATTTTAAAAGCTAACATTCATATATCCATGTCATGATCTATTAGTGCTTCATCATATTAAGTTGGATCATCATTAGACTCTTTTGATACATGAAATCCATACATTTAAGGTAGTTTTACCATCCCCAACTCTTTCTAAGAGGTATATGTGTGTCATCTTCAATTATATCTTCAGTTTCTAGTAAAGAAATGTCTTCGGTCTCACAAGACTCAATGAGTTCTTTGACTACATTGTTATCTTGACTTCTAAGGAATTTGTCCTCCAGAAATTTGATGTATCTAGAAACAAATATTTTTCAAATCTCATGTTTGTTTTTACGTATGAAGTATCACTTTCTGGTATGAGATTCCAACTTGCTTGCATCCACATTTTAGCATGGATCGAGCATGACTACTTTTGTAAGTGTCGTATGGTTGGCTTAGTACCATACCAAAGCTCATGAAGGGTTTGAGGTACATATTTTCTTAGAATCTTATTTAGGACATAAAGATGCAGTCTCTATTGCATGTCCTCAGAAAATAAGATGTAAGTTTGTGTTACTTATCATTGATATCACCATGCTCAACATGATTCTATTGTGTCTCTCTGTAATTCCGTTGAGGAGCACATAGATGTTAGCCATGTTAGCTAGAGGCGAACCATTTCTACGATAAATGTTATTGTAATCTTTGATATATCACTAAAATTCAATGCTTTATTTCACTCCCTTTCTGAAAATAAATGAGTGGATGTATTATAAGGTCTCTTAGTACAATTAGGGTTATGTATCATGGACATCTTAATGATCATACAGTTGTTAGTTCAATGGTTGAATCATAGAGGCTAGTGCTTGGATGAATATCTAAGGAGTTAGATTGAGGACTCATCAAGCACCGTTAAATGATTATTAAGAGATGATCTCCAGCCTGAAAAAGAGACAGAAATCTTTCTCTAAAGGATGATATCTGACCAAGCTCTTGATGCAGGTCCTCTGCATACGAATAGAAATTCGCAGGTGTCAGATAAGTAAGTTCAAAGAGTTGACTTAGTGAGATCGAGATAACCAAAACCTATGTTGTATACTGTCACGATATAGGAATGCATACTCTGACCAGACACGGATGTACTACTATATGTCTAAATATGTACATTTGGCAGACAAATAGGTTGATGGCCTAATCAAGGTCTATACATTGGCGAGTTGTTACGCATACAAGGGCATATGAGTAATACGATCTCTCAAAGGAACCATACAGGTTCACTTATGAATCAGAAGACATGAGCTCAATCGTGAGGTATTGGGACCAATCAAATTTCATGCATGGTCATCTTGTTTTGGAAACAGGACAAGAATTTGTAGGTATGATATGTGCTTTTGGAAAGTATATGATCAATACCAACTCCCAATGATTGAATGAAAAACTTAATGATAAAACCCTAAAGAAGACAATAATAAATTTATCTAAACCATCAGGTTTCTTCAAAGTCTTCCAATATGTAGGATGGACGGGTTGGGAATACTCGAGGATGGTGTGATCATAAACGATTGTATAAGCATGATGCTACCATTTCAAGAGAGTGATGAAACAGGTCTGGATTTCAATGACTCCTCTTAGTAGAGAAATCTGATCTTAGTCAAAATGTTGGACATTAATCTGAATGTGATTCAGATACAATGAGGAGATTAATTTCCATGAGAGGTCCTCAAGATCAGGATTTGAGATGTGATATCCAAGGCACTATACATGGAATGTACAATCACCATATATTTATCTCCAAGTATCCGCGTCATTATTCTTGAAAGAGATCAAGAATAATTCCATTGATGCAATGTATATCCAAGCATTGAGAACTAGATAATTAAATGAGATTTAATTATCATGAATAATGTGAATTTGATTCATATTATTTATATGCATGAGAATGATGATCCAATATAACTAAATATGATTTAATTATCATGGATATGAATAATGTGGATAGTACTATCCATATTAATCATAAATATAATTTATAATATATAAGAGATAGATATTTGTTAACAACATTTACAATTTAAATATTGATATGAATTGGATTCATATTGGACAATCAATTGAAAATATATTTTACATTTTATTTTGGGTTGTGAATATGATTCACAAATTTCAATGGCATGAATGCAATATTCACGAAATAATTACGAACTATTTATGTGAATAAATGTACAACAAATGTTGTTGTAAATTATGGAGAAAATCATGGGATGCATAATCTCATGGAAAATTATGAGGGAGCCTCCTTCTCAATAGGGAGGGTGGACGACCACCCTAGTCCTACTTAAAGTAGGGTCGGCCACCCCCTTATTGGAAAGAGGCTTGCCTCCTTCCTATTTCTCCTATGATGATTGATTTAATTGAATTAATTTATATTGATGTTTTATTAAATAAATATTTAATTTAATTTAATTTAATTCATTGATGTTGTATTTTTACAACAAAATCATGGCCATAGACGGAATTACAAATCAATCTCAAACATTGGATTTTTGTTGTTCGTGGATTGAGATCCATGGACTCCCAAAATATATAAAAGAAGAGGCAAACCTAGCACTTCTTTTATGAAAATAGAATTGCATCTCTCTCTCTCATATTCTCATACACACCCCTTCTCTCCATCAAGAGTGGTCGTCAACCTCTTACCCTAGAGAAGATCATCATCGTCGTTACGCTGTTGTGTTGCCTCTTCGACCGCTCATGTGTCTTCATATTCCTCGATGCTTCTTATACGTGAAGAAGTCCTAGAAATTCGTGTGACACAATTAGGAGATCCATCGCTTGGATCAACGTCTTGGATTGCGAGAAGGATGCATCTCATCAATGCGCTCACAAGTGCATCCTCCATCAGGCCGGACTTGAGACGGGTAGTCTCTTCGATTAGAGACTTCGAATGCAACCGTTCTTGAAGAGGTATTCCTATATATACTTTGTGGTTCTAGATGAAATGATCTTAAAAGTATTCTTGGATCATGTGGTTTCATCGCTTTAAAAGTTTAAATTTTGCTGCCCCAAGCAACTAGCGTAACTAGTCGCTCCCAATCGCATACGATGTGATCTTCAAGCTTCTGTGATGCTCTTAAGATTCATGCCATAATTTTCAATGGAGGAGTGAGATTAGTAATTATTCCTCTCTGTAAGTTATCCTTTGAATTCATTTGAGAGGTATTATCCATCTCTATCGGATCAAAATATTTTGATCTTTCTGTCGATTTGGTTTTCAACCAAAGCCATAAATTCTTTAAACTTTTCAAAGGTTTCAGATTTATGACGTAACTGACGATTCTCATATTCATCACTCTAGAACTTATTAATTAAGCTCTAATCCCTAAAAATCATTGGAATTTCTTCATTTATTCTGCATAATTAGCATTCATGCACGTTTTGATAAGAAGGGCATTTTATCACTTATTATTGCACAAAATAAGAAGCCAAAAATCACAGTCCAATTGACCTATAAATAGTTGAACTTCCCCGATTTTTAACTAATTCGTGCTAACTCCAATTGACCTGAAATGACTCCATTGTGTACATATTGCTAATAAGAATAAATAAAAAATACAAAAAAACCAACTAACCTAAATAAGTGGACCAAAAATACCAAACCTTAATTCTAGGATTTTCGGACTAAAACCGTGATATCGTACCCATCCAGTGTCTGTTTTGATCCTACTCACTTTTGAACTAATGTACATTCAAATACCTTCAAAACAAGACCAAGTTCAAGTGAATCGGAATTCATATGTGAAAGTTGGGTTTTGGGCCTCTTTTGTACATTTGTATTTTAGTGTTTTTGACCTATTATTTTATGTACATAATTGACTCTTTTTATTTTATTTCTTTTTCATTTGTCTCCTTTGATAAAAGTTTTATCAAAATATGCAAACATCCAAATCTGAATTGAGCTTGAAATCAAAGAAATTAACTGAGTTCAAGTCTTCACTAACAGTCTATACAAAAATTGTCTTTTTCGTATCTTATTATATTTCTTCTTTTTATTAATTAATAAAAATCCAAAAAAAAAAGATTTATGTATAAATATTTATCTTTGCTTTTATCATATTTTTTCCAGATTTTTATCAAGTTTAAAAATGAAAAAAATTATAAAACCTAAAAATTATGGTATTCTATGTACATGGGATACCCCTTTATCTCTTCACGAAAGTTGTAGATATCATCGAGAGAGAAACTTTCGTGAAGAAATTTTTCGATTTGAGGTCATATACTATTTTTTACGTATTTATCAATGTATTTATTTTTTTATTTTTGTGGGGCTGACACGTGGCAGCTCCTGGAGCTGTTAGGTGTCACCCATTTTTGTATTTTATTTTCGTTTATTTTTATAAAAACTAAAAAATTAAAAATTAAAAAAAATAAAAAAATCTTATTAATAGGTTGCCACGTGGCGCCCATCTGGTTGTCCGATCTCGGCCAATCGGACGACTGCTGCTCATCTCCCCCTTTCCCCTTTGGGACGATCGCCGCCACCACGATCTTCTCGTCATCCAATCCTACAACGATCGCCCTTCTCCAATCAAATCCCCTTCTCGCGGCCACCTTCCAGATCGGCGTGCGCCACCACCCTGTCGCGTATCTCATTCCCGGATCTTGTCTGCACCTTTCTGATCCCTTTCCCAATCCGGCATTCCTCCATTCACCTATTTAACTTGACCGTCCCCTCCATCCAAATCATCCGCCGATAGCCATACATAACCAGGGAGGGTGGTCAGTGGTGACAACCCGACCCCCTCATCTTCCCCAGCGAGATCCAAGCCTTGCAAAGACGCGCATATCGCGTGTTTGCCCTAGCTCCGGCTGCTTCACGCTGTTGAGCCAATGAGATACCTCCACCGTTCACCTTCCAGTCAAGCAGCTTCACCACCCCCGCTTCGTCGGCGTCCTTCGAAGTTGTTGCACCGTCCACCTCCGCATCGAAGCTCCTACCATCTTGCATCCACGCCATTGCTGTCTTCATCGATTGTTGGAGCTATTCGCACCTCCAACAACAACGACGTATCCACCTCCAATTCGCCTCCAGAAGCTTCTTCAACTCCGACGTCTCCGTCTTCAACTTCGCCTCCTCAAGTAGATGCGGTCAATCTCTGCATCGACAATCCACGCCGGTGACCAGAGCGTCTCCCGCTAGTAGTTCGACCATGCTTGTCCCTCGATTCGCCTCCGACCGACGGCCAAGCACCGCCGTCTCCAGCTGCCCTTCGTCGGTACCCCTTTACCGACACCGCCTCGCTGCCTTCGCAATGCCACCGCTCTAGTTGTCGGTAGCCACCTCCGCGACAAGACGCATTCCCGCCACGCCGCCGAGGGTTGGACCCGAGGCCCTCCCATGTGATCTGCACGTGCGGAGGGAACATCTATAGAAGAGCTCCCCCGCGTGAGCTGCACGTGGACACCAGCCAGAGGTCAATGTGCCATGCACATGACTGACGAGTCGCTAGATACGATAAATAATTCGGCTTCGTTGTAGTACGTGTACTTAGCGATTCGGTCAGAACCGAGAGAAGATCTCCGTGAAGAGTGTCTCGGCTTTAATTTATATCCCGGGCAAGTCCGGGGTCGAACACAGGGAGGCAAAGGAACAACCTAGGTATTAATTCGAAAATGAAGATTTTAGATTTCCAAGTGGTATTTTTTTAGATTTTTTTAATGCAAAAATCAAAGCAAATGCAAATGCGACTGAATAAGAACACTAAGAAATCACACAACTTAGCCAAATTAATTTTAATGTTAAATTGTCCAAATTAGCCAAATTATATTTTTCCTAAAGTCTTAATCCAGTAGGGAACACAAAACACATTTTTTTGGAATTTTCGGGGTTAATATGCAACAAATAAAAATGCACACTTTTTATGGGGTTTTTCGCAATTTTTCACACAAACAGTAAGCAAAAATTATGAAAAATTACTGGAATGAAAACATGATGGCAAGGAAGCTACAGTAATTTTTTTGGAATTTTCTGACAAAATATGAATTTTTTATGTATTTTTTAGTGGAAACAGAGTGACAGTGAGTAATTAATTTCTAATAAATCAATATTATAAAATTAATCAGAGTGCGAATTATCCCTAAAATACATTTTCATGAGCAATCCAGTAGAGGTAAAATTTCGCAAAAAAGATATTTGTGGATTTAATTAAAAATCTATTACTAAAAATCACTCTACGATTTATTTAAGGCACAAGACAACTCCATTTTGAATGAAATTTGGACAGTAGTTAAGCAAACTTCAAGGCATCACATATAATTTTGTGGGATTTTTCGAAGCAACTATATGTGAGATATTAATTTAATGGCACGGAATGGGTAAACTAAGCAAAATTTCAGTTAATCATTTTTCATTAATTACCCATGTGACATAAAATACAAGTAAATGTCCACAATGTAGAGAATTAGTTGCTCAACATGAAGGCATTTTTCATTGAATAAAAAGATTTCAAAATGAGGTCCAAATTCAAGTACGAATACAGGGGTGTCCTTGCAATTATAGAAACTAAAATTACAAAAGAAAACATGCACAGGGACTAAATGGTAATTACAGAAACTTTGAGAAATATTTTTGCAATTTTCACAAAATAAAAAAAATAACCACAACCTTCTTCTTCCTTGCTGGGAACGGGGATGGAGAACCCAAAAAGGGGTGGAGGTCGGCGGCGGCTCGCGGCCGTCTACAGCCGCGCGGAGGGCGGCGGAGCACGGGGCCGGCGATGGGAGGAGGTCACGGGCGGCTGGGGGAGAGGAGGAGGAGGCGCGGTTGGCCGCGCGTGGCCTGGAGAGGGGCGTGGCTCGCAGCTGCCACGCTTGGGCGTGGAGGGCCGCGCGAGGGGGGTCGCGGGCGGCTGGTGGCGAGGCGGAGGCGGCGGCCGCCGCGCGGCTGGTGAAGAGGGAGGGGGCGGCGGCCGGCGGCGCCGCTGGTGATGGAGGCGGCGGCGGTGGGCTCTCCCCCACCGCTGCTGCGACTTTTTTTTTTATTTTTTTTTATTTTTTTTCTTTTTTTTTCTGCTGTAATGAAGAGGGATTTTTTTTGTTTTAAATTTTTTTATTTTTTTATGTTTTTAAACAGTAAACAAATATGTACATATGAAGGGGGAAATGGTAATTGGTGGAGATGTGGTGGTGGAATGATATGATGAACTAAAAAAAAATGATGGGGGATGGTGATATGGTAAAGAAGATGCAAATATAAAATAATAAAAAGAAATGACAAGATGAAAATAGAAAAATTACCTACGATGGACGGATGCCTATGATGTGCTCACGAGAGCACGGTCTTCGCTCGAATCGCCGGCGTGCGATGAGCTCGAGCAGCGCGCGGTTGCGGCTGCGATGTTGGTCAAAAAACCAACGGATCACACCGGAGAGAGGGCCGTCGTCGCTCGACCGCGGTTGCGTCGCTGTCACCGATTCAACTCAGGGAACTAGGCTCTCCTCACATAAATATGGATCAAAGGCAAAAATGAGGAGAATGACATGTATATAAAGAGAATGGGATGAGAGGTTATTAAAGTGGTGGGGTTGAATGGGAGGTTGATTTATTAATGGAGTTGAATGGGAAGTTGGGAAAAAATGGTGGAATAATGGAGTTGAATTGGTGGTTATTGTAGAGAATGGAAATTAAATAATAAATAAATAAATAAATAAAGTTGTCTACTTTAAATACAATAAAATAAAAAAAGAAGAGAAATAGTGGAGAATTTACAAAAGAAGACAAAACACCATGTACATTTTTTTTACTTTTCTAATATGTAATTTTTTTTGTCTTTTTAATAGGAGATATTTACAATAAAAAAAATACAATAAAATAGTATAATTAAAATACAACACAAGTATGATTTTTTTGTATTTTTAATAATTAAGAAAGATATAATAAAAAATGAAGAAAGTATGAATATATACATAATGTACAATGTACATCTAGGTCCCAAAACCCAACTTTTGCAAATGAGCTCCGATTTTAATGAAACCACTTCCGTTGGATAGATAATTTTCTAACTTGAACTTTAAAAGTGAGTTTGGTGAATTTGGATTTCATACGGAGCGGGAATTTAGCTTGGAAGTTGGTCTTTACGGCTTTTTCCCATTGGGATCTAGGAGCATTTATTTAAGGTAAAATTTGTTTTGTATTTTTGTATTTTTATATACATTATTATGAACAAGTTAGAGAAAGAATTAGCCAAAAAGGAGTTGAAATGAAATTACTAAAAATACATGAAGTTTTAGGCTATTTACAAGTATAAAACTCCTTTGATTTTGCGGCTTTTTTTTATGTTAATTTATTTTATGCAATCCAATATACAATAATTAGTGTATTTTATTTACAAGAGGTATTTTGTTAATTTATTGATTTTATTGACATTTATTAGGGAATTTACTCGTGGATTTTGCTAAGATCAAGATATTGAGATGATGAATCGTGGATTCATCACCCCCCTATACTTAAACTTTGCTAGTCCTCGAGCAAATAAAGAATGAATAAGTTTGGTTAACCCCTGACAGTGCATGTGAATACAAGACTTGATCCGTTCAAGAACTCTTGGTTTTAGAGATCCTAAAACTCTAAGCTGAACCAAGCTCTAGTCAAAAGGTACCCAATTTCCCTAATCATCAGACTCTCTTTGTATACGTATATATAAGGGATATGACTTTAAGTGTTGACTGCAGTTACAAGAGTAGAGTCACAACGTCACCCAAGGTTCCAGTCCAAGAGACTCTCCTATGGACCCGATCCTCAACACTAGGGAATAAATCATTTCTTGCATCCAATCCACCATCTCTTTAGTTGTCAGACTTGAAAGTGTAGATGGCAGGCCAGTTGATGGAGGGTATAGGATTGTGTCATTTCTTCTCTCCCTCTCATTGGAACAAGGATCCTCTCAAGTGCCTTATTACGCAACACATTTTTTTGGTGTTGATCAGTGCGTCCGTCAAGAGAAGTTGGAGCCGTCTGCACTTGTTTTCCTGGGAGTACACCGGGGTGTGCCTTTTTTGAGTACCTATCGTACCTTCTACACCCAGACTTGTAGCATTTACGATGCAGAGCCCTTTTTTGGTGCAAGCCCGACTCCTGGTCCTAATAGCGGTGGTCCAAGTGGACACTTTGAAATGGTTGGGAGCGCTCGCCTTTGGTGGAAGCTCTTTTGATAATTGACTTTGTGTAATGAGAGCTTTTCTTTGACATTTCATTGCTTTGTAGTATTTGTGGCTAGCTCCACTGCTTTTACCAAGAGTTGGCGCACACTGATCAACAATTTTTTTATTTTATCACACCCTGGCACATAGGTAAATATCAAGAGGTAGTACAAGAACCATGTTCTCATACTGGCTAAATGTGCTGACTCTCAGGTTTCATGAAGCCTTCATTGATTTTATCCCATCCTCGAGCATCATTAAATCAAGTCCAAACTCAAATCCCTCATCCCAGTTCCTCAAGTGAAATTACAACTCATCTCATCATAACTGCAGTCGTGTACGTGAGGTGCTGATCATATTCTTAAGGTAGAGACTAAGCATGCAATATAGCACACAAATCTTTCAAACTAGGGAAATGTGAATAATTAAGTCAAGGACCCTAATGACTAAGGCTGGTTAACTCAAAATCTCAAGACCTCATAAACCAAGTGTTCTTGAACATCACTAGTCTTGTGTGAAAGTGAATTGTGTCAGGGATTAAACCAACTTATTAGTTAGTTTTTTTTTAGTTTTCACAAAGGTTTTTTTTTTTGACAAACAAAGGCAAAGAAGAAGTTTTTTTTTTTGTTAGAAAAGTTTTGCTTTTCTTTTTTTTTTCAAGAGTTTTTTTTTTTGAAAAAGATAGGTAAATAAGAAAAGATTCTTTTTTTTTTAAGTTTTTTTAAGCAAATAAAGAAAAAGAGTTTTTTTTTAGGAAAAAAAATTTTTTACTGTTGTTTTGTCTTGTTTTTTTTTTAGTTTTTTTTTTAGTTTTTTTTATGAATGTTTTTTTTTGTTTTTTTTTGTTTTTTTGTTTTTTTGTTTTTTTTTTTACCCACCCCATAATTATTGTATAATATATATAAAAATACGTGAAAGTACGAGGTATGGGTAAAGTATATATGTAATATATACACGCCCCCCTATACTTAGCTTGTGCTATGTCCTCATGGCACTAGGTGACAAAAAGACATAGCTCGTACTAAGCGTAGGAAAGCTAAAATAATAGAAAGTATAGAAGTCGATCCGCCCCCCCTATACTTAGGCTCTGGACAGCCTAAGTGTAGAAGAAGAGCAAAAATGGGGCGGACGAGGTCAAGAGGAGAAATGATGAGTAAATACACATGGCGGGCATCGGTCCCCCCTATACTTAGGCTTTGGTCAGCCTAAGTATAGGACAAGAGTAAGTGTGAGAACCGACGTGATCTCGAGAATATACAAAGAAGGGAGAATATGTACAAGAGTGATTGAATCTTCTAAGATGTTGAATCTTGATGCTGCATCTTCATGAAGAGTAATAAGATGTATCTGCTCTGTGCTCACTCTGTATGAAGTTGATGACCTCGACTTGGACTAACTGCTCTTTGGAATCAACAAAATGCTTCAACAGTTGTCCATTCACCACATGAGATTGTGCACCATCTGTGAGATCAGCTATCTCTACACTTCCATTCACGTGCACTTTCTTAACCACAAAGGGACCCGTCCATTTAGATTTGAGCTTCCCATGGAACATCTTCAACCTGGCATTGAACAACCATACCTTTTGTCCAGGGACAAAGTCTTTGCACCTAATGTGCTGATCATGCCATCTCTTTACTTTGTCCTTATAAATCAAACTGTTGTCATATGCCCTGTTTCGGATTTCCACGAGTTCGTTCAAGTTCAAGTCTCGGCAAAGCTTCCCTAGGTGACCACTCCAATTAATCTTCTTAATTGCCCATTCGGATTTATGAATCAATTCTGCGGGCAAATGGCATGGCTTGCCATAGATCATTCTAAATGGTGAAGTACCCAATGGTGTCTTGTAGGCTGTCCTATAGGCCCATAGAACTTGGTCCAAGAGTTGAGACCAGTTCTTCCTATCGGGACGAACCAATTTCTGCAAAATACTCTTCACCTCTCTGTTCGAAACTTCTGCCATGCCGTTGGACTGTGGGTGGTAAGGACTAGTAACTCTATGCTCAAATCCATAGTCCTTAGCTAAAGATCTCATATCTCGATTCACAAAGTGGCTACCCCCATCAGATATCAAAACTTTTGGCACCCCGAACCTAGCAATAATATGATCTCTCACAAACTTACAAACAGTCTTGCTGTCTGCGGTTCGGGTTGGGATAGCCTCCACCCACCTAGATAGATAGTCAACCGCCAACAAAATGTACTCATGTCCTTGGCTGTTGGGAAAGGGACCCATAAAATCTATGCCCCATGCATCAAAAACATCACAAATAATCATCGGTTGCATGGGCATCTCATCTCTCTGTCCAACTGTCCCTCCCATCCTTTGACAAATCGGGCACGACCGCACAAAATCAATGGCATCTCTAAACAAGGTCGGCCAATACAATCCACATTGAAGTACTTTGTGAGCGGTTCTCTTTCCCGAATGGTGTCCTCCAGCCTCAAGTGAATGACAATATGTGAGGACACTATGGTATTCCTCCTGAGGAATACACCTTCTCCAAATACAATCCGGTCCTTCGAAGAAAAGGAAAGGATCGTCCCAGTGGTATCTCCTCGAATCCGACTTCAGTCGATCAATGCTGCTCCTAGTCCAACCATGGGGAACCTGCTTGGAGACAAGATAGTTCACCATGTTGGCATACCACGGGAGGGAGTCAATAACACAAATTGACTCATCTGGGAAGGTCTCTCTAATCCGGTCATAATCAGGAGAATCCTTAAGTTCAATCCGAGAAAGGTGATCAGCCACAACATTCTTCACTCCAGGTTTATCTTTTATCTCCAAATCAAATTCCTGGAGGAGTAAAATCCACCTAAGAAGACGCGCCTTCGCGTCCTTCTTTTCCATTAAGTATCGAATGGCTGTGTGATCAGTATAAATTGTCACCTTAGAGCCCAAAATATATGATCTGAACTTCTCGAGGGCCCATACTACCGCGAGCATTTCCTTTTCAGTCACTGTATAATTTTTCTGTGTAGGATCTAAAACTCTGCTCGCATAGTGAATCGCAAACGGAATCCCTTCTCGCCGTTGTCCTAACACAGCTCCTATAGCGAAATCTGAAGCGTCAGTCATGATCTCAAAGGGGAGAGACCAGTCAGGAGCTTGTAGGATAGGCGAAGCACAAATCTTCCTCTTCAAGAGCTCAAAGGCCTCCAGACACCTGTGATCTACAATGAACTCTATGTCTTTCCCTAAGAGCTCAGTCAGTGGGCGGGCGATCTTTGAAAAATCTTGAATGAATCTCCTATAGAATCCAACATGCCCTAAGAATGACCGCACTGACTTCACGTTGGTAGGTGGATCGAGTTTCTTGATCACCTCCACCTTGGCAGGGTCAACCTCCATTCCCCTTTTGGAGATGACATGCCCCAACACGATACCCTCCGTCACCATAAGTGACTCTTCTCCCAGGAGAGTACCAGATTCACCTCTCTACACCTCGTGAGGACTCGGTCCAAGTGCGCTAAACATGTATCAAAAGAATCACCATGGACCGAGAAGTCATCCATGAACACTTCCAGGAAATCTCCCACCATCTCGGCAAATATGGCTATCATGCACCGCTGAAATGTGCCCGGGGCATTGCAGAGCCCGAATGGCATGCGCCTGAAAGCATAAGTGCCGAATGGACATGTAAATGTGGTCTTTTCCTGGTCCTCAGGGGCTATGGCCACCTGGTTGTAGCCTGAGTACCCGTCAAGAAAACAGAAGAACTCTTTCCCTGCAAGTCTCTCCAAGATCTGATCAATAAAAGGCAAGGGAAAGTGATCTTTCTTGGTCGCAGCATTCAGGCGTCTGTAGTCGACACAGACGCGCCACGACGTGGGTACACGTGTCGCGATATCTACCCCCTCCTCGTTGGTGACCATCTGAATTCCGACTTCTTCGGGACAACATGAAGTGGGGCCACCCACTTGGAGTCAGAAATAGGGTATATGAACCCTGCCTTGCACCATTTCTCAATTTCATTCTTCACTACTTCCCGTAGATTGGGGTTAAGTCTCCTCTGAAACTCACGGGAAGGTCTCACGTTATCCTCAGTAAAAATGTGGTGCGAGCAGAGAGCGGGGTTGATGCCCACGAGATCCGACACTGTCCAGCCTATTGCTTTGCGGTTCCTCTCTAAGACTTCTAACAACCTAGACTCCTGCTCTAAAGACAAGTCTGAGCTAATGATGACAGGATATCTCTCTTTGGGTCCCGCAAGAAAGGCGTACTTGAGTGTAGGAGGTAGTGATTTCAGTTCTGGCAATGTGGTATCATCAAGCAGATCTGGCTGAACTGAATCTGAATCTGGTTCCGTGCTGCATGAAGGTGGGCTAAGCTGAGTAGTACTCGCCACCAAATCAGAAAGAATCGGGAATCGGATCGTCAAAAGTATCCAGACAATCGGCAAAAGCCACGTCCGACTCGTCATCTATGTCCCATGATTGTTCCGAAGAGGATGGAACTGACAGATCCGGATGGATCTCTAAGTCATCATGAGAATAGGTTGATGCATCTCTAGCAAGATCAGACAACACCTGGCAAACTGCGTCATGCACTATATCCTCTCCAGATGAAAGGGTCTCGCTCTGTCCTGAAGGAATCTGTCCCCAAATCCCAACTGTGCTAATCAAACTGCATTCTGCCTCTGAAGATGAGTACTCTGTGCTACTCTCTGAATCGGGTCGCTGACACTTGGTTTGCTTCATCTCAAGGTTCACTTCTCCGCCTGGAGAACGGAACTTCATCATTCCCGTACCATAATCGAAAGCTGCGCCTGCGGTCCTAAGGAAGGGTCGCCCGAGAATGATCTGAGATTCTCTCCAATGATTGGGGGTCTCCATGTCCAAGACTGTGAAGTCCACCTGATAGTTCTGCCCCTCAATCGAGATAACGACGTTCTTCACTTCTCCCTTAGGTCTCTTCATTGAACGATCTGCGAATTGGAGTAAAGCTCTAGATTTGCGAAGTGGTCCCAACTCCAATTTCTGATATAAGGCTAAGGGAAGTAAGTTGATCGAAGAACCGTTATCTAAGAGTGTGCGTGCAAACGCAATGTCGTCAATACGACTCTCCACATAGTGAGCACCCATGTCTCTCTTTTTCTTTGGCAAAGTCTGATTCTTGAGACAATATGTTGTGGCTACTGATAAGACATGTGTCTTTATATTTTGGTTATCTTTCTTCCTGCTAACCCTTGTAGGTGTGCATCTCACCTTAAGGTATTTTTGGAAGGCAGGATGGTTAGCCACATATTCATCAAATGGCACCTTAACTGTGATGTTTTCTTTGCAAAACCGTGCCATGTCGGGGTCATCTTTCTGAATCTTTTTGATGCGCTTTCCTGCCGTAAGAGCACGGGGGAAAGGGATTGAAGCTAAGGAAACAGAGGATGAAGAATCTGAATCATGAACTGAAAGATCATTCTTTGCATTAACGGAAACAGAGTTCTTCATAAAAGAATCTTTTTGATGCAACATGGACTCGAAATCAAAACTTTCTACTACAGGTTGTGGAATAGAAGCTGGAGTGGTATCCGCCACAACCGGAGATGCAAGGTCCTCCGTAGACTCAGAAGAATATCCATGCTGACGATGCTGCGTACGTGCTCTCCTCCTCCTCTCGGCTCCCTGAGTAGAAATCCTCGAATGATGCTGATGGGGCTCTGAGATATGATGCCTCTCCTCCTCGTCCTCTGAAGACTCCTCAGGTAGAGCTCCAGAGATGCCCCTCCTCGTGTCCCTTGCCCGGTCAGGTACGACCACGGTCCTTCCGCTCCTGAGTGACATGTGGTTAGCCTCGTCACACTAAAGAATCTCATGTTCAGATTTAGGAGATGCTGAATAGTATACCTGACCAAAGTGCTGCTGAGAACTAGAACGGTTCAGGCTATTGGGGTTAGCCTGAACTTGGGCTGGGATCGAGGTAGAGGGTGCAGTCTGCTCGTCTCGCCATCTGGATAGGCGGTTGACATCCACCCGTAAGTCCTGAACCTCATTCCTGTAGGAACGTAGCTCGTCGAGTATCTGCTGCTGAATATCCACGGGACTAGACGATGAAGGAAGTGGATAAGACTGGGAAGAAGAACGGGAAGACTGGCCCTGCTGGCCAGTGTACTGCCTCTGCTGCTGCTGCTGGGGTTGCGGGCCCTGCTGGCCCGTCTGGTAATGGCCCTGTCGGCCATACTGCTGGTACTGCTGCCTCTGCTGCTGGGGTGGATGGAATCCAGGGCTCTGCTGTGAAGGAGGTGGTGCGGAGGTGAATGCGGTGTTGTGAAAGGTCGGGGGACGCTGATAGGTCTGTCGGTCTCCCGTACTTCCCTGCCTGGCAGGGTCCTGAGTATACCATATCCCATTCACCTCCCAAACTGGTGGAGGCTCCTCCTGGACTGTGTCTGCTACTGGAGGTGGCTGCTGGAAAGAGTGGGTGTAGGATTGGTCCTGCTCCCACGGCTGGGGTTGCCCTGACACCAACTGCTCCTGAACATGGTGAACTCGGTAAATGGGAGCAGCGGGTGCAGTCAAAGCGGGTATCCGTATCTTGGATACCTTCTCAGTCAACTCCTCCATCTGTTTTGGAAGTTTGGAGACACTCCGGTCTAACTCATCAATCCTCCTGTCGATCTTCTCAACTACAGTAAGCTTGTCAGCAAGAAGTCCCATGCTAGGGATCAAGTCCTGAGAGAGATCGACTACAGCTGATTTTCCCCCTCCAAATGAGAGTGAATTGGGGGATGGTGTACAGGCCCTGCTGGCCATCTGTGAGCGGCTAGTTTCAGCCATCTGCTCGAATACCCTCCAGACGGTATCCGCTCCTCGTGATGTATAGCTGCCTCCACAGGCAGCGCTCACTAAACCCTGCATCTCAGGGTTGAGACCAGTGAAGAAGGATTGGACCAAGATGTTGTCATCTAATCTATGACAAGGACACTTTTGCAGGATGTCCTTGAATCTTTCCCAAGCATCACAGAAGGCTTCATTGGGTAATTGGGAAAAACTCGTAATTCGTGTCCTCATCATGTTAGTTCTACTCAACGGGTAGAACTTCTTTAGGAATAGGTCCTTGAACTGGGCATAAGTGGTGACGATGATCCCAAGATTCTTTACCCAGTAATCGGCTTTTCCACCCAAGGCAAATGGAAGGGCTTTGAGCCTAATATAATCCTGGCTAACATTTTGATGTTTGAGGTTAGCGCAGATGAGCTCAAAGTCCCTTAGGAATGCATATGGTTCCTCAGAAGCATTCCCATCGAAGTGTGGCAACAGGTTCAGAAAATGCGGCTTCAATTCAAAATCAACCTCGGGTTCGGCCGGACTCAAATAGTTATGAATCTGATATTGTCCGGGGTTATATGCCGCATCCATTAGTAGTTGGACCCCAACATTTAACTGTCCTAACTGAGCTCTCAGTAATGCTTGTTGCTGCTCAGATGCAACCAATCGGGCTAGTATACTTCTCATCGGGTCTTCATGGTTCTCTTCTTCCTCTTCTTTCTTCTTTGGAGGCATTTTACTCGTGTCTTCTATATGGCCTGAATCAGCAATGTTTTCTTGATTAGAAGAGGATTTATGAATCACGATATTCTCACCAAGGCGATGGTCTTCCTCGGTGAGGTGGGAAGAGAGAAATGGAATGGTTTGAGGGTAACCATCCCGAGAGTGAGTGATCCTGGGCTCAAGAGGGTCATGAGTCCAGGTTGGTCCAAGTTGCGCTTGGACCTTTGAAGACGTACTTTTCGAAGGGTTCAATGAGAGATTCGCAAAGTCCGAATAAATATCCCCCCAATCAGTCATCTTCGATGTCAAAAGAACCGATTAGAACACGATGTTCAATGAGGCGCTAGTTCTACGGTGCACGTAAATGTGCGGAGTGAACTCACACAATTCAAACGCAATTCAAACCCCCAATTTCACCAACTCAACACGTGATGGCCGTAAGAGTTCGACCGATTTATCTGGTCAATTTTAGTTGGTGAGAATACAATCTTGGAAAGATTAACGAGCTGTTAGGTGCCCGTATTTTCCTACAGACTGGCCCGGTTCTTACGACTAGTTTGACCTACTTTCAGCCAGTATAGGAGTAAGTACGGACCGTACAAATACGGCTACCCGTTCCTTGAGGACTAATGCGTCCTCTAAACCTCCCACTCTGCTAAGGAAGTCCGGACCGTTTACCGGCTACCCGTAAATCCTCACTGAAAAGTAGCTAATCGCCTAAAAATAAAGAACCAGTAGTAAGTAAGAAATCCAGACTTGGCTCTATCCTAGGGTCGTCTTTCTCTCACTTGCAATAAAAACAAACAATGAGGGCTTTATGCACCCGAGAACAAGGGTTCTTTTTATTCCAATTAATTAAATCGACCTGCTCAATTCAGTCCCAATTTTAGAGTTAGGTTATCACTTGAATTTTATGTGAACACACAAGCACGTCTACCGTTCAGTCCCAATTTCCTTTTAACCTTAAGTTGTAAAACAAGTGGGGAATCGGAAATCAGAATGCAAACGAGAAACTATGATGCATGCTCAGAAGGAGGTATACTTACAGTGAATCCCAGCACTCTTCATGCGTTATGCAGAACTGAATTTGTAAATATTACACTAAATGCATGCAGATCGAGGAAACCGCACCTAAACAGTATACTATTAGCGGGGAAGAATTGATTGGATTTGAGCTAAGTAGTACGTGTCTATGTGCGTCTCATTATGAATCTTATAAGATATGTGAATCTTCTAAGATAAGTGTGGCCTAAATTACGATGGGCACAAACAAGTTTGATTCTAAACTACCGTGTGCCTAATCCTTAATTTTCGCCACTCAAGTCAAGCCCCACCCTCGCCGGAGAGTGAAACAGGCTCGACACACCACAAATAATGTCTAAGTCTTTTTACATGCGCGAGCTCTCAAACAAGAGCCGCTAGAAATGAGCAACTACCTAAATAATTACAATAATTTACAAAATTCTCTCAAAAATAAATAAATTATCCTCGCGCTTCAACAGTCGGCTCGCGTCGCGTCCGTCGACCTCCGATGCACTCCAAGTCCACCGGGCCCTCGCAAGGAAAAAGAGATTTATATTAGAGAGATAAACAACAAAATATATACAAGAATATGAAGACAAATAATTGAAAGGAAATGGATTAATTACAAGTGGGCTCGGGGGTCAGACTACCCGAGTAAATGGAAAACTAAATCCAAATTTTTAAATTAGTCCCTAAGCCGTTTGCCTCCCCGGCAACGGCGCCATCTGACGAGTCGCTAGATACGATAAATAATTCGGCTTCGTTGTAGTACGTGTACTTAGCGATTCGGTCAGAACCGAGAGAAGATCTCCGTGAAGAGTGTCTCGGCTTTAATTTATATCCCGGGCAAGTCCGGGGTCGAACACAGGGAGGCAAAGGAACAACCTAGGTATTAATTCGAAAATGAAGATTTTAGATTTCCAAGTGGTATTTTTTTAGATTTTTTTAATGCAAAAATCAAAGCAAATGCAAATGCGACTGAATAAGAACACTAAGAAATCACACAACTTAGCCAAATTAATTTTAATGTTAAATTAGTCCAAATTAGCCAAATTATATTTTTCCTAAAGTCTTAATCCAGTAGGGAACACAAAACACATTTTTTTGGAATTTTCGGGGTTAATATGCAACAAATAAGAATGCACACTTTTTATGGGGTTTTTCGCAATTTTTCACACAAACAGTAAGCAAAAATTATGAAAAAATTACTGGAATGAAAACATGATGCAAGGAAGCTACAGTAATTTTTTTGGAATTTTCTGACAAAATGTGAATTTTTTATGTATTTTTTAGTGGAAACAGAGTGACAGTGAGTAATTAATTTCTAATAAATCCATATTATAAAATTAATCAGAGTGCGAATTATCCCTAAAATACATTTTCATGAGCAATCCAGTAGAGGTAAAATTTCGCAAAAAAGATATTTGTGGATTTAATTAAAAATCTATTACTAAAATCACTCTACGATTTATTTAAGGCACAAGACAACTCCATTTTGAATGAAATTTGGACAGTAAGTTAAGCAAACTTCAAGGCATCACATATAATTTTTGTGGATTTTTCGAAGCAACTATATGTGAGATATTAATTTAATGGCACGGAATGGGTAAACTAAGCAAAATTTCAGTTAATCATTTTTCATTAATTACCCATGTGACATAAAAATACAAGTAAATGTCCACAATGTAGAGAATTAGTTGCTCAACATGAAGGCATTTTTCATTGAATAAAAAGATTTCAAAATGAGGTCCAAATTCAAGTACGAATACAGGGGTGTCCTTGCAATTATAGAAACTAAAATTACAAAAGAAAACATGCACAGGGACTAAATGGTAATTACAGAAACTTTGAGAAATATTTTTGCAATTTTCACAAAATAAAAAAAATAACCACAACCTTCTTCTTCCTTGCTGGGAACGGGGATGGAGAACCCAAAAAGGGGTGGAGGTCGACGGCGGCTCGCGGCCGTCTACAGCCGCGCGGAGGGCGGCGGAGCACGGGGCCGGCGATGGGAGGAGGTCGCGGGCGGCTGGGGGAGAGGAGGAGGAGGCGCGGTTGGCCGCGCGTGGCCTGGAGAGGGGCGTGGCTCGCAGCTGCCACGCTTGGGCGTGGAGGGCCGCGCGAGGGGGGTCGCGGGCGGCTGGTGGCGAGGCGGAGGCGGCGGCCGCCGCGCGGCTGGTGAAGAGGGAGGGGGCGGCGGCCGGCGGCGCCGCTGGTGATGGAGGCGGCGGCGGTAGGCTCTCCCCCACCGCTGCTGCGACTGTTTTTTTTTTATTTTTTTTATTTTTTTTCTTTTTTTTGTCTGCTGTAATGAAGAGGGATTTTTTTTGTTTTAAATTTTTTTATTTTTTTTATGTTTTTAAACAGTAAACAAATATGTACATATGAAGGGGGAAATGGTAATTGGTGGAGATGTGGTGGTGGAATGATATGATGAACTAAAAAAATGATGGGGGATGGTGATATGGTAAAGAAGATGCAAATATAAAATAATAAAAAGAAATGACAAGATGAAAATAGAAAAATTACCTACGATGGACGGATGCCTATGATGTGCTCACGAGAGCACGGTCTTCGCTCGAATCGCCGGCGTGCGATGAGCTCGAGCAGCGCGCGGTTGCGGCTGCGATGTTGGTCAAAAAACCAACGGATCACACCGGAGAGAGGGCCGTCGTCGCTCGACCGCGGTTGCGTCGCTGTCACCGATTCAACTCAGGGAACTAGGCTCTCCTCACATAAAGATGGATCAAAGGCAAAAATGAGGAGAATGACATGTATATAAAGAGAATGGGATGAGAGGTTATTAAAGTGGTGGGGTTGAATGGGAGGTTGATTTATTAATGGAGTTGAATGGGAAGTTGGGAAAAAATGGTGGAATAATGGAGTTGAATTGGTGGTTATTGTAGAGAATGGAAATTAAATAATAAATAAATAAATAAAGTTGTCTACTTTAAATACAATAAAATAAAAAAAGAAGAGAAATAGTGGAGAATTTACAAAAGAAGACAAAACACCATGTACATTTTTTTTACTTTTCTAATATGTAATTTTTTTTGTCTTTTTAATAGGAGATATTTACAATAAAAAAAAATACAATAAAATAGTATAATTAAAATACAACACAAGTATGATTTTTTTGTATTTTTAATAATTAAGAAAGATATAATAAAAAATGAAGAAAGTATGAATATATACATAATGTACAATGTACATCTAGGTCCCAAAACCCAACTTTTGCAAATGAGCTCCGATTTTAATGAAACCACTTCCGTTGGATAGATAATTTTCTAACTTGAACTTTAAAAGTGAGTTTGGTGAATTTGGAGTTCATACGGAGCGGGAATTTAGCTTGGAAGTTGGTCTTTACGGCTTTTTCCCATTGGGATCTAGGAGCATTTATTTAAGGTAAAATTTGTTTTGTATTTTTGTATTTTTATATACATTATTATGAACAAGTTAGAGAAAGAATTAGCCAAAAAGGAGTTGAAATGAAATTATTAAAAATACATGAAGTTTTAGGCTATTTACAAGTATAAAACTCCTTTGATTTTGCGGCTTTTTTTTTATGTTAATTTATTTTATGCAATCCAATATACAATAATTAGTGCATTTTATTTACAAGAGGTATTTTGTTAATTTATTGATTTTATTGACATTTATTAGGGAATTTACTCGTGGATTTTGCTAAGATCAAGATATTGAGATGATGAATCGTGGATTCATCAATGACCCTCTGGCAATTTTGCATAATTTCCTCCATACTTCTGGTAATTACAAATTAGTCCCTGCTCTGCATATTTTTATTTCCTTTTATTTATTGTAATTACAGATAGACCTCTGTGTTCCCCCCTTATTTTAACCTCTTTATTGCATTATTTTTATTATTCAAAAATACCAATTTGTTCTTCAACTAATTCTCTACATCTTGGTATAGTTTGATATTTCTGTGATCTGTGGTTAATTAAAAAATAAATATTTTGTGGAAAATTACATATTTTGCCCACTTTGTGCTTGAAAATTCATAAGTAATTAACCATTGCTCTGAAAATTACCAAAATAACATGGATAAGAGATTTAGTGTATGTTACATCGTGCCCAAAAAGATTTGCATTTGCATGCATAATTTGCCCTGTAAAAATCATTTTTCCTATTTCGATCTTTAATTTTTAATAGATATTAAATCTCATATTTTTTAGGTTTAGGATTTTTCTGAGATCGATCACCTAGTGATAGATTTTAGATAATTTTATCCATTGAAAAAATAATGTTTAATATTTATTATAATTAAATATTTAAATTCGCATCGTTTGCATTAATAAATCCATAAAATATTTATCTTGCATCAAAAAATTCCAAAAAAAATTACAGTGTATTCATTTCATCATAATTGTCATCTTGGACAAGTTGCATATTTTTTGGACATCCTTTGATTGATCTTTACATTTTAGTCTTTAATATTGGCCACAAGTAAACCATGCCGATTGAAAATTGAATTAATTAATTGTGGTTATTTCTTGACTGATTCAGATAGCCCGCCTACAACGAAACGACATTAATTAAAGCGCTTGATAGTTCACGTAAATTAACTAGGGCAATTTTGGACTCGGCAGATGGCACCGTTGTCGGGGAGGCAAACGGCTTAGTTTTTGTCCAAATATTTTTTATTTGGTTTTCTTTATTCGGGTAGTCTGACCCGTGAATCTTCATTGTATATTTTCCATATTTTTGCCCTCTTTTCTTCATTTATTTCCTTATTTTATTTTTTGATCTATTTTTGTGTTTCTCTCTTACAACCTCTCTCTCTCTTATTTTTCTTGCGAGGTACCTGGCGTACATAGAGCAGTTTTCGAGAACTGATGCATCCTCACCGACTTCCAAAAAGCCGCAATTAAATTAAGATCGAGTTGAGTCGTGAGAGAGCGTAGAGTCTAGGGTTTAAATTTTCTGCAATTTTAAAATTTGTAATTAATTGCTCATTTCTAGCGGTGTATGTTTGCACTCTCGTGTGTGTAACAAGACCTCATACTTTTTATGTGGTGTTTTGTGGCCTATTTTACTTTCTGGTGAGGGTGGGGCCCGACTTGAGTGGCGCTTAGGATAGACCTGCACATACGGTTATTAGAGCTTTTTTATTTTTGATTGTGCTCGTAGAACCTAAGACCACACTTCACTTTTGAGATGCACATTAGATCGTTCAACTTAGTCAAAATTTTAACTCATTTCTTCCCGTCTAATAGAACTTTCTGCTAGGTGTGGCTTTCATCGGCTTGCATTCATATAGATTAATCTTTCAAATCTTATATTGCATCCCATATGGAGATTGCGAGGAATCACTGTAAGTCTTCTAACTGAGCATACATCATCATTTTTCATGTGCATCGGCTTTTCCCAGATTTCTCCCTCTAGTTTTGTCGCATAATTATAAAGAAAATTGGGACTGTATGGTAGATGTGTATTTGTGCTCACCTAATTTTTCAGTAATTACCAAATTAAAATTGGGACTGCTAAGAAAAGCTGACTAAATTAAGTCAAAAAATCAAGAATTTTTGCGGGAGAGCAACCCTGAACTTGGATTCATTTATTCATCTGAGTGAGCGAGAGAAGACGCTTAAGGTTAGAGCCCAAATCAGGATTTTCATATAGACTACTGACTCTATAAAAATTATTAGCTACTTCTCAGTGACGATCTACGGGTAGTCGGTAAACGGCCCGGATTTCCTTAGCAGAGTGGGTGGTTTAAAGTACATTACGTAAGGCTCTCTCTTTAAGTAACACGGGTATCCATTTTACGGTCCGTACTTACACCTATACTGGCTGAAAGTAGGCGCAACTAGTCGTAAGAATTCAGGCCAGTCTTTAAGAAAATCTTCGGGACCTAACAGCTCACTAATTATTTTCCAAGATTGATTTATCACCAACTAAAATTGAAAAGATAATTGCTAAACTCTTACGGCTTCATTGTGTGAGTTGGTGAACTTGGGGTTTGATTTGTGTTTGCATTGGTGTACGTGAACCGATTTCGAAGATCAAAAGCTTCACATTTTTGCCATCAATCTCCTTGATAAAAATTTCTTTTGAATATCCTGTGCACTTGCATCGAGATCAACCATGTCGATTCATCATCAACTTACTTTGACAAAGACAAGACAATGGTCCGAGTACCCATCTGATCTTTATTATGAAAATGAATTTGTCTCGGTCAGGCCCAAATCGACTAAACCCTCTTCTTTCAATAGTCCTCCAACATTTGAGGGAGATTCTTACTCTCGGATGAATTTGGTCCCCTCATTGAATTCCAAGCCATTCAACTCGAATCACCCGCTCACACATGATCACTTACCATCCTGGACTGAACCATCTTATTCATGATATTCTCGCTCAAACTAATGAACCATTCCAAGAACAAATCACTTTTGAGACTCATGATTGGTCAGAGACCAGATCCACCCACCTTCATCATTTCCTCACAATCTTGTTGGGATAGGTCAACAATTCACGGAAATGCATTCAGACTGGACCATAGGGAATAATATGATGGCCCGATCAAAACACAAGGAGAGGCCCGCACTTAATGATCATCACCGTTGGATTGACCATGATGATCAAAACTTTATTGACCAACCTGAGTACCACTCCTTTGATCAGCTTATACATACAGAGCACCAGACAGATGATATCGACACATGTGAACCCTGTGTGACTCCATTATTTGAGGATACGATCAATCATAACCATGGAAGTAGACTCTACTCAAACTAGCATTACATGCCCGAGTCACGGCATGTTGAGTATGAAACCTACAAATTCCCGCAAAATCCTTCCACTGAGCATCCTCCTTCCATAATTTTTGAGGAGAAATTTTCAGAAAATAACAATCATATATTGGATATTCCCAGAGACTCTCCTCTTAGCTTATACAGGAAAATGGAAGATAAATGACTGAATCTCAAAAACAAGAACATACACCAACTGTTCCCATGATTGATCATGAAAAGATTTTTGAAGATGATATTCGTGGATAAATAAGAGATTTGATTTAATGGAGGATAGATTTAGAAAGTTTACCGACCAACTAATTTCACTCTATGGTAGCTCAGATATAAAAATGAATGAGGAAAAGATTGGATCTCATGTTGAAAATTCTGAGGATATTCAGAAACCTAGAGATTATTATCACCCTAGGGATGATCCTGACATCGACATCTATGCATATTATTCCCCTAGGGATCACTATGAATATGATTCGTCATATCTAAGCTCCTCCTCATCTGGGGAACACACCACATCCAAAACCACATAGAAAATACCAAAAAATTGAAATATTAAAAAACAACTAAAAAACAAAAATCCATAAAAATACATAAAAATTGAAACTGAAGAAGATCTGAAGAATTTGGATCCTGCTTTACGGGAAGCACTAGATAAAAGGATGATTTTTTAGCTTCCCTTTATACAGTCCATTGAACACTTCCCCAACCTTAAAGGATTTGTAATGGAAATTTAATGATGAAAAAGTCGGGCAAGACAAGAACAAAGACTGAAATACATGTTTTGTCAATGGCCACCTCCTTGGTGTTGAGGAGAAAAACTAAGAGCCGATAGTGAAGCGGTTGCCCAGATTTGACTGTGGAATCAAAGACACAATATTTACTCATGCTCGAATTGATGACGATTCACCAATTAATATCCTCCCAACCTCTGTATTTAATGAGCTCAAACTCGGATCTATCAGGAAGATTCGAGAGATCGTTCAACTGGTTGATCGATCGATAAAGCGGCCGAGAGGAATCATTTCTGTCATCATTACATTCCAAGGTGCTCTACTCAAAGTGGACTTCATGATCACTGATATTGAGCATCAAGGAGAATTCACCCAGTCTCCGATCATTTTCGGAAAGCCATTCTTGGCATTGGCTAAGGCAATCATTGAGTGTGAGACTCGGGAAATCAATTTTACAACATTGGAAGCATTTCGATCTCACCTAGTCTTTGAGGAACCACGATTTCCTGAGGCAACCCACAAAGTCCTCTACAGTCATAACCAACAAGCAGTAGAAGAGCCCTACCCCGTTGCTACACCGGATATAACGATTGTTGAAGATACTATTGGTTTAGAGACTCTTCCCCCTGTTACATTTCTCGCTTCTCTCATCATGGGAAATGACTCCTACTATGATCCTGAGACTTATGCATGGGCGCATCCCGAGTTGGCCGAGATCTCCTCTGACCACACTGATTAAATCAAAGCAACACAGGAATGCTCCAACATCAAGTCATTTGAGAACGATCATGCAGAGACTCTCCCCACTGTTCCATTTCCCGCGGATTTCACCATAGAAAAGTGTTTCTTGTATGACCCTGAGACATATGCATGGGCTCACCCTGAGTCAACCTTCTCTGACTACCTTGAACAAATCAATCCAACTCAGAAGTGCACCAACATCAAGAAAACTAAGAACAAACACGTGGGACGAACACCGACCAAGGAGAAAAAATTCAGTGGTTATTCATCTAGAGACTCAAGTGTCAACACCTCACTCCCAGGACCAGCACCTTCACGAAACAAAATGGTTGTTCCTTCATCTAAAAAGAAATTCACCTTTGACTTTCTGGAAGAGGAATCGTCTGATGGTTCCTCAACATATCCGGAAAGGTTAGTCTACATGAGTAAGGTCTGTTAGGCGTCTTAAAACCCTACCTTAGCAAGGATCCAAACTTTGATTCATGTTGGACAACCTTCGTTCCTCATTGTTATTCATCCAAAGCTGATTCTCCTGGTCTCATTAAATGTACTAGAATAATCTCTTATGAGCTGACTGAGACTGGTGCTTCAGAGTATTCATTCGAGGATAAATCACTTGATCCCAAGAAGGAATGAATTCTGAGAAAACAACTGAAGCAACTAAAAAACAAGAATATCTGGAGTGCCTCCACTTTCAAATACTATTCCTCTGAGGATAACTCCGATGATGGTTATCTTTCATCCGATTCATATGCTTCATCTACTCTCCAACACGATTTCTCTGAAGATAACACTAATAATGGTTGGTAATCATATGCTTCATCTCCTTCTTATCATTACGATCTCCCACCACAGGCTCACAAAAAGATCGGCCAAAAACTGCCTTAATCATCAGCTAACCATCCTCCCTCCCGACCACATTGAACTCCTTGTACATCTTCTTCCTCTACTTAGGCCAAGGCCAAAGTATAGGGGGGATCTATGCCATATGTACATACCATCCTCTCCTTCTCACAATCACTTCATTTCCACACTTCTTCTACACTTAGGCTGACCAGAACCTAAGTATAGGGGGAACCGATGCTCATCTGTATATACTCCCATCATTCACATATTCCGACCGCCTCATTTTCACTCTTTTTCTATACTTAGATTGTTCACAACCTAAGTATAGGGGGGTGGATCGATCTATCTTGTTCTTTTTCTTTTTCTTTCACTCTCTTACGCTTAGCCCGAGCTATGTCTTCTTTACGCTTCTTGTGCTCTGAGGACACAGCACTCGCTAAGTATAGGGGGTGTATATATTGTGAATATATTTTACCCATATCTCATACTTTCGCATAAGTCTATATGTATTTACGGGGTGGGTAACTAACTTGAAAAAAAATTGCTACTAACACTGACTGTGTCTAACCAAAAATTTTTGAAAAAAAGGCTTCTTATTCATTTTTGCATAAAAAATCTCGAAAAAATCCCTTGCATAAAAAAATTAAAAAAAATCAAAAATCAAAAAAAAATTCTGCATTTCACGCACCTGCACTTCATCCAGCATTACATGCATTTGCATTTGTGAAAAGTACTTGGGTTCTGAACCGAGTTATGAGCAGAAATCGAGAGTGGTTTGGACTTGACATTAATCCACTTAATTTTCAGAGGAACTTCACCGAGAAATAGGATTTTAGAAACTTTCGGTCTTTGACTTATTTCTTTGAGTTCCACATGGCAATCTACATCATTTGACTCTTAGTGTCTAACCTAGTCTCTTCATTCTGGGTACGACTCTGGAATAAAGAATTAATTTGTACTCTCGCACAATGCACTTAGCTCAACTCATACGGTGTTGGAAGACTATGTGAGTTTCTTGTCTGGTAGCGTAGAAATCTAAAGATTGGAGTGTGGGTTGAAATAAAGCTTCGGAAAAGGGATGGACGGTTGGGCATAATTTTTCTAAGATCCCAAAACATGTACGGAAAAAAAAGATTCTATATCCGTAGGGGCACAACAAGATCCTTGCAGAGCTACCAAATATCCAAATACAAAGAAGCCTACTACCAAATAAACATTTGACCAAAAAGGTCCAAGCTTCAAGAAAACCTGCAGATCTTGGTGGAGACTTGGCTAAACTAGTCGGCTTCACAAGGAGAGGTGACTACACTGGCCACCCTCCAGTTCTTTTCTTCTTCTTCTTCTAATTTTTCACTCTATTATATTGTGAACACAGCACAACAGACCTTAGAAGGAAATACCTCACTCCCCGAGGACGAGTTATTGGAGAAGAGGTTTACATGGTAATCCAGCACTCTGGATGGGAAGAGCTAAAACCTTTCACACACATGAGTCGGTTGTTCAATGTTCATGGGGTATGCTTTGGGAGGAGGATCGATCTAAGATGATTTCTGAGCTGAAACTGTGACAATGATGTGTAGAACTTGAAGGTTTTGATTTTAAAATTCTAAATCTCAAAAAAGTTCCGCCAAACTAATAATCCAAAGGTCGGATCTAGTTTCATTTTCACCTTCAGCTCATGGTCTTGGTATGGAACTCAATCTCATTTCACCTCATGGCATTGCTTTTGATGCTCAGGGACGAGCATGGTTTAAGCATAGGGGGATGATGAATCTCAGATTCATCACTCTATAACTAATTAATTAAGCTCTAATCCCTAAAAATCATTGGCATTTCTTCATTATTCTGCATAATTAGCATTCATGCATGTTTTGATAAGAAGGACATTTTATCACTTATTATTGCACAAAATAAGAAGCCAAAAATCACAGTCCAATTGACATGTAAATAGTCAAACTTCCCTGATTTTTAACTAATTCATGCTAACTCCAATTGACCTGAAACCAAGTCCGTTGTGTACATATTGCTAACAATAATAAATAAAAAATACAAAAAATCAACTAATCTAAATAAGTGGACCAAAAAAACCAAGCCCTAGTTCTAAGATTTCTAGACTAAAACCTTGATATCTTCCCCATCCAGTGTCTGTTTTGATCCTGCTCACTTTTGAACTAATGTACATTCAAATACCTTCAAAGCAAGACCAAGTTCAAGTGAATCGGAGTTCATATGTGAAAGCTGGGTTTTGGGCCTCTTTTGTACATTTTGTATTTTAGCGGTTTTTGACCTATTATTTTATGTACATAATTGACTCTTTTTATTTTATTTATTTTTCATTTGTCTTCTTTGATAAATTTTTTATCAAAATGCACAAAAATCCAAATCTGAATTGAGCTTGAAATCAAAGAAATTAACTGAGTCCGAGTCTTTACTAACACTCTGTACAAAAATTGTCTTTTTTGCATTTTATTTTATTTCTTCATTTTCTTACTTAATAAAAATACAAAAAATTAGATTTATGTGTAAATATTTATCTTTGATTTTATTATTTTTTCCTGGTTTAAAAATGACAAAAAAATATAAAACCCAAAAATTAAGGTATTCTATGTACGTGGGATACCCCAAAAATATCACATTGCACAAATGATCGATTTTATTTTTGGTCTCATCATAAAAGTTGTAGATCTCATCGAGATGAGCAACTTTCGCGAAGAAAATTTTTTGATCTGAGATCATTTACTATTTTTTACGTATTTATCAATGTATTTATTTTTCGATTTTTGTGGGGTTGACACGTGGCATCTCATGGAGCTGCCACATGTCACCCATTTTTGGATTTTATTTTCGTTTATTTTTATAAAAAATAAAAAAAGTATTAATAGGTTGTCACGTGGTGCCCATCTGGCCGTCCGATCTCGGTCGATCGGACGGCTGCTGCTCATCTCCCCCTTTCCCCTTTGGGACGACCGCCGCTGCCACGATCTTCTCGCCAGCCAATCCCACGACGGCCTCCCTTCTCCAATCATATCCCCTTCTCGCGGACACCTTCCAGATCGGCATGCGCCGCCACCCTACTGCGTATCTCATTCCCAAATCTCGTCGGCACCTCTTCGATCCCTTTCCCGATCCAACATTCCTCCATTCACCTATTTAACCTTGCCGTCCACTCCATCCAAATCATCCGCCGATAGCCATACATAACCAGGGAGGGTGGTCGGTGGTGAAAGCACGACCCCCTCGTCTTCCTTGGTGAGATCCAACCCTTGTGGGCTTGTCGTAAAGCCGCATTTATCGCGCATTTTCCCTAGCTCCGGCTGCTTCACGCCGTCGAGCCAACGAGATACCTCCACCGTTCACCTTCCAATCAACCTACCCGCAGCTTCACCACCCCCGCTTCATCTGTGTCCTTTGAAGCTGCTGCACCGTCCACCTCCGCATCGAAGCTCCGGCCATCTTGCATCAATGCCATTATCGTCTTCATCGATTGTTGGAGCTATTTGCACCTCCAACAACAACGACGTATCCACCTCCAATTCACCTCTATAAGCTTCGTCAACATTGATATCTCCGTCTTTGACTTCGCCTCCTCGAGTAGCTCCAGCAAATCTCAGCATCGATAATCCACACCAATGGCCGGAGCATCTCCCGCTAGCAGCTCGACCACGCTTGTCCCTCGCTTCGCCTCCGATTGATAGCCAAGCACCGCCACCTCCAGTAGCCCTTCGCTGGAACCCCTTCACCGACACTACCTCACCACCTTCGCAACGCCACCGCTCCAGTCATCGGTTGCCTCCTCCACGACAAGACGCATTCCACCATGTCGTCGAGGGTTGGACCCGATGCCCTCCCACGTGATATGTCGTGCAGAGGGAATGTCTGTAGAAGAGCTCCCCCCATGTGAGTTGCGCGTGGAGGGAAAAATTGCAATCGCCACCTCACATGACACCATGTGCGTGGGGAAACTGCGGAAACCCCCTGCCTCTTGTCCTATTTGCACAGAAGTCCACCAGCTAGAGGTCACGTGCTATGCACGTGACCCACTAGCAATTTTGCAAAATCTTCCCCTGAACTTCTGATAATTGCAAATTAGTCCCTGTTCTATATATTTTTATTTCCTTTTATTTATTATAATTGTAGTAGACCCAAGTGTTCCCCCCTTATTTTAGACCTCTTTATTGCATTATTTTTATTATTCAAAAATAGCACTTTGTTCTTCAACTAATTCTCTACATCTTGGCATATGCTTGACATTTTTGTGATCTGTGGTTAATTAATAATTATTTTTTGTGGAAAATTATATATTTTTCCCATTCTGTGCTTGAAATTCATAAGTAATTAACCATTGATTTGAAAATTGCCAAAAAGTCACGGATAAGAGATTTAGTTGTATGTTACATCGTGCCCAAAAAGATTTGCATTCACATGCATAATTTGCCCTGTAAAAATTATTTTGCTTATTTCGATCTTTAATTTTTAATAGGTATTAAATCTCATATTTTTAGGTTTAGGATTTTTTTGATATCGATTACCTAGTAATAGATTTTGGATAATTTTATCCCTTGAAAACAAATATGTTTAATATTTATTATTATTAAATATTGAAATTCACATCGTTTTCATTCATAAATCCATAAATTATTCATCTTGCATCAAAAAATTCCAAAAAAATTACACTGCATTTATTTCATCATAATTGTCATCTTTGCCAAGTTTCGTATTTTCGGACATCGTTTGATTGATCTTTACATTTTAGTCCCTAAAATTGGCCACATTTGCATTTTGCATCCAAAATTGCATTAAAAATACAAAAAAAGACCGCCTCGAAAAGTGTACGCAAACTTTGATAGACAAATTTCTAGGTTGTTCCTTTGCCTCCTTGAGTTCAACCTTGGGACTTGCCCAAGTATAATAAACATTAAACCATGCTGATTGAAAATTGAATTAATTAATTGTGGTTATTTCTGGACTTATTCTGATTACCTGCCTATAACGAAACGACATTAATTAAAGCACTCGATAATTCACGCAAATTAACTAGGGTGATTTCAAACTCGTCAGTATCATGAAGATGAAACCTTACCACCGTGAATAATCAACAACGTGTTATGTAATAATCATATCCGTTATGAGTCACAATATTAATGAACCACATATATCAATATGTATTAGTTCAAGTATATCTTTGCAACATACACATTTCTTATAGTTCCTTGGACATTTTACCTTGAAGATAATGCTCACAAGTTGGTAAATCACAAACTTGTAGTAAAGGGCGGTCCTTTACCAACCTATTATATGTATCTAACTTTGTTAAACATGGATATTCTTTCCTATTATGTAACAAACTTATCATAAATCGTTATGGAAAATATATTTCCGATGGTTTTCTTATGAGTCTATTAATCCTGTCAACAAACAAATGTCCACATATTTGATGACAAATCAAAGTTACATGATCTCCATCCTTCCTTGATCTTTTAGGGATTTTATCGTTATTACTGGCATTAACATTCATAATCGATTCATTCATGTACAATTCATAGAGTCGATCAAATGATTTTTTATTTACCATAATGACTTATGATAAGTTTATTACAGAATAGGAAAGAATATCCATGTCTAACCAAGTTATATACATGTAATAAATTCCTTCTAACATCCAGAACATACGGATACTTTTTAATAAAAAAGACTCCTCTACATAACGATAGTCTATGTGTCCCAGTGGTGGTTGCTGCAATGGTTGCATCAGGTCTCTTCTAGATGACTATCTCCGCATCATCAAGTTCCGATTTCTTGAAATATATGCAAAAAATTACACACATGAATAGAAGCACCAAAATCAACAACCCAACTTCCTTCTCATCCTACCAGCAAACTGGTTTCACTAATGAAAATAGATATATTACCTATCAATGATATACCCTTGCCTTCTCAATGGTCTTCAGGTATTGCAATTCCAGTGTCCGGGCTTATTACAATGACGACAGACATTCGTCTTCTTGGATGTCAGATATGTCAAAGACTTAGAAGATTGGCCAATAGCTATACCCTTCTTCTTTTTCTTATGAACTGATGTCATGCTTCCCTTTAGATAGTGCAACCATTGCACTACTAGAGGGATTTTCTTTCTTTAGAATGTCCTTAGTGGACTTCAATGAAGGGAGTAATTCAGCATTTGATAATTTAAGCTTGTTCTTATGATATCATACAATGGAATTATTGAAAGACTTAGGGAGAGACAGCAACATGTTGCCAGTCTATAAGTCTGCATCCATATCAGCCCCAAGGGTATCCAGTTTAGAGATATACCCAAATATTTTGAACATATGTTCTCTAACTAATGTGCCTTCCTACATCTTGCAACAAAGTATGTCTTTTATCATGTTATAACATTGAGTGCAATTTACATCACCATATATCTCCTTCAATTTTAGTAGGATGTCCTGAACAAATTCTACATTGATATGTTGCTTCTGAAGCATATTAGAGATGGAAGCAAATGTAGCAACGAGAACGTGAATGATGCTCATTCCACTTCTTGTTGAAGTCTTGATAATTCTCTAATTGAGGGTCCGCATACTTTTTAGACGAGAGAACATATCCTATGTGCTCTGCTACAAGAATAAGCTCCAAATTATGGACCCAATCTGAGTAATTTGGTCATGTCAAGTAATTAACTTTAAGTAGCTTGTCGAGTAGACTAAGAGATTCCATCTGAAATAAAAAAGTTTTCTTGTTAAGTTGAATTATTTTAATCAAGATCTTTTTGCTTTTTCGTACTTTGAAAGTTTTCCCCTTAGTTACTTCTAAAGCATGAGGTATTATTATCCATATACCTCAAGAAAGATATAGGTCTCCTTCCAAATTTCATCGTACCCCAATAATATGAGAAAATTCTACTATGGTGAAAAAAGCAGAAGTTCTTTCTACCTTGCAAGTCCAACTTGCATTCCCAGTTTGGTCTTCAGCATCCATGCCCCTTCGTATATGGATTTGGCATGTTGTCAATCAAATCAAGCATCAATGAACAAAATAAATGATATGTTGTGCGCAATCCAATACTACCTCAATAATATGGGGAACAGTATTGGGGTCATTGTGCATACAACCCATTTCTTTTGAGAAATGAAGAGTCTGATCCATGAATAATTGTTTTCTAGAATCATGACTAAACAAGAGTGTCTTTAAAAATATAATCCATGGTGACAGAGCCTCTGCAATGAAAGGAGACCATGGATGTCATCATACGACTTTTGATATCATGTTTAAGTTTATAATTAATCATTTCAAAACATATTCTTATGACTAATCTTATAAGGGAAATTCATGCATAGATTCTTGAATATATTAAGCCTAATCCAATTAAAACTACGATAATAAAACAAGCAATCTAAGCATCAAACAAATTGTATCATAATACAATCGAGCAATTCAAACACACAAGCACAATCTTCTTTTATTTTAGAAGATTACAATATCACCAATTCATACTCTGTCTTTCTCAAGATATCTTTGATCAGGTCATGCAAAATGATGGGTGGGAACACTTCCTTACCATGTTAATAGGCCAACTAGTTAACCACAAAGATAAGGCAAGTCTAGTCACCAAATCAATATCGATTTCAATTTGATATGAACGGATTCAATTATAATCAAGTAACTAAGTTGATTACTAAAGCTATTAACTCACAGTCAAATAGAAGCATAAATAAATGACATGTGGGAGCACTTCCTTAACATGTTAAGAGGCCTAATTAACCGCCAAGACAAGGCAAACCTAATCACCAAATCAATATTGATTTCAACTTAATATGAACGGTTTCCATTATAATCAAGTAACTAAGTTGATTTCTAAAGCTATTAACTCATAATCAACCAGGCACACAAAGAATAAAAGAAATATGAAATAAGTAGACATTAAAATTCCATACAACCAAATAAATAATCAATTATTTCAAATTCCAATTTGGAAGTCAAGACCATTGCACTTCAAATTAGAAGGCATCACATAATATCGACTTAAAATACATTGCGACTATTAATGTTTTCAAATAAGAAGGAATCATATAATTTTGGCATTTCTTGGATGTATATGAGTTATAGTAATGGTTCTGTTGATATGCCTTAAGTATTGTCCATCTGATCTAAGTTGAAGAACCATCTGATGACCCACCCCCAACACCATACCCTACTAGTCGGGGTTCTCAATTTTTTCTTATATGAGTATTCGGATCTATCTAACTTTTTTCTTACAAATTTCTTATGGTTAGGGATATTTATATCCTTTGTAGTTTCTTCTTTTTGCACATAGTGGAAACAAGGATGTAGCCCAGTTTCTTCTTTTTGCATGATTGATTGTTTCTATATGTTCTGCTCCTGTGATTTGAAACAAATTGATATGAGAGCATTAGGTTTCATCAGGATCATTAATCAAGATGATAGTGCACAATCCGAAGATTGAGAAGTTTACAGGGAGGAATGGATCTAGTTTATGACAGATCAAGATGTGTACCCTATTGAAGCAACATGGCATCTAGGAACTGTTAGACTTGGAGCGGGCGAAGGCATTAGAACCCTCCGAGTTGAAGGTGCAGGAAGAAATGCACACTTGACAATCATGTTGTGTTTGGAAATGATATTATTTCAGAGGTTGTCGATGAGTATTATGCGATAGGTCTGTGGTTAAGACTCGAAAGTGGGTACATGATGAAGTATCTGGCCAACAAATTGTTGTTGAAGCAATGTATGTTCTCTCTTTGCATGCGAGAAGATAAATATCTTAAAGAACATCTATACCACTTAAATACAAAGTTAATGGATATAAGAAATTTATATGTTAAGATTGAAGATGAGGATGCTTCTTTGATTTTGTTGGTTTCGCTTCCACTATCATACGAGAATTTTGTTCGATCATTTATTGTAGGAAGAAATAGATAACCCTAAAGTAAGTTCGTATGAGTTTATGTATAAGTGAACTTTTTCATATGGCTACCAATAAGTAGGACTCTAATGTTGTAATTTTGGTTATGACTCATGAAAAGAGTCATGTTGGTTCTAGCTATGTGGAGAAAGGCAAGCAAAAGTCCAAGTCAAAGAATCACATTTCTAAGGACATCTACAACTATTGCAAGGAATCTATACATTGGAAGAAGGACTACCTGTAGAAGAAAAGGAAAGCCACTATTGATGTCATGGATCGGGGAGGCGCAGATTCTGAAGGTGATCAGTCTCATAGTCATAGATCGAAGGACGACAAATAACACATGGATTCTTGATTCAGGCGGTTATACCATGACTCCTAATGAATATTAGTTATGCACCTATGATAAGATAGATGGTGGAAACTAAAGGTGAGGGATTACACCTTCTACATCACAGAGCATGGAGATCAAATCGTATCTGATCTAGGTCGAGTAGTCAAAATAGTCGATGGGGTAGAGGAATTTTGAAGAAAAAAAAGATTCGATGAAACCACATGATATGGGAATAATTCCGATGTCATTTCACTAAGATCGCACTAGTTATAGGATTACCTATTCAAGTGTGATCATGATCCACAAGTCTCTAAGAGAAGAGACCTCATGTCTCCAATCCAATCCAACGTAGAGAGGACTTGTGGGTGAGTGGATGAGATGGGTGCTTCCCACAATCCAAAGCTATGATGGAAGCATGACAACGATCATGCTCTCAACAAGACCTTGGTAGACAGCTACAAGGAGTTGAGAGAAATAGGTGATGTGTAGAGAGAGAATTATTGCAACAATTGCAACAAATGCTTCAACTTAAGTGTGTACAAGAATATCAGGGTTAGTTATTCTTTTATACAAAATTGGATGGCTAGCATGTACTCCTAATTAACAATCAATGGTTGAGATTAAAAGATTTTACTTGTGCTCTAATTAAAAAATAATTTATATATAATAAATAAATTCATAATTCATTATCTAAAATTTAATCTCAAAATAAATTATTCTCATGAATAAATAAGAAAGATGGGAGCCTCCTTCCAAGAATGAGGAAAGGAGTTAGCCTCCTTCTTCATTCAGAGGGTGGACGTTTGAGATTTGGAGAGAGATTTTCTCTCTCCAATCTCCTTCATTTAATCTCATTACATTAAATATTCATTCCTATAATTATTTATCAATAAAATTTCACCAAATAATTTGCAAATTATTTGTGATAACTGCAAATAAACTATTGACTTTAGTGAATTATATTCATCCATCCAATATTAAATGTAAATCATATTTACGTCCAGTTGTATAATGTGAATCCAGCTCACAGTAACTTATGAATTGTGAATCCTATTCATAATTAAGTCTCTATATGATATTACATATCACATCCACAATATCTATTATTATTGTGGATAGTGTTATCCACGTATTCTTATCTATGATAATTAAATCCAATTTAATTTTCTTAGATGCCTCTCTACACATGCTCAAATAATGTGAATGATATCCATTATTAATGATAATTGAATCCAATTTAATCACCAATTTCCCAATGATCAGATATTGTCAATAATAGAGCTATGGTTGAACTCTTTCAAGAACAATGCGCCTTCTCTATGGATACTTGGAGATAAAGATAGGACGGCAATATAATCCATGTATAGTGACTTGGATACTGATATCTAATCTCATATCTAGATCTAAAGGACCTCTCAGAGATGTATGATCAAGTCAGACAGAATATCCAATCATCCCATCACATCTGAATCATATCCAGATTAATGTCCAACATTTGGATCGGGATTGGATAACTAATCTATTGAGTAGAGTCGATAAAATCCAAACATGTTTCATCACTCCCTCGAAATGGGAGTGTCATGGATATACAATCGATTAAGATCGCATCACCCTCGGCTATTCACATTACTCGCACATCCTGTATATTAGAAGACCTAGAATAAACCCAAAGTTTTGATCATATTTGAGTTGTCTTCTTCATGATTTTGTCATTAAGTTTCTCATTTGATCATTGAGAGTTGTTATCGATCATATGCTTTATGAAAGCATATATCATACCTACAAATGTAATCATTCTTCCAAAGAAAGATGACCATCAATGGAATTTGGTTGGTCCCAATATCTCATGAATAAGCTCATGTCTTTCGGTTAAATAGTACACATGTATGATCCCTTTGAAAGATCGTATTACTCATATGCCATTTTATGCACACCAACTCATTGGTGTATAGACCTTGATTAGGTCATCAACCTAATGGTATGCCTAATGTATATACTTAGACAGATAGTAACACATTGGTCTCCGATGAGAGGATGTGTGCCTATATCGTGACAAAAAACAACATAGGTCTTTGAGATCTCGATCTCATTAAGTCAACCCTTGGACTTAACTTATATGACACCTCCGAATCTCTATTCCGATGTAGAGGACAAACATCAAGAAGTCAGACAGATGTCAACCCTTGGAGTAAGGATTGTTATATTCTTCTCATGCTGGAGATGCTTTCTCGACAATCATTTGACGGTGCTAGTTGAGTCTTCGGTCTAACTCTTTAGATACCATCTCAGCATCGGCCTCTATGATCCAGTAGTTACATAACCCTAATTTTATTAAGAGGCCTTAAATGCATTCTAAGATATCATATAGGGAGTGAAAATCAATCACTTTTATTGATATGTAGAAATATTACAATAACATTTATTGCAGAAATTGTTTGCCCTAGGCTCGCATGTCTAACAGAAACATCATCACGGGGAATAATGCAGCGTGCAAGATTGTAGGGATCAACTCTATGAAGACTAAGATGCATAATGGAATCGTGAGGATGGTGACAAAAGTTTATCATGTTCCGAAACTAAGAAAGAACATGATATCTCCTGGAGTCTTAGAGTCTAGAGGATATAGGTACAACATTGAAGGTGGAGTTATACAGGTTGCCAAAGTCAAGACAGTTGTCATCAAATGCACAAGGAGAGAGAGCCTATACATCATGCATGGGTCTACAGTTATAGGTTCGATTGTAGTGACATCTCAAGATGTGAAATCAAATTCATAATTGTGGCATATGCGACTGGACATATGAGTCAGATGGAGATGAATATCCTTAATCATAAAGTCTCATCCGGGATCTCAAGGGATCCAAGCTGGAGTTCTATAAGCATTGTGTGTTTGAGAAACAACACAGGAAGCAATTCAGTAAAACGATTCACAAGATGAAGGGGACGCTCGACTACATCCATGCTAATTTTTGGGGCCCTTCTTTGGGAATGATATGTATTTTCTGTCTATTATGGAAGATTACTTCAAGATAGTTTGAGTGTAAATGATTAAGTACAAGAGAGAGACATTTCAAATCTCCACATAGTGGCATAGGTGGAGAACAAGGAGAGGGTGTTGTAAGACCCCACACCATCAAAGATATGCCATGGTAGATCAGAGTTACAAAATGAATGAACATGATGCTTCTGGAGAGAGTAGATGCTTTCTCTTTAATATTGGTCTTGATAGATCATTTATGGTTCAAGTTGTGAATATATCATGTTACTTGATGAAGGAATCATGCATCTGTTATCAATTACAAAAGACCACATGGAGGTGTGGTCTGGTAATCACGATGATTATTCTATTTTATATGTCTTTGGACATCCTGCATACTGTCATGTTAGTAAAGGGAAGTTGGAACCAAGGGCAAAGAATGAGATGTTTACAGGATATTATACACGAGTGAAGGTGTACAAAATCTGGTCCCACTTCTAACGATAGGATTACTATTTGCATGAATGTTAAATTTTATGAAAATTCCATGTTTCACTCAAGGAGTGAGTTTGCTGATGCAAGAACAGGTTATGATGTGCACGTACATGTTGAGTTCAAACTGACACCAAGTAGTGATCGCACAATTGATCACCTCACTTTTGATCATGCCGATGTTGAACAACTTGAAGATGAGCAGCCAAAGGATAGACAACCAAGTGTTGCTATTGATCGACCATGTAGATAGATACATCCACCATGGAGATACGGATTTGAAGACATGGTTGCATTTGCACTGCAAGTTGCGGTGGAGGCAGAGTCTCTAGAGCCCTCCACTTACAAAGAGGCTATATCAGGGGTAGAATCTGGGCACTGGAGTGCTTCTATGGGTGAGATGATGGAATATATTCACAATAATTAGATATGGGAGCTTGTTAATTTATCAAAGGGGAGGAATGCCATTGGATGTAAATGGGCCTTCAAAAAAAGATAGGTATCTTAGATAGTGAAGGCATCAGATACAAGGCATGCTTAGTTGCAAACGGTTACAATCAGAAGGAAGGTATGTATTACAACAAGATAATCTCCCCTATCCTAAGACATACATCCATTAGGGTGATACTAGCTCTTGTAGCATATTGAGTATTGGAGATGGAGCAGTTAGATTCATATTTTAGGGCAAGATGGACCATACGTGCAGATTAAAGAAGTCTTTATATGGATTTAAACAGTCTCCCAGGCAATGTTACAAGAAGTTTGACAGCTTCATGATTGATCATGGTTTCAAATGGAGACTGAAGGATATGGGATAATCCTCAAGCGCATCACGGAAGCGTGAGCATCGTATCGAATACGACGAAGAACGACTAGTCAGACTAGTTGTTTTATGCAGCGAAAATTAAAAATTTTTCATGCCATGAAACCACATGATCCAAGAACACTTCTCGAATTGTTTCGTCTAAACCACAAACAAGTAATAGGATTACCTCTTGAAGCGTGGTTGAGATCGAGTCTCTAAACGAAGAGACCTCCTATCTCAAGTCTGGTTCGACGGAGACGAGGCTTGCGAGCGTGGGGATGAATCGCGTGCTTCTCGCAATCCATGATGATGATCCAAGCGATGGATCTCCTGATCTCAACACATGAGATCCGATGTCTTCTTCACGAGCGAGGCGCACTGAAGGAGACAGATATCCACAAGCAAACGATCGGGCAGCATAACGACGACGCTGCGGCGATACAGAACTTCTCTAGGGCATCCGTGGTGGACGACCATGAGACAAGAAGAGAGAGGGGTGACGTGTAGAGAGAGAGAGAGAGACTTATGTTCTCTTGTGTAAAGAAGAGCAAAGGGGTGCCTCTCCTTTTATAATATTTTGGGATACATGGATCTCAATCCATGAACAATACAAATCCAATGGCTCTCAATGATTGTGTTTCTTTTAATGGCTAAGATTTGTGTTGGTAAAAACCAACAACAATTAATTTAATTTAGATTAAATCTATATTGATAAATCAATATAAATCAATCCCAAATTAAATCAAACAGTCATGGAAATTGTTGGAATGAAGATTGCCTCCTTCCATAATATGGGATTTGGTGGCAATCTCATGTAATCTCATGATATCTCATGAGATTACATTATTCCATGGAAATCTCGAAGATTTACAACAACACTTGTTGTAAATTATTCAACAAAAATAATTCATAATTATTTTGTGAATATTGAAATCTTGCCATTGGAAAATTGTGAATCACATTCACAACCCAAAATAAAATGTAAATTACATTTTCAATTTAATGTCCAATGTGAATCCAATTCACGTCAACATTTAATTAACAAATGTAAATTAAAAATAGCTCTCTTATATATTATAAATCATATTTATAATATATATGATTAATATGGATATTTCTATCCACATTATTCATATCCATGATAATTAAATCACATTTAATCATCTTGAATCTCTTTTCTCTAGTGCCCAAATAATATGAATCACATTCACATTATTTACATATTTGATAATCAAATCACATATAGTTATCTAAGATAACTCTCTTTAAAATATGAATCGAATTCATATTAATCATGATAATTAAATCACATTTAATTATCCATTTTCTCAATGCTCGGATACTTATATCAATAATGAAATTATCCTGAACTCTTTCAAGGATAATGCGCTTTCTCCGCAGATACTTGGAGATAAAGACAAGGTGATTGTATTCTTCCATGTATAGTGACTTGGATATTGAGATCGCATCTCAAATCCAGATCTCGGGGCTCCCATAGATGCTTGATTAAATCAAGACCGCAAATCTAATCTTCTCATTGTATATGAATCACATTCAGATCAATGTCCAACATTTGGACCAAGATCAGTTTGCTTCTCTACTGATAGGAGTCACTAAAATCCAGACCCGTTTCATCACTCCTTGGGAATGGAAGTGTCATGGTTATATAATCGTTTATGATCACATCACTCTCAGGTATTCCCAATACCTGTACATCCTACATACTGGAAGACTCAAAATAAACCTGAAGTATAAGATCAATTTTTTACACTGTCTACTTCAGAGTTTTATCATTAAGTTTCTCATTTGATCATCGGGAGTCGGTATCGATCATATACTTTCCAAAAGCATATATCATACCTAGATCTTGATCATATACTTTCCAAAAGTATATATATATATCAAACCTACAAATTCAGTCAAGCTTCCAAAGTGAGACGGCCGTGCACGGAATTTGATTCCCAATATCTCATGAGTGAGCTCATGTCTTCCGGTTCAGTAATGAACCTGTATGATCCCTTTGAGAGATTGTATTACTAATATGCCCTTATACGCACACCAGTGCGCCGGTGTATAGACCTTGGTTAGGTCATCAACCTATTGGTCTGCCAAATGTACATACTCAGACATATAGTAAAACATCTGTCTCTGGTCAAAGGATGTGTGCCTATATCATGACAGCATACGACATAGGATTTTGGTTATCTTGATCTTGTTAAGTCAACTCTTCGACCTAACTTATCTAATACCTCTGAATCTATATTCCTATGCAGAGGACCTGCATCAAGAGGTCGATTAGATATCAGCCTAAATGAGAAAGGATTGCCATCTCCTACTCAGGTTGGAGATCATCTCTTAACAATCATTTGACGGTGCTTGATGAGTCCTCAATCTAACTCTTTAGATATTCATCCAAGCACCAGCCTCTATGATTCAATAATTGAATCAACAGATGTATGATCATCAAGATGGCCATGGTACATAACCCTAATTGTATAAGGGACCTATTATACAAATTATTTATTCTTTATTTCAGATCAGGGAGTGATATTCGCAATAACATTTATTGCATAATGGCTCGCAGTGGGCTCGCATGTCGAACAGAGACTACACGATTGTTGTGTTTACCACAACAAGGTAGAGGATGGGTCCTTCATTTATATATTAATGTTCATCGATGACATGTTGATTTCTGCTAAGAAGAAGAGTACCATAGATGATTTGAAGAAGCTCATTAGTTCAAAGTTTGACATGAAGGACCTTGATGTAGCAAAGAAGATTTTAGGGAAGGAGATCATTAGGAATTGTAAAGAAGGGAAGATTTATGTATCTTAGAAGAACTACATTGATAAAGTTCTAATGAGATTTGTCTATAGCCAACCCTTTAGGTACTCCATCCACTATGAATATCCATCTCTTAGTTTCTTTCGCACCTCAGTTAAATGCAGATATGGAACACATGTCATGTGTTCCCTATGTCAATGTAGTGGGGAATCTCATGTATGTCATGATATGCACATGACTTGATATTGATCATGTTGTGAGCATTAGCATATTCATGGGAAATCCAACGAAGGAGCATTGGTAGGAAGTCAAGTGGATTTTATGCTATCTAAGAGGAACATCTAATATTTCAGAATGTTTGATTGCTGGATATTCAGATTCAGACTATGTTGTAGATGTTGATGGGAGGAGATCAATGGCATGTTGTGTTTTTACTTAGGTGAGTTGATAGAGAGCCTTTTGCACTGGTCTGCTAATCAAACACGATTAGCAATCGATGTGTGACTAAGTGTGCCTCTGATCAACAATCAACCCATAGAAAATTCAAGCGATAAATGTGTATAAGTTAACATGTATTATAACTCTATTATAAATGTGTATAGGTGTAAGTAGTGTAGAGTGTCGAACATAGGGAGGAAAACATGGTAGAAAGAATTATTATTTATAAATATATAATCAATAAATAATAACGAGTATTTTGAACAATATTTACTATAAATGTGTATTAATTGATGAATTTGTGGGTTTTAATTTAAATAAAATACTAATTATATTAATTATATTATGTATATGTATATGTATTTTTAGTTTTATATGTTTTTATTTCTCTTTTTATATTTTATGATTTTTATATTTCTTTTTTCACATATAATTTAGCTATATATATACCTATATAGAGATATATATATATATTTAATATAGAGTAATACAATTATAAATGCAAGTAAAAATTACCAAAAAGTGCAAAATAAAATGTTTTTTTGCATTTTACATATTTTTCTAATGTTTTTGTGATATTAGGGGTATTTTATAATTTGTATGTATCTTTAAAGTCAAAAATATCCTAAAATAGGGATTAAATAAATAGAACGTTCTGTTTTGAAATTTAAAAATAAAATAAAGTTAAAGTTTTCCAAAGCTATTTTTCATATATAATAAAATATATGAGTAAAATTATCAAATAGAAACAAATATTTTGGAGTTTTTAAGGGATTTATATTTTTATAGGATTTTGGTGCTTTTTTATTTTTTGTCATTTTCTTTTTCCGTTTTTAGGGATTTTTGATCTGAAGCTAAGAAATACTATAATAAATAAAATATGACTTTTTTGGAACTTTTAAACATGATTTTATAATTTTTTGGAAATTTTAAGACAAATAGGGGCAAAATGTGCTCTATTTGATTTTTAGTAAATAGCAAATGTATGCAAAATGCAAAAATAAAATTATGGCATGAAAGAGCATGCATCTAGTTACATTATCTAATTTTTTGCACAATTTTTGGAGAATGGATTATATTTATAAAAATTCAAGAAACAAACGCAAAAATTAATTCCTAGTAGGGACCGTTTTGTAAATATTAAAAAGTTTACATGCTTTTCAAAACCTAAAACAAAAAATCCATGGGCTAAAGTGTAATTTAAACATGTGAATTTAATTTAAAAACACCTAGCAAGGGTATATTTGCAATATACAAATTATTCAAGGTCCACTATGCAATTTTCCCACAAATATTAATATGTAATATACAAATTTATGGACTATTTATAAATACAAAAGGTCACATGCACTATTTACAATTTACCCACCTTATGTGGTGGGTCACATGAGGTGAGCTAGCATGGATATCTTCGCGAATACACAAAATGGGAGGGGTTCCAAGGAATTTAACACTATTATTTACACTTCAGATTGAAAATTAAATACTAAATAAAAATATACGAAAATGGCAGGGACTTCTTTGATATTTACCCATTAATGTGCGCCCATGGACGGTTCTGGTGGCTCCATGTCGACGCCACTTACTGGATCTACGACTGGGGACGGGGCACCGTTTCTTTTGGAGTAAATGGCCCAGATTAGAGCTGGGCCTCGATGGGGATCCGACGGCTCTGAAGCGAGGGAAGAACACTTGCTTGTCCCTCCTTTAATCATGACGTTCTCCTTGTCCCGGCTACCTGATGCTTGCTGACGGTCGCCTAAGCTTCATGGGGAGGTGTTGCGTCGAATGGCACCATCAAGAAGGTTTGGGACTCGATGGGGAGAGGCCAGGAGCTCGGGGAATAATCGGGTGAATGGGAACCTCTCTTTACTATGAAATCAACCCTATTAAGGTCCTTGGAAGTGCAGACCTGCAGAAGAAAACTCAGGGACTTGGGGTGAGTAGCCTCGAGCCGAAATGATGCTACTTCGCGAAGAAAATGAGCGAGATGGAGGAGCTCCGATGAGGGGTGGCAGAGGAGCTCCGATTAGTTGATCCGCAGGGACCAAGGTAGGTTTGAAACGGAAAAAAGATGCAGAAGACAAAGGGGAAGGAAATGAGCATGGAAGGTGGGTTGGAACTCAATGGGGTCACGATGAAACATGGTCGGAGCAGAGAGCTCCGGCGATCTTTGATTTTCAAATTTAAGCTAATCTATTGATCTATGGATGAAATAAAGACAGTAACCTAAAAAACTAAGATCAAATCCTCCTAGAAATGAAAGGAAAATGCGCAGCTCGTACATGGGGACCAGGGAGCAGAGGCCTCGCCAGAGCGACGCCATAGACCACCTCTCCTCCTCCTTTCTCCTCGTCGACACCTCGGGGTACTCTTGTTGTCACTAATAATAAACTCACACACAATGATTGGGGTTACAAGGCTCGAAGAGGAATCAAAATTGAGAAGGAAGAAGGAGGGGTTATTTATAGATATGGTGAGGATGGCTTATTCGATTAGGATTTTTTCATGAATCAATGAATCTTTGACTTTGTAAAAGTTTTGGTGTGACTGAGGGTAGATCGCAGGAGGTTTTTCGTGAATTATAAAGAAGAGAAAATTAATGGATCGAAAGGGGAAATTGGGAGAAGATGGCATGATTGACGTCTGATAAGGTGTTTGGAGGCAATGGAGTTGACCTAGGTCAAATAGGGTTAGCTTCTGTTTGGTCCACGTGGACCAACCAGAAAATTCCAAGGGGAAATTATTGGTAAAATTGATAATAAATAGATAATGAATTAGTTAATTTTAGGATATAAAATAAAAAATGTTTGTTATTTTATGTAGCATTTAATTACATTTTTTATTTTTATGAAGCAATTTATTATGAATTAGTATTTACATGTATAGTTATAAGTATATTTACCTATTTATAGCTTATTTTATTTTTATTTTGTATTTTAAATTTTATTATTTTATATATTTAATTTGTATACTATAACTCATTTAAATATACACAAATATATTTTTGTTGTGTTTTTATGATTTTATTTGTATACTTAAACAAATAGATGTACTTATTATATAGGTATATGTAGAGTGTATTCATCTATATATTTTAGTATGTTCTTTTATTTTATTGTTTTCTTTATTGCTCTATAGTATTGTAAATATGTACATATGTTAATATTTACAAAATTATAAAAATATATGATAAGCAAAATATAAAGAATAAATAAAATAAATATATTATTTAGGTATATAATACAATAAGGGGTCCAAAACCTAACTTTTGCCTCTTAACTCCAAATGAAATGAAACTACCTTCATTAAATAGCTAATTAAAAGTTATATACAATTAAAGGTCATTTTGATGTATTTTGAGTTTTTATGGAGAAGATATGGGTTTGGGAAGTTTGGGTTTTGGCTTTTTGTTCTGAGCATAGAATGTGCAATTTGTATTACTTTTGTGTAAAGTAAATTTTGTATTTCTCTATGTATTTTTATTTACAACTTTCATGTACAAAGTTTATCGATTTGAGGTATAAATAAAGAATAAAATAGGTCCTAAAAATGCATTATTGAAGAATAAATTATTAGGGTTTTTATTGTCCGTTTGACCCTAATCTCCCCCTATTTTATTCCTTGTCGACCCAGAAATTGTGATGCGTATGTATCGGGGTTTAGTGTCATAAAATACCCTTAGTATTTTATTTCTTTTTCTTTTCTTTTCTTTATTCTTAATTTTATCTTTAAACAATGTGATTTCTACAATATTTATGCAATAAATAATGAATTTAATTTAAGAAAAATAATGATATTTATACACATTTAGCTAGGGAATGAAGGCCAAAATGAAAGAACAAAGGTGATGAAATAGAGATTCAGCACCCCCATATACTTGCCTTTGCTAGTCCCTAGCAAACACTTATGCATATAAGTGTAGAAAAGAATATAAAGAAAAGAAAAAGAAAGAACTTGGATTGATTTTGATTTCAAACTTGTCTTCACAAAATCAAAGTTTAGAGCTTAAGTCAGACCTTTGGATTTTAGGTGCAGTCGGAACCTTGTGTGGGAACCGGACTTGAAACACAACAGCCTCTGAGATCCACAAAACTCTGCTCGAGTCTCCTCAATAGCCAGGTCAGAATAAGTCAATTCATATGCAAAGCCTTACAACTATGAAGCTATCTTGTAGAGTGTGAGTGATATGTAGCTCTCCTCAGCTGAAGCGGTAAAAGTCAGTCTTCTCCAACATGGTGGCCTCAATTCCCCAATCCAACAACTCTTTCCTCAAGAAGCGGGGTATTCCCTTCTAAGTTCAAGTACAACCAACTCAAGAAGAGGGGATGGAGAGAAGAATGGATTGTAGCCAGTATAGCTACCTATCCCAGGATGCTTGACAGGTGTAGTCAAGTCATCCCGCTGCAGGCTCACATGAGTATGACTTTAAAGCTCAAGCTTGCATATTGGCTATACAAATGTATACATACTCTGGCAGGCATTTATTTTCATTCAGGTATGTCCATTTTTCCGGAGACCTTATTGCATTTTTCAATACAATATACAACAGCATTTACATAAGGACTTTTTCCTCTTGAGCTGGTAGACTATCCCTCCTCTGAAGCAGTATTGCAACCAACAACTTTTGTTATAAGACCTCATGATTACTAGATTGGGTTGGGGTAAAATGGCCACATATATGAGATTTCTGATGTTTCCACCGGCTTGTATCTCATGTCAGCAAATCTGACCCTCTACTACTTGAACTAAGACGAGCAAAGTGTAAAGTGCGGGAGTGCGAGATAGGTCATTATCAACAAGAGTCATGCATGTGCTCCAAGATATTCTACTTAGGTAGTCAAGACGACGTTGAACCAAGTCTTGTATTCTCAATGAATTAAGTCTAGCAGACCTGAAGTGCCTCAATTCTAGTAAGATTATTGTGATTAAGTAGATTAAGGTTCAACCAAGTTCCAATCTACGGATTTTACTTAGACTAGTTCAATTGTTAAACTCAATCTGAAAAATGCAAATGCTATGTACAAATATAAGGAAAATATGTTTAGGATGCAATTTTTGGGTTTTGAACTTTTTATGGAGTTTTGGAAAGGTTTTGCAAATTTTTATGCATTTTTTGAAAAGATTTTTGCAAATGTTTTTGGGATTTTTTTTCAAAACAAAAAAGGTTTTAAGAAAAGAAATATGTGCAGATATTTACACGAGAGTGCTTCTTTGGTATTTTCAAGGATTTACATATTTGTATATACACATTTTGTAAATGCTCTTTGTTTCCTTGAATTATGTACACATATCTCAAAATAATTTGAACAGATTTTTTGTAAATATTTTGAAAACTTTATTTTTGCAAACTATTTTGACAAAGAATTTTTAATAACATTTACAAAATTTGAAAATCATTTTGCAAAGAATTTTCAAACAGTATGTACAGATTTTTCAAAGTATCTTTACAACCATTTTTCAAATCATTTGCAAATAGATTTTCAAAACATTTTATTTCAAATAAGAAAAGAAAAATTTACAAACAAAATGTTTTTACAAAGGTTGAAAATGTTCTAAAAAATATTTTTCAAACAGTTTTCAAAAGATTTTTCCAAAAGATTTTCCAACCATTTTTCAAATATTTTGCAAAACATTTGAGATTATTTTCAAGTGTGTCGTTTACAAATAATTAATTGTATTTTAGTCATACTTATTGAAAATACAAAATTACGAGTCATGGCTAAATATATATAATGTATATACGGCCCTCCTATACTTGGCTTGAGCTATGTCCCCATAGGTTAGTGAAAAAAAAGAGAACGTAACTCGTACTGAGTATAAAAGAGACTATACTGCAACGACGAAAGAATAAAGAATCAATGAATGGGAAGACAACCGTCCCCCCATACTTAGGATGAAATAATCCTAAGTATAGCAAGCTGTATCTTCATGCAGTGATGGTTGAGGGTGGGAATAAACATATCAATGACTTGTCCTATCTCCCCTATACTTAATATAAAATATCCCTTAAGTACAGACCGGATTATCAACAAGAGAGGAGATAGGTGAGGGATCAAAGAATAAACAACAGGACTCATCCCTCCCTCCTATACTTAGGATGAAGCATATCCTAAGTATAGCAGTGGTGATAGAGAGGAATGAAAAGAAGCATGAGAAGACCAAAAATAAACAGAAGAAAAGAAGGAAACTAAAGAAATATTTTTATAGGAGCATTATCTGAATCTTTTGATGTTGCTGGAGTTGTGGATGATGCATCATTGTAGATCACTTGGACTGAGTCGATAACGACCAGGAAAGTGTCATGCTTGAGATACAGCTTCAATAACTAACCATTGACAACGAACGGTGGTGCGTCAGATGACAGTTCTGATATCACAATGTTTCCATTATCACGCACCTCTTTTGCTTTGAATGGCCCTATCCAATTACTTTTTAATCTGATTGGGAATATCTTCAACTTTTGAATAACCACACTTTATGTCCAGTCTCGAAGGTCTTTCGTCTGATGTGACGGTCTTTCCAGCGTTTAACCTTCTCCTTGTATATCAAGCTGTTATCATACACATAATCTCAGAATTCAAGGAGTCTGTTCAAATCCACTTTTCTTTGCTGATTAACTTTCTGTGAGTCCATATTAAAAATTTTGACTGCCCATAGTGATTTTGAATTAGTTCGATGAGAAGATGGCACGGTTTTCCATACATAAGATGATAGGGTGACATGCCCAAGGGAGACTTATAGGCAGTCATGTATGCCTAAAGGACGAAGTCCAAGAGTTGGGACCAATTATTTATGTACGGCCTCACAAGCTTCTGCAAAATTGTCTTGATTTCTCTATTTGAGAGCTCAACCATGCCATTGGTCTAAGGATGATAAAGTGACTCGGTGCTCGATGGTGTACTCCTTCTTTAATTTCTTCACCTCTTTATTTATGCAGTGACCACCCCCATCTGATATCAGGATCTTCAAAATCCTGAGCCATAAAATGATATTCTCATGTAGAAACCGACAAGCTGTACGGTTATCAGTGGCTCAGATGGGAATAATTTCAACCCAGCGACACACATAATCAACGGCAAGAAGGATGTGCTCAAATCCGGGATTTAGGGAAGGGTCCCATGAAATCGATGCCCCAAGCATCGAATACATCTGAATTTTGAATGCATTTCAGGGGAATTAAATCTTTAGCTGTGAGGGTCCCTCCCATCTTCTAACAGTCAATGCAGCCTTTGACAAATGTTGTTGCATCCTTGACTAGTGTGGGACACCAGAGGCCACACTGCAATATTTTTGTTGTCGTTTTGTCTCCATAGTGATGTCCACCATATTTGGACTGTTAAGATTACTCGACCCTAAAATCAAAAAGAAAATATCATTATCTTGGGGAGAGTAATCCCATCATTGTATCCGCATTTTTATTTGTCACGTAGACACTAAGGATTAGTGCCCAAATCCTAGGCCTACCTACGTTCTTGTACAACTTTGTGTTTATCATATAACTCTAAAAGTTGAAAAGATTTAAAAACCGAACTTTCACGATCGTCACTAAGTTGAGTTGGTGAATTGATGGGTTTGTTTTGTGTATAGTTGTCCGTGATTGGTTGTGTGCATACTTGATCTTCTCTACCTTCACTTTGTGATTGACCTGCACCTTGTCAGATCCATTCCTCAGCGGTCACGCAAGAAGGTCCTCTTTCTACCTTCTTGATCTATGTATATCCACCTCTTTGTATACCGCTTTCATTTTATTTTCTTCCTTCTACTAGTTTTGCTCATCCACCTCATTCCGTGTGTTTTTCCTTATGTAGGATGTACTTTATACTAAGTATAGGGGAGGTGAATGAGTTGAGTGATCTTTCTTCTTTTCTTATTTTCTTCTTTCTATTTTCATTCCTCTTTTTCTTCCAAAGATGTCACCCTTCTCCATTGCTATACTTAGGACTACTTTGTCCTAAGTATAGGGGGTGTATACCCTAAGTGTTCATTTGTCATTATGTTTTGTCACATTTGTTGTTGCCTATGCTTAGGGCTCTTTTACCCTAAGTATAGGGGGACTGATGTGTATATTTTCCCTCATGTACTTTTCTTTTTATTCGATTCATTTATTGATCCCCTCCATTGTCTCCCTTCCTTGTCCATACTTAGGGATATCTCACGCTAAGTATAGGGGGGACAAACTGAGTTCTGATCCGTCTATTCCCACCCTCAACCCTCCCCGCATGTAGATGCAGTCTGCAATACTTAAGATTATTTCATCCTAAGTATAGGGAGACGGTCGACTTCTCATTCATTCATTTATTCATTCTCTATTCTTTTATCGTTGTAGTGTAGGTTTTTCTATACTCAGTACGAGTTATGTCTTCACTTTTTCTCTCTGATCTATGAGGACATAGCCCAAGCTAAGTATAGGGGTCGTATATATTTCGTATATACGTTAGCCATAACTCATACTTTTGTATTTCTTATATGGTTAATTAATAAAAATTAATACACACATACACCCAATTCTTTATATATACTGATTAATAAATCAAGTTAAAAATATTTTTGAAAAATAGTTTGAAAACCCTTTTGAATAGATTTCGAAAACTATTTGAAAAATGGTTTGTTAAATATTTTCAACCTTAGTAAAAATATTTTTGTTTGTAAAGAATTCTTTTATTTATTTGAAATAAAACTTTTGAAAATCTATTTGCAAATGATTTTGAAAAATGGTTGCAAAATAATTTGAAAATTATATATATATATATATATATTCTTTGAAAAATCTTTGCAAATTGATTTTCAAATTTTGTAAAATGTTTGCAAAAGTTATTTATCGAGTTAGTTTGCAAAATAAAAGTTTTCGATTTTTTGTAAAAATATTTTCAAATTATTTTGAGAATTGGGTACATAATAGAAATCCTTAAAAAAAACTTGTATAGACCTGTAAATTAATAAAAACCCAACTCTTGTAAATATGAAGATGCATCCCCATGTAAATATCTGTACTTATTTTTCTTTGCTAAAACCTTTTAATTTGAAAATCCCTAAAAAATTGCAAAATTCAAAATACCAAAAAAATCGCAAAAACTTTTCAAAAATTGCATAAAAATTTCCAAACCCTTTTCAAAAATCCATAAAAAAAGTCCAAAATTTTGAAAATTACATCACAAAAATATTTTCTACATTGTGCATAGCATTTACATTTGGGGGATTGAGTTTGATAGTTTAACAAGTCTAAATAAAATTCGAAGATTGGAGCTTGATTGGACCTTAAATTTACATAATCATAGGAACCTCATAGGAACTGGAACTAAGGTAAGGGCTAGTTGATTTCTTTGAGATCACGAAACTTGGTTTAGTGTCGTTTTGACTGCCTAAGTAGAATATTTCAAAGCACACATGACTCTTATTTATAATGCCTAGATTGTACACCTGCACCTTTCACTTTGCTCACATCAGTTGAAGTGGTAGAGGGATGGATTTGCCAGCATGAGACACAATCCAATGGAAACATCGGAAGACACACTTTTGTGGCCATTATACCCCAACCCGATCCAATGACAACGAGGTCTAAAGATAGAAATTGTGGGTTGCAATAAAGCTTCAAAAGAGGGATAGTCTACTGGCTCAAGAAGAAAAAGTCCATATGTAAATGTTGATGTATATAGTATTCAAAAAAATAGAAAAACAAAGACTCCAAAAAAGTGGGCAGGTCTGATTGAAAATAAAAAGCCTGTCGGAGTGTATATATTTGTATTGACAATAAGAAATCTTGAGCTTCAAAGTCATATATATGTGAGCCTGCATCTGGATGACTTGGCCACACTGGTCAAGCATCCTAGGATAGGTATCTACACTAGCTACCATCCATTCTTCTCTCCAGCTCTTCTTCTTGAGTCGGTTGTTAATTGAACTTAGAGGGAATACACCGCTTCTCAAGGAAAGAGTTGTTGGATTGGGTTAGGGTCACCATGTTGGAGAAGACTGACGTTTATTGCTTCAGCTGAGGAGAGCTACATATCTCACACACTGTCCAAGATAGATTCATAGTAATAAGGGTTTGTGTATGAGTTGATTTATTATGACCTGGCTATTGAAGAGACTTGAGAGGAGTTTTGAGATTCTTGAAGGTTGTTGTGTTTCAAATATTTTCCCCAATAAGGTTCCAACCGCACCTAAAATCCAAAGGTCAGACTTAAGCTCCAAACTTTGATTTTATTAAGATATGTTTGAGAATTAAAATCAATTCAATTTCTTTCTTTTTCTTTTATTTATTTTATTTTTTGCACTTATTGCATGATTGTTTACTAGGAACTAGCAAAGGCAAATATAGGGGATGGTGAATCTCCATTTCATCACCTTTATTCTATCATTTTGGCCTTAAAAACCCTATCTAAATGCATGTAAATAGCATTATTTTATACAAATTAACATTCATTATTTTTTCTATTTATTGTATATAGAATTAAGAAAAAAGGAAAAGAATAAAATACCAAAGGTATTTTATGACTCTAACCCTGAGACCTAGGCATCTTGATGACTGGGTCGACAAGGAATAAAGTAGGCGGAGATAAGGGCCAAAAACACAATAAAATCCCCAATTTATTTTCCTAAATAATTCATTTTTTGGACCTATTTTATTATTTATTATTTATGCCTCAAAAAAAGAAACTTTTTACATGAAAGTTGTATATAATAATATATAAAGAATACAAAATTGAGTTTACACAAAAATAATATACAGTGTGCTTTTTATATTCTAAATAAAAATTCAAAAACCAAACTTCCCATACCCATATCTTCTCCATATGAACTCAAAATGTATCACTTTAATTGTATATAACTTTTAATAGTCCATTTAATAAAGTTGGTTTCATTTAATTTGGAGTTAAGATGCAAAAGTTAGGTTTTGGACCCCTATCGTATAGTTTACTTGAATAAATTATTCATTTTATTTATTCTTTATTATTTTTATAATTTTATAATTTTGTAAATATTATTTATAATATATATACATATTTAGAATAGAATAAAACTATAAAGAAAACACAAAAATAAAATGGTCAATATAAATACATAGATTAAATACATATACTTATACCTATATATTATATACATATATTTATTTAACTGTACAAAATATATCAAAAAATAAAACAAAAATATATTTATATATATAAATAAGTTATAAATATATAAAATTTGTATATAGAATAATAAAACAAAAATACAAAATAAAAATAAAATACTCAATATATAGATAAATATACATATAAATAATCCCTAAAAAGTAATTTGAAATAAAACAACTTATAAAAATAAATAAAAATTGTATTAAAATACTACATAAAATAGCAAACATTTTTTATATTTTATCTAAAAATTAATAAAATCATTTTCTAATTTGTTTAAATTATTTTCAATTTTCATTTCAGTTTTGTCTTTTTAAGGATGACGTGGCCGAATCAGGCCACGCCAACCGTTGACCTAGGTCAGTTGTCTGATCTAGGCCCTAGACCTGTCCGACTAGTTGTGACTCCTCAGATTCTCGAATTTCTACCCAATGATACATGCCCCAATGATCCTCTACTTCTCAAGGAAAAGTGTTGACAACTCAATGACCCATCACGAGAATCCATTCCCTTCCTCATACCATCTTCGATCTGTGTGAAAACCCTAAGTGAAATCTTACCATCTCCAGCTTGTACATATACTCTTCCTCCCCCATTTTCACTTTTCAGATCACCTTTGCTCCGCTTTTTCCCCCTAGAGTGTGCCCTATGGATCGAGCTCGATGACAGGGACCTTGCCCGCCATTCTTGCTGCATGGAGAGGCGGTGAGAAGATGGTTCCCACCTTCTCCGACCACCCTGATCGTCAAGGTTCCTTCCCCTTGGCTTCACCTGAGTGACGTAATTTTATTTTATTTTTAGTTACTTTTAGTTCTTAGGTTTCTTTTGGTGCATTTATTTATGTCTTCATCTCTTGTATTAGTTTAAATTTAGGTTTAGCCATTGCCGAAGCTCTCGATCTCCGATGACCTCTATCTCACATGAACCTACTATTCCGACCTGTGACCACCTCACCCTCTTCCCCCCCCCCCCCTTAATTTCTCCACCTTTCGAACCACCTAGCTCTCCTAGATCTACACCAGATCTGGACTTTGAGGTTTACTCCTCCACCATCGTCAGAGACCTTGTCGCCACTGTCCATTTCGCTCCCATCAACCACCAATAACGGCTAGGACCCTCCCATTTGCATCGTTGTTCTTTATATTTTTCTTGCACAGCCTAAAGAGGGCATCTGAGCCCTTCTCGTTTCGAAGAACACCCATGGTGCTCTTGTGTTCCATTGAGCCCCAGATCTGCTACCAGTGGTCCCCGGAGCATTTTGAAGCATCCATTGACTGCGGGAGGCATGTAGGAGCATGAGGAAGCCTTCAGCAATGCTCCAGGTAGTCGGAGGCTCGTGCATTCTTGATTCCAAACTCACCCACGATGAGTTCTTCGTGTATTCTTCCAGCAACTGCACCCGTCGTCCGATCTTACTTTACCGTCCAGACGAAGCAGCGATCGTCAAATTGAAGAGCAATCGACCGTCAGATCCTTCCTAAGGATCTAATCCTAGGCTTCAGCTACAAAGCATCATCGTGAGATGTGGGCATGGTTCGTATCACGTACTCCATCTTCAACCGTCCGATCTCGTGCTTGAGGGGTATTTTGCATTCTTCGTCCCCTCCTATTTTGTAATTTATTATTTAATCTTAAAACTTTCATTTTTCATTTCAAATAGTTGTAATATTTGCAAGGAATCCCCTACTATTTATGTTATTTTCATATTGGTCCAGTCCGCGTCACCTCGCGTAAAGTCCCACGTGAAATGGTGATTTTGCATGTAAACACTTATGAGTTTTGTAGTTTCAGTTTAGTCTACTAAATTTAAATATTAGCTATAAATTTGGGGTTTTTGCAAAAACAACCTCGTACTGTATTTTAATTACATAAATGCCCTTGCTAATTAATTGATTTTTGTGATTATTTCTCATTTATTAAAAATATCATCTGTACTCCAAAAAATCTAAAAAAAATGGATTAAGGGCATGTTAGCATCTACTTCTACATTATATTTAATTTTTCATTTTTGGCACTTTAAATATTTATTAAAAATCAAAAGAGCGTGTTTTTATCCATCTTTGACTGAGAAAATACTAACAATACAAAAATATTTTGAAAAATTCCCAAAAAAATATATTTTATTTAATATTGTATTTTCTATCTCCAGACCAAAAATCCCTAAAATAGTAAAGATAAAAATTAAAAATCTCCAAAATCCTTTATAAAAACATTAAAAAATTCGAAAATTCCCAAAAATAGTCATTTCGATTTGTAATTTCCTTTATATTATATACTAACTATTAAAATTTATTTGAATAATTTTTGAATTTATTTGTGATTTTTAATCATCAAATCAATTCAGCATATTTATTTAATCCCTATTATGATATTGTTGACTTTCAAAGTATATAAAAATTAGTAAAATTATCATAAAAATCACAAAAGCAGTAAATAACAGTCCAAAAACATTTTATTATGTAATTTTTATTTATTTTTAGTATTATTTATAATTGTATCACCTCATATTCTATATATAGTTTTAAATATACTTATATTATATTAAAAAAGAAAAATTAAAAATCAGAAAATAAAAAATAAAATAAAATATATAATTAAAAATAATTAAAAATATAAAAATTAGAATTCATAAAAAAATATATAATCAAAAACCCACAAAAAAATACTTAGACAAGAAGAAGAGGCACAAATTTTAGATTTCATTTTCCACAATCTACCGTTTGCTCTCTGTGTTCGACGCTCTACATACTTACAATATACACACATTTAGCAGAGTTAAATAAAATAAATTTTAACTCCACACATTTATTTGCATTTTTATATTTATTTGTGGGTTAATTGTTAAATTTAGCGGATTTCTTGAGTGGTCAACTAAGCGACTTTTGATTTGCCTTGCGGATTAACACAACCCTCTAGATTTTCTTTATTTCACCGATTTATTAAGAAATGGAGCTGGAAAGAAGATGAGGAGTCTGGAGATCGGTTTGTAAAGTCCAAACCTAGTTCTCAAGAATTACCTCGAATTATTGATGATGTCGAGTCTATAGAATCGATGCCGGTGTCGACGGAGTCCTGACTGGACCATCCATGGATCGATATTGTAAAGGAAAATAAGGATCGACGCAGGAAGAAGGATATGATGGTCTACAAGGAAAGGCTCAAAATGAGGATGGGGTCAAAAAGGAAACACATATGACAAAATTTGTGCAAGTGCACGGGACTTTGATCTTTAAACCTTAATCTAGATCCATACAATACACAATACAAATTGGGTTCACCAACTCTACACATGTAAAGCCTTAAGGGTTCATATATTGTTATCTATTCATTTTTAGAGTTGTTATTTTAGGCATATCTTTGAACAAGTCCTTAAACACTAACCCTATAGGAGCGAGAGTACTACTGGAAAAGTATCATGTATTTGTCCTCCTCCTTTGTAAGCTGTAGCCTACACTTTTTGAGGTCCTTGTAACCCTTCCTGCATCCCTACTCAACCAAAGAATGAGAGAGAGGAAGTTGATAGAGAAAACCACCACTTTGGACCTCGCTCGCAACGGAATCATCTGTGAGCGTGAAAGGCCCTACTCGGATGCAAGACGAAGAGACAGATGCACCCATGAGGGTTTGGCCTAAGCTCAGTACTTCAGACAGGGTCGGTGTACCACACATGGAGGGAACATCATCGTTGACCAAGCCCTACTCATCCACATACGATGGAAGCGCCATTACTTCAGAAATCCAGGCGATACACAAGGCAGTTAAAGAGTGGGTTTTTGGCTCTAATACTTAGCGGGCCGTGCCTCGCTCATGGGAGGGGTTTTGGTCCCCTCCTAAGGTACACAAAAAATAATGAGGGCTTTATGAACACTAAACAATGTAGTCCATTACAAATTTTAATTAAGGTCAAAGTTTATTTAGCAGTTCTCTTGTTTTAGTTTTTTAGGTTTTCACTTTTTTGGATATTTTGCATACAAGCACCTAACAATTTTGTGAATTCTCATTTAAGGCCTAGGTGCTCAAAATTAGAGGGAGATATCAAAAAAGCCGTGCAAGTTGATTGAATGATGGAAATCTCATCATAGAATCTAATGATGCATGCAAAGTTAGAGGACTTGCAGTGTTTCTCAGCTCTCTCCGTGTGGTATGCAAAACAAGATTTTTAAACCTATCTACATGGCAGTGTGAAATCGAAAAAATTGCCCTAAATAGTAGATGTTATTAATTGTGAAGAACCATATGTCAACTTTTCAGAAATGAACTCGATAGTCCAGTCTTGGAGACACCTCGGTGCCCGCTACAATGGATCCTACCAGCGTTGTATGGTGCCTCTTTCAGTGTGTGGGTTCAAGTCCAAATAGCTAACAATTATTAATTTGACTAGATCCAAATGTAAGAGACTATAGGTACATAATTCTTGTTAGGGTTTGGACTTACTTACCGAGTCAAGCAGTCCTATACTAGAGGCTCCATGCACACAAATCAAATAGAAAAAAGGCAGAAAACTCAAAACATCATCAAATAAATGAAATTAAAGTCATGAAAACTCGACACGACGAGGCCCCTAGGTGAACAATCACCCGGGCAATGGAACTCATTAAGTAGAGTAATGTACAAGTTATTGTATTATTACAAATAATGAATAATGAATAAATGAATCACTCTCTTACCAAAAATAAATTAAAAATCCTATGCTATCATTTATGCTAATTATCTTCCTTGTCATGTCTGATGCCTCTCCAACTGGCTAGGTTGACAAGGCCAGTATCCACCATGCTTGGTTGCCTCAATTCCCTGAGAAGTCATCCTCGCGTAGCAGGCCCTCGCATTAAACACAACAAGAGAGATACTAGCACAATTACTAAAATAATTTGTGCAAATAAACAAGAGCTATAAATATGCCCAAGTAAGAGAAAGAAAGAAAAGAGTGTACAAATAAAAAAAGAAAAGAAAACACAAGTATGTACAAATTAGGATATACTATGTTGCTCCCTGGCAATGACGCCATTTGATAAAGGTCCTCTGGCACTGATCTGCATCAAACATGATCAGCAATCGTTGTGTGACCAAGTGTGCCTTTGATCAATAATCAACCCACAGAAAATTCGATCGAAATGTATGTGAGTTAACAATTATTATAACTCTACTATAAATGTATATAGGTGTAAGTATGGTAGTGTGTCGAACATAGGGAGGAAAATGTGGTAGCAACAATTATTATTTATAAATAAATAATGGATAAATAATAATACATATGTTATATAATATTTACGCAAATAATTAATTAATGAATTTGTGTGTTTTTAAATTAAATACAATAATAATTATATTTTTATATTTTATCCATATATTTGTATTTTTTATTTTATATTTTTTATTTCTCATTTTATAATTTTCTGATTTTTATATTTTCTTTTCATTTTTAATATATAATTTATCTATATATAATTATACAGATATATATAATATTGGGTGATACAATTATAAATATGACTAAAAATTATCGAAAAGAGAAAAATACATTTTTATACTTTATATATTTTTAAAATGTTTTTGTGATTTTAAAGGTATTTTTGCTAATTTGTATCTATTTTAAAATAAAAAATATCATAAAATGGGTTTTAAATAAATAGTCTGAATTGTTTTGGAATTTAAAATATTATATAAAGTCAAAGTTTTCCAAAACTATTTTTCATATATAATAAAATATATAAATAAAATTATCAAATAGAAACAAATATTTTTAGAGTTTTTAAGGGATTTTAATATTTTTATAGGATTTTAGAGCTTTTTTATTTTTTGTCATTTTCTTTTTCTATTTTTAGGGTTTTTTTAATCTAAGAAATACTATAATAGATAAAATGTGATTTTTTGGAATTTTTAAACATGATTTTTAAAATTTTTGAAAATTTTAAGTTAAACCTGTCAAAATGTGCTCTATTTGATTTTTAATAAATAGAAATATGTGTAAATGGCAAAAATAAAAATATGAAATGAAAGAGCATGCATCCAGGTACATTGTCATATTTTTTCGTAATTTTTGGAGCACTAATGATATTTATAAAAAAATAGAGAAACATACATAAAAATTAAGTACTAGCATGGATCTTTTTGCAAATACTAAAAAGTTTACATGTTTTTCAGAACCCTAAAATAAAAAAACAATGGTAAAGTGCAATTTAAACATGCAAATTTAATTTAAAAACACCTGGCAAGGGCATATTTGCAATATACAAAACATTCAAGTTCCATTATGCAATTCTTCCACAAAATTAACACGTAATATACAAATTTATGGACTATTTATAAATACAAATAGTCATAGGGTAATATTTGTAATTTACCCACCTCACATGGGGGGAGCCATGTGAGGTGAGCTAGCATGGATATACATGTGAATACACAAAAATGTAAGGGCTTCCATGTAATTTAACCACTATTATTTACACTTCAGTCCAAAAACTAAATACAAAATAAAAATATACAAAAATGGTGGGGGCTTCTTTAATATTTACCCATTAATGTATGCCCATGGATGGAGGTGATGGCACCACGTCGATGCCACTTACTCAGTCTACGGCTGAGGACGGGGGACTGTTTCGTCTGGAGTGAATGGCCCATATTAGTTATGGACCTCGTTGGGGATCCGACGGCTCTAAACGGGGGAGGAAGAACTAGGAAGAACACTCCCCCCTCCCTCCTTCGATCGTGTTGTTCTTCTATCCCGACCACTTGGGAGCTTGTTGGTGGTTGCCTGAGCTTCCTGGGGAGGTCATGCACCGAATGGAACCATCAAGAAGGTCCGGGCCTCGCTAGAGAGAGGCCTAGAGCTCGGGGAAGAATTGGATGCCTGGGAGTCTCTCTTCATTTGAAATCAACCCTACCAGGGTCCTTGGAAGTACAGACCTGCAGAAGAAAACTCAGGGGCTCGAGGCGAGCAGCCTCGAGCCGAAATGAAGCTGTTGTGCGAAGAAAATGAGTGAGAAGGAGGAGCTCCGGCGAGGGGTGATGGAGGAGCTCTGATTCGCTAATCCATGGGGTCCAGGTTGGTTCAAAATAGGGAAAAGATGCAGCAGGCGAAGGGGAAGTAAATGAGTATGGAAGGCGGGTCAAAACTCGATCGGGTCAGAGTGAAATATGCCGGAGCAGAGAGCTCTAGCCATCTTTGATTTTCATATTTAAGCTAATCTATTGATCTATGGATGAAATAAAGGTGGGAAACTAAAAACTATTATTAAATCTACCTAGAAATGAAAGTAAAACACACAGCTCGCACTTGGGGACCAGGGAGCAGAGGCCTCATCGTAGTGACGCCATGGACCACCTCTCCTCCTCCTTTCTCATTGCTGACACCTCAGGGGTACTCCTGTTGTCACCAAGAACATACTCACACGTAAGGATTGAGGTTACAGGGCTCAAAGAAGGATCAAAATTGAGAAGGAAGAATGAGGTGTTATTTTTAGACATGGCGAGGAGGGCTTATTCGATTAGGGTTTTTGCATGAATCGATGAATCTTTGACTTCAAAAAGTTCTGGCATGGTTGAGGGTAGATCGCAGAAGATTTTTCATGAAGGAATCGTGAAGAGAAAATCAATGGATCAAAAGGGGAAATTGGGAGAAGATGGCTTAATTGACTTCTGACATGTCAGGCGGTTGAAGGTAGAGGAGTTGACCTAGGTCAACTAGGGTAAGCTTCCGGTCGATCCACATGGACCAACCAGAAAATTCTAAGGAGAAATTATTGGCAAAATCGATAATAAATAGATAGTGAGTTAATTAATTTTAGGGCATAAAATAAAAAATGTTTATTATTTTATTTAGTATTTAATTACAATTTTTATTTATTTTTATGGAGCTATTTATTATGAGTTAGTATTTACATGTATAGTTATACGTATATCTACTTATATAACTATTTTTATTTTTATTTTGTATTTTAAATTTTATTATTTTATATACTTAATGTGTATACTTATAACTCATTTAAATATACTCAAATATATTGTTTGTGATTTTATGATATTATTTGCACACTTAAGTAAATAGATGTATTTATATATAGTTATTTGTAGAGTATGTTCATCTATGTATTTTAGTATGTTCTTTTATTTTATTATTTTCTTTATGATTTTGTAGTATTCTAAATATGTACATATTTTATAAATAATATTTACAGAATTTTAGAAATATAAGATAATACAAACTATAAAGAATAAATATAATTAATATTTTATTTAGGTGTATAGTACAATAGGGGGTCCAAAACCTAACTTTTGCATCTTAACTCCAAATTAAATGAAACCACCTTCATTAAATAGATAATTAAAACTTATATGAAAAAAATTGATTTTAATGCATTTTGAGTTTTTATGGAGAAGATATGGGTCTGGGAAGTTTGGGTTTTGGCTTCTTATTTTGAGCATTGAATATGTAATTTGTATTATTTTTTTCAAAGTAAATTTGTATTTTTCTATTATTTTACTATAACTTTCATGTACAAAGTTTATCAATTTGAGTATAAATAATAAAGAATAAAATAGGTCTCAAAAATGCATTATTGAATAATAAATTATTAGGATTTTTTTGACTCTTATCCCCCTAATTTATTCCTTGTCGATCCAGTCATTATGATGCCAAGGTCTCAGGGTTTAGGATCGTAAAATACCCTTGGCATTTTATTTCCTTTTCTTTTCTTTATTCTTTAGTTTTGGCTTTAAATAGTGTATTTTATGCAATATTTATACAATAAATAATGAATGTTAATTTAAGCAAAATAATGATATTTACATGCATTTATCTAGGGAATGAAGGCCCAAATGAAAGAATAAAGGTGATGAAATAGAGATTCATCATGAGTTATGTCATCAATTTGAAGGCTACCTTACAACCACCATTTACTTTGTCTACCACAGAGGCAAAGTATATGGTTTTGACAGAAGCTTCAAAAAAAGGAATTTGGCTAAAGAGCTTAGTTGGAGATCTCGTCCTTTAATAGGATTAGGCTATCGTATAATGATTATTGTGATAGTCTTGGTGCAATATATCAATCTAAAGATTGGGTGCATCATGAGAAGATCAAGCACATAGATGTCAGATATCACTTCATTCATTCTGAGAAGAGGATCAACATGAAGAAGGTTGGTACAACAGATAATCCAGACAATATGTTCATGAAGGCAGTTCTTATGAGTAAGTTCAAATACTATTTAGACTTGATCAGCATCAACAATGGGTAGTAGCCCTAAGCAGGAGCTAGCGGCTGCACGGTGAAGCCCGACAAAGCTTCTTAGAGGATTCAATTCAAGGTGGAGATTGTTGATATGCCTTGAATCCTAACCATCTAAATCAAATTAAAGAATTGTTTGATGCACCCCCCCCCCCACTAGTGCTACCATACCCTACCAGAACATGGGTCTTAAATTTTTTTCTTATATAGGTAGTCAAATTTATGTGACTTTGGGATGCATTTTGTACGAGAGTCGTATATAATCTCCCTAGGGTTAAAGATTTTTGTATCCTATGTACTTTCTTCTTTCTCCTCATAGTGAAAAGCGATCACCGCCACCCAATGATGTAGCCATGTTATGTGTGAACCTTTTAAATCCATGTGTCGTCATGCTTGAATGATTCATTGTTTGGGTGTGTTCCACTTCCACGACTCGCAACAAGGCCATTTTACGATGTGGTGGCTTCAGATTCTTGCACTAGTGTTATATAGGGTGCTAACCGGATTGAATAGTTCACGTTCCATTAGAACTCGTTTGATAAAAATTCACAAAAAGTTATATTCCAAATAGAATGAGCTAAATTTAAAATTTGAATTATGGGTTTGATTCTCAAATGAATTGAATTTGAATTAACATGGATTTATTTTATAATAAGTTGATTTGGTTCAATATTCATAGATACACACACGCGCACACAAATATAAACATGTTAAAAACATATATAGCATACATATGTATTTAATATATATATATATATACGTAACATCCTCGCTTTAGGCCAATCCAGATTGTTTCTGAATGTTCCCATGCATGACATTTATATAATAGCATCAAAGGGTTGACACTCATTAAATTTTATTTCGTTTACAAGAAAATAAATGCCAAAATAATATATAAACATCTTTTATTTCATGTTGAAAGAATTTATTACTTGCATTGTATTACTAAGCATAAAATGTCAAACTATGGCAATGGAGATAAGCAATTTTTCATTTCTATTTTAATTTTTCATTCACAAAGTTATTAATCCTACTTTAACTGCTAAGTATGAGAGAAGAAAATACCGCCAAATTCTTATTATAGTAAGCAACTAAAAGTATTCTCAAAGCCCTCATTACACGTGATAAAGTGGCTACTTTTAAACTTATTGTCATATCAAGGCTTTGTCATCATGTATAAGACTTCACCGACATGATTTCCTTACTCCTAGGATGCAACCATGTGATGTATCAGAACATGGCATGTACATGCAACATTAGGCCATTATAGCAAAATAAAATCTCTTCCCTTCCCCCCTTACAAGTTCAAGTTGATCCATCACTCAATCTATCCAAGGACCCTCAGGTTCCCGACTCTCTTTGGTTATTATCTTCATATTAATATAATTGTTCTACTTAGTAACCAGACCCAATTTAATTATCATTTTTTGGAAAGACAATTTCACTATATTTTTGACTTGGAATAGGACCTATCACAAGAATATTTTTTTAGTGGGACGATAACTCTGAAAAATATATTTATTTTTCTCAATTTCCATGGTAGAAAATTAACATATACTTTAAATAAAGTTCAAGTGGTTCATCTTCAAAACAAGTCACGAGTCATATATAAGATTCTTCCATGAAATGGTTATATAAACCATCTAATTATCATCTTTATTTATTTTTTAGCCAAGTGATATATTAGATTGAGTAAGAGTTATGTAGTATAAGTACGAAGGTCAATATTATTATACCCTTTAGAAATTTTAAGGCACTAAGAGAACCACAAAGCCCTAAGCCATTCTCAATTTAGTATTTACATATTATAATCCTGTTAAATATTCGATGTAAAAAATAAGTAGAAAATGTTAGGCATAACTTATATGAGTATAAAACAAAAATTTAAGATTTTTATTCCAATTCCACACCCTACTTTGTTTTAATTTTCATGCATTCTTTACCCTACCTTTTCTCTTTCCCATTTCATTATTGATAAAATATCCCACCAACGAAGAATAGACAATGGTACTCCTTCTCCTTGCATGTAAAATCAATGATCATGTTACTTCATGTTCCTCCTAGATTTACAATGTGGTTTGTGGCCTATCCAGATATCTCTCATGTTGGACATACGAGCCCACAGCAAGCCATTATGTAATAAATGTTATTGTATATCATTCTCTGATCGGAAATGAAGAATAAATAAATTGAATAATAGGTCCCTTAGTACAATTAGGATTATGTACCATAGCCATCTCAATGATCATACAGTTGTTGATTTAATTGTTGAATAATAGAGGTTGGTGCTTGGATGAATTTTTAAAGAGTTAGATTGAGGACTCATCAAGCACAGTCAAATGATTATTAAGAGAGGATCTCCAGCCTGAGAAGGAGATGGCAATCCTTTATCTAATGGATGATATCTAATGGGCCTCTTGATGCAGGTCCTATACATAGGAATAGAGATTCAGAGGTGTTAAATAAGTTAGGTCAAAGAGTTGATAACGAGATCGAGATAACCAAAGACCTATGTCATATGTTGTCACGATATAGGTATGCATCCTTTGATCGGAGATAGATATGTTACTATATGTATGAGTATGTACATTTGGCAGACCAATAGGTTGACGACCTAATCAAGGTCTATACACCGACGTGTTGGTGTGCATACAAGGGCATATGAGTAATATGATCTCTCAAAGGGATCATACAGGTTCATTTACTGAACCGGAAGACATGAGCTCCCTCATGAGATATTGGGAAGAATCAAATTCCGTGCAAGATCGTCTCGCTTTGGAAGCTTGATTGAATTTGTAGGTTTGATATATGCTTTTGGAAAGTATATGATCAATACCTGGGTATGATATATGCTTTTGGAAAGTATATGATCGATACCAACTCCCAATGATCGAATGAGAACCTTAATGATAAAACCCTGAAGCAGAGAGTCTAAATAGATCTAAAACTTCTGGTTTGTTCTTGGTCTTCTAGTATGCAGGATGTACAGGTATTAGGAATACCTAGGGTGATGTGATCATAAATGATTGTATAATCATGACGCTTCCATTCCAAGGGAGTGATAAAAAAAGTCTGGATTTAAGTGACTCCTCTCATAGATAAGTACTGATCTTAGTCCAAATGTTGGACCTTGATCTAAATGTGATTCAAATACAATAAGAAGATTAGATTTGCGATCTTGATTTAATCAAGCATCTATGAGAGGTCTGTAAGATATGGATTTGAGATTTGATCTCAATATCGAAGTCACTATACGTGGAATAATAAAATCATCATGTCCTTATCTCCAAGTATATACAGAGAAAGCGCATTGTTCTTGAAAGGGTTCAAGGATAATTTCATTGTTGATATATGTATCCGAGCATTGAGAAAATGGATAATTAAATGTGATTTAATTATCATGAATAATATGAATCTGATTCATATTATAAGGAGAGTTATCTAAGATAAATAGATGTGATTTAATTATCAAAGATATGAATAATGTGAATGTGATTCATGCTATTTAGGCATATGAGAATAGAGATCCAAGATTATTAAATATGATATATTTATCAAGGATATTATTAATGTGGATATCACTATCCACAAAAATCATAGATATTATAAATATGATTTATAATATGATGGAGAGGTTTGATTATAAATAGATTTACAAATTATATATTATTGTGAATTGAATTCACAATAAACAATTAATTGTAAATCTAATTTACATATTATGTTGGATATGTGAATATGATTCATATTTATCAATGGCATGATTGATGTTTTCACAAATCTAATTTGGAATTATTTTTGCGAAGATAAATGCAATAATAATTGTTGCATTTTATCCTATATAATAAATATATATTAAGGAAGGCAAAACCACCAACAAGGTGGTCGTCCACCTTGACCAAAGTCAAAGCGGGGGACAGCCACCCTCTTTTTAGGGCAGTGGTTGCCTCCCTAATTATCTATTTATTATAATTGAAATTAAAATGAATTAATTTGTATATTGATAAAGAGATATAATTAATTTATTTTAATTAAATGTGTGGTTGAAAAATTGTAGCAACAAATCATGACCATTGATTAATAACCTCTTAATCGAAATGGTTGGATTAAGAGGGCACATGGATTGAGATCCATATACATACAACTAGTATAAAAGGAAGGGTAGCCCTTGACTTTTAGATTACACACATAATTCCGAGAGGAATTATACTCTCTCTATCTCTATCTCTCTCTGCATGCCAAGTCTCTCTCCTCCTCTCCTCTCTCTCTCTCTCTTGTGGTCGTCCACCATGGAGCCTTAGAGAGAGTCGTCATCACCGCAGCATCGTCGTTATGCTACCGGATTGTTTGCTTGTTGATTTCCATCTCATTCGGTGTGCCTCACTCATGAAGATGACGTCAAATCTCGTGTGATGAGATCAGAAGATTCACCGCTTGGATCATCAAGATGGATTGCGCGGAGCACGCATCTCATCAACACGCTCGCAAGTGTCTCCTCCATTAGATCAGACTTGAGACAGGAGGTCTCTTGGTTTAGAGACTCGACCGCAACCACGCTTCAAGAGGTAAGCCTTATACTTATTTGTGGTTTGTATGAAACAATCCGAGAAGTGTTCTTGGATCATGTGGTTTCATGGTTTGAAATTTTTTAAATTTCATTGCTCAAGCAACTAGTACGACTAGCCGCTCCCGATCGTATACGATGTGAACCTCATGCTTCCATGATATTCTTAAAGACCTTCCATATCCTTCAAGTGGTATCAGAGCCATAGGTCGGAGGTTTTGGATATGATCCTTAAACCGAAGATGACTGGGGCATTTTTTTGTGTGATGTTTCATCGCATTTCAATCACGTAACTTTATTTAGTGCATTTTTTCGCCATGTTTAAAAGTTTTTGAACACGTGATTGTCGGATATTGTTCCCTATTTAATAAGGAAATCGTGGGATTTGAGTTTGTGTGATTTGGAATCTGATTGCTCAAGTTATGATCATTGTAATGAACATGTATCAATTGTTTCGAGGATGGCGAATCTTGATGAAATTAAAGAGTTAATTGTGGTCTAAAATGCCTAGAAATGCATCAATAACACTTGCGTTCTGTTCTAAATCAAATCAGAAAACTATGGAAACTCATTTTGCTTGATTTGGATTTAAATTGATTGAGATATGCTAATTTTAGTAAGTATGGGTCACTGCTGGAAATTACATACTTGATCATGAACCTTGTGATTGTCATTCAATTAATTTAGTGGAAATTAATGGTTAATTTCCTGAAATAATTATTGATGAATATTTCTGAAATATTTAAATATGATGATTATTTCTTCGAATGGCATTGACCATGACCAAATTTGATTAGATATGATCTAGATCAGAATTGGTTACATTAACCTTCCAACAAACATTGATGCTTGAATGGGATCGGGAATTGTTTAGCAAATCTCCTTATAATGTAAATCAAAAATAGTTTGATTATTATTATATGGTATAACTTCTTTTGAATGACCGATTATCATCTCAAGTACAAAGTGATCAATTGGCATTATCCTGACATGAGGTGGATATGGTGTCTAGTCGGGGAGCGTTGGGGTAGCAGGTTGCTCCGTGAGCGGTATATCCCACTCCTGTAGGTTGAATAATACTTATTTGAGATAATATCATATTTCAAGTAACAATAAAGAATGGTTGTTAGATATGGATCATTAATTTAATATAATTAGATTAATTGGAATCCAATTTAAATTAAAACACTCTATTATGAATAGATGTGTTATTCCCTTTGAAGAATTAATTATGTGAATGTGATTCATAATAATTAATTAGAATTTGAACATGATATGGAGGATCACATAAGTGACATCCCTAGTCTGTCGTCAATGCAAAGGGTTCTGTCGCTAGGGATTGTGTGTAGGAGACGCATGTCTGAAGTGACAGCTCCTGCATACAAGTGCATCTGGATCGGGCTCTTTGCTTCTTGAAAGAGTAAGATCGTATGCGTAGTGACCCCGATATCAGGTCCTCATATTATTGAGGCGATATTGGATTGCGCATAGCGAGTTCTAATCCTGTTGACGGTTGGTTATATTAATGAAGGGTCAACATCACCTTAGGGATGGTGGGCCTAGGTGTTAAAGATCGAATTGGGAATGCAAGTTGGACTTGCAAGGCGGAATGTATTCCCGCTTCTTTTTATTCAAGTTGTAGCTTCTCATATTATTGGGATGTGACAAAGATAAGTAAGGATATTCCAGATCTTGCTTAAGATATAATGGTAAGTATATCTCTTACATTGAAAGTATTAAGGGAATGAACTTTCAGTGTTAACAATGCAAAACAACTTTGATATAAAAAATTCCTAAATCAAAGTAAAATATGTATGTATATATATGCAAATTTCTTATTTTAGATAATCCTTCATTAAACCCACTCAATACTATACTCAATAATAACAAGTAAAATATCACAGATTGGATCCAGATCAAGATATTGTACTTACAGTTGGATACATAATGTATGTGCTTGCAATGTGCAAGTTTCCTCATAATAATGAGGAGAAATTAAATAAACAATAGGACAACAGCCCAGGGTTTGTGTGTCTCTATAGTCTTGATCTCTCAATGTATGTACTTTGGAAGTGACATGTCGATGATGATCGTAATTGTCAAATAAACCTTATAAAATCCGAAGAAGATGTTCTGGAATACATATGAGCTCTCGACATTTAATCATGAATGACATGGTTCACTGCATCATGCGGAATGGTGGCTCTATAAGAGATGATGTATTCAAAATGTGTGAGTACTACCTAAATCAAAGTATTTTAGAGTTTAGATGGATATAGATATGATGATTGACATCATTCTACTATCTATACTCTAGTCATTCATGAAGCCTCAGAATATTCATATTGTATGATTGAATAAAGCATGTATAAATGTTGAAATACTTTTATTGAAATCCTTTGAATTCAACATAAGAGATCATTTGTCTTATGAAATGGTTGTTTATAGATGAAGGGAGCGTAGTGGAAGCATGGGACCCAAGCAAGAAGGAAAGTAAAGGAGTTGATTGTATTCTATAACTTCCATATGACATCCAAATAACTGGATGAATGCCAATACTGCAATAAGTCGATGTACTGATAGTGTGACTATCTAGACTATCTTGGATACTTAGAGAAGGACGCAGATAGTGCATCGAAATAATATATATCTACAATATAATCGTTGAAATTGGCTTTCTTATTAGATAAGATAAAAGTCTAATAATTGTATCTCATTCTTCTAATAACACTTGCAATTGGCTGCATATGTTTTAGAAGATTAGAAAATTTAATCATAAGGTTTAATAGTCATCTACATGGATATTGATGTAATTGTTGCAACAATCTCTATTGGATAAATAGACTTCATATTTTCAGTGGGAGAGCCCTTAGTCTTAGAGAATGTCTCTATGACCTAGATATTAGAATACATTCATTGTTTATTTCGAAATGTTGGAAATGAACATGAATTCCGGAATAGACCTATCATAAAAAGTTATGATGGATATATTTCAGATAGTAATTTAACATCTAGTTGGCTTCAGTGAATTAGAAAATTAATGAATGGTAAAATATGCAATTTTCGTAATTCCAAAAGTGCCCATGTGCACAGTTTGCATTGTAATTTTTAATTTCTGTATTGCACGGATACCCCTATATTTGCATATTAATTTGACGTCTTTATTATACCATTTATTTTAATGAAAAATGCCATATTGTTGAGCAACTAATTCTTTACCATTTTGATATTCATTTGTATTTTTATGAGCTATGGGTAATTAATTAAAATCATTTTAGTGAAAAGTTGCATATTTTATCCAATTTGTGGTCTTAAATTCATATTTATCACATAGTTGATCCAAAAATTTCTTAAAAATGAAAAATGATGTCTTGAAACATGCTTCCAAATTTCATCTTAATTGGAGTTGTTCTATGCCTTAAATAAATTATAGAGTGATTTTAGTAAAAGATTTTTAATTAAATCCACACATATTACTTTTGCGAAATTCCAACTCTCTTGTATTGCATATTAAAATGTCTTTTTGAGATAATTCATTCTCTGGATAAATTGATATTATGGATTTATTAGGAATTAAGTACTTACTGTCACTCTGTTTTCATTAAAAATTCATAATAAACATATATTGTCAAAAAATTCCAAAAAAAATATTGTAGCCTCAATGCATCATGTTTAAGTTTCACTAAAATTTCATAATTTTTGCATTCTGTTTGTGTGAAAAATTACGTAAAAACCCATAAAAAGTGTGTATTTTTCATTATTGCATTTTAACCCGTAAAATTCTAAAAGAATATGTGTTGCATTCATCACTGATTAGGTTTCTAGGGAAAATCTAATTTGCTTAAATTGGATTAATTTCACATTAAAATTAATTTGGCTAAATTTTGTGTTTTCTTATTAACTTAACTCACCCGCATTTTGCATTCGCATTTCATTTTTTCATTAAAAAAAACAAAAAATACCATTTGGAAAATCTAGACCTAACTATTCTAAACTAACCCAAAGTTGTTCCTTTGCCTTCCTGTGTTCGACCCCGGACTTGCTCGGGATATAAATTCAAGCTGAGACACTCTTCACAGAGATTTTTTCTCGGTTCTGCATGATTCGCTAAGCACCCATATTACAACGAGTATAAATTATATCATGTATTTAGCGACTCGTCAGATGGTGCAGTTGCCAGGGAGGCAAACGACTTAGAGATTAATTTAGAAAATTTGATTTAGGCTTTCTCGCATTCGAGTAGTCGGACCCCTGATCCACCTTATATTAATCCATTTTTTCTTCTTTTTCTCTCAATTAGTTCTCTTCTTATTTGTGTTTATATTTTGTTGTTTATCTCTCTAATATTAATTTGATTTTCCTTGCGAGGGCCTAGTGGACTTGGAGTGCATCGGAGGTCGGCGGACATGGCGCACGCTGACTGCTGAAGATCAAGGAATCTTTAATTTATTTCAAGAGAATTTTCATTTTTGTAAATTTTTGTAATTATTTTGTTGTAATAGTTTAGGTAATTCACTCTTTACAGTGGCTCTTGTTTGAGAGCTCGCGCTTGTTTCAGGACTGGACATTTGACCCAATTGTGGTCGTGAGGACTTACACTCGCAGCTCTTAGATCATTTTTACTAGAATATTTTTATTGCTTGTGCTCATAACCTTCATAACTACAAATCATATTTAACGAGACACACTTAGATTGTAGAGCTACTAATCCAAATTAAATCAACACTCGTTAATAGAACTGCCTGTATAGGAACAGTTTTCTCGTTTGCATCTCATATAGTATAAAATTTCAATTCTATGTTGCATTCCGCATGTAGAGCACAAGGATCACTGTAAGTCTTCTAAACTGGGAATGAATCATTAATTTCACTATTTGCATCGGTTTTTATCGACTCCCTTCCCTTGGTTTTGAAACTTAGGTTAAAAGGAAATCAGGACTGATCGTTAGGCGTGCCTTATTTGGTGGATTAACCAAGTGATAACCGAACTTGAAATTGAGACAGTTAATCGGAGTTGATGATGAATCTCAGATTCATCACTCTAAAATTCACTAATTAAGCTCAAATGCCTGGAATCATTGGCATTTCTTCATTTATTCTGCATAATTAGCATTCATGTATGTTTTGATAATAATTACATTTTATCACTTATTTTTGCACGAAATAAGAAGCCAAAAATCCCAGCCAAATTGACATGTAAATAGCCTAACTTCTCTAACTTTTAACTAATTCATGCTAACTCCAATTGACCCGAAACCACCACCACTGTGTACATATCACTAACAAGAATAAATGAAAAATATAAAATAATCGCTAGTTCTAGGATTTCTGGACTAAAACCTTCATATCTTCCTCATCCGGTGTCTGTTTTGATCCTACTCATTTTGAACTAATGTACATTCAAATACCTTCAAAACAAGACCAAGTTCAAGTGAATTGGAGATCATATGTGAAAGTTGGGTTTTGGGCTTCTTTTGTACATTTTGTATTTTAGCGATTTTTGACCTATTATTTTATGTACATAATTAACCCATTTTATTTTATTTATTTTTCATTCATCTTCTTTGATAAAATTTTCATTAAAATGCATAAAAATCCAAATCCAAACTGAGCTTGAAATCAAAGAAACTAGTTGAGTCCGAGTCTTGACTAATTGACTGTACAAAAAGTGTCATTTTCACATTTTATTTTATTTCTTCTTGTTCTTACTTAATAAAAATCAAAAAATAGATTAGTATGTAAATATATATATATATTTGATTTTATCATATTTTTTCTATATTTTTATCTGGTTTATAAAAAATAACAAAAAATAGAAAACTCGAAAATCAAGGTATTCTAAGTACATGGGATACCCCAAAAATATCACTTTGCACAAATGATCGATTTTGGTCTTGGTCTATTTATCAAAGTTGTAGATCTAATCGAGACGAGCAACTTCCATGAAGAAAACTTTTCGATCCGAGGTCATTTACTAATTTTTACATATTTATCAATGTATTTATTTTTCAATTTTTATAGGGCTGACACATGGTAGCTCTTGGAGCCACCATGTGTCACCCATTTTTGGATTTTATTTTCATTTATTTTTATTAAAAAATTTTAAAAAAAAATAATTATTAAATAAAAAATTAAATTTTAAATCAAAAAAGGACATGTGGCATCTCTGGGACCGTCCGATCTCGGCCGATCGGACGGCCCAGAGATCGTCCCTTCCTCTGTCCCTTTCCCAATTGGGAGCGGTGCCGCCCCCTCGTCCCCACGGATTTCACCGGCACTGCCCCTGATCATCGCCGTCCCCCGCAAATCTCGTGAAGCAGCGCCGCCATCCCTCGTGATTCCAGCACCGCCGCCTTTCCCCTCTTGCACCTCCGTGAATCTCACGGTCGTCACCTCGCTCCCGATCTCCCCCTTCCATCTGAGGATTCCGCCACTCCTCTGCCCTCCCTTAAATCTCATGTGCCGCCAATCTCTGACGGCCCCCAAATCTAAACCCTGCAATCTTGGGCCGTCACCATCACGCGATTTCGAATCAATCTTCACGCCATCTTCTTCAATTAGAATCCCCCCATCAGTACTTCCATCTCTAGCAGGACTCAAGCCCTATAAAGCCAGCACCACCCCTCGTGTTCAAGACATCCGCCGATTGCACGCATAAAATGAGGGACTCCGGTGGTGACAGCCCGGGTCCCTGTTCCTTCTCGGTGAGATCTGAGCTCCAAGGAGCTCGTCGCATTGAGGCCCCCGCGTCTGCTGCTTCCCTACTCCATTCATTGGGTCATCAATCCAACGACATTCTACCTTCCGCCGTCAACCACTTCAACTCTAGCCACCATCTGCAGCAACGCTTCTTCGACTCTAGCTCCTCCTGCCGCCGTAGAAGCAGCTTCCCACTCCGGACTTCCTCCGTTGAGTCGTACGTCCCCATGACTCCGCTTCATCGCCACCTCCAGGTTCAACTCCAGCAATCAGCACCACTTACGACTCCTCCCGCGTTCGCCAAGCTCCGCTTGCACCTTCCATGTCGCTCCTGTTGCATCTACAATGCCATCCAGAAGCTTCTCCCCCAGCCGTGCTCCTCCGACCTCCATCGGCCGTGTGTCGGCCAGCAACCCCCTTCGTCAACTCCCAGTCCCGGTCCCTGCTCCGCCAAGGCTGCAGGCGCCCACTGCCGGGGAATCCTCCTCCACCTTCACCACTCCACTGTTGGGCGGGAGGCCCAAGACCCTCCCTACGTGAGGCGTACGTGAGGAGAGGGGACATATTGCAAGAAAACCCCTTGGAGTCTACCCAATTTAAAGGAGGTCCCTCCTCACGTGACACACACGTGGAAAGAGGAAAAATTTACAAGGAGCCCCCTGCCCTTCCGCGATTTGCTATCAGACCCCGCCGACCAAGGGTCATGTTCCTGTCACATGATCGCTTGGCATTTTTGCACAATCGCTCCCCGGACTTTTTGGTAATTGCACGTTAGTCCTCTACTCTGCATATTTTATTTATTTATTGTAATTTCAGTAATACCCCTATGTTCTCCCTTTATTTTGAACCTCTACATTGCATTAATTTTATTATTCAAAAATAGCGTGATGTTCTTCAATTAATTCTCTACATTATGGCATATGTTTGATATTTTTGTGATCTTTAGTTGATTAATAATTAATTATCTAGTAGAAAATTGCATATTTTGCCCATTCTGTGCTTGAAAAATCATAACTTATTAATCATAGCTTTGAAAATTACCGAAAATCATGGATTGTAGAATTAGATGTGTTTCACATCATGCCCAAAAAGAATTGCATTTTCATGTGTCCTTTGCCCTATAAAAATCATTTTGCATATTTGGATCTTTAATTTTTAATAGGTATAAATCTCATATTTTCGAGATTTAGGATTTTTTTGAGATCGACCACCTAGTGTTAGATCTTGAATAATTTTATCTCTTGAAAATAAATAGGTATAATAGTTATTATAATTAAAAATTGAAATTTGCATCTTTTGCATTCATAAATTCATAAAATATTTATCTTGCATACAAAAATTTCAAAAAATTTGCAGTACATTCATTTCATCATATTTAACATCTCGACCATGTTTAATATTTTTCGGACAACATTTGATTGATCTTAACATTTTCGTCCCTAAAATTGGCCACATTTGCACTTTGCATCCCAAAATTGCATTAAAAATATCAAAAAAAGACCGTCTCGAAAATCATGCAAGAACTTTGATAGACAAAATTCTAGGTTTTTCCTTTGCCTCCTTGAGTTCAACCTTGGGACTTGCCCAAGTAAAATAAACAAAAAACCACGCGATTAAAAATTGAGTAAATTAATTGTGGTTATTTCTTGACTGATTCTGATTGCCCTCCTACAACGAAATGACACATTTTGAAAATGCATGATAATTCACGCAAATTAATGTAGGGCGATTCAGGACTCGTCAGTTGACCAAAAAATTGACTAAATTTAACCCTTATTTTGGAAGAGCATAACCATCATTATGCTTGTGTTGTTGTGATCGTTGAGAGGTGAGGACGCATCCCTAAGATAGTGCCAAAAACCTACTTATAAGCCTTGCGTAATTGGATGTATATCTTCATTTATCACCTAATTAAATTGAAAAGATAAACGGTCAGACTCTTACGACCATCACTGTGTTGATTAGGTGAACCCAAGGTTTGTTCTTGTGTTTGTCTGTTTTGTGTGTTATTCGATGCACTTGTACACTTTCTTCCTCGATCTTCTTCATTCTCCCATCTCTCTTCAAAGATGTCAGAATATTGGTCATCATATCCAGGTCACTCTTCTTCGACTATATTCCGATTATCTCCACCCTCTTATTCCTCATACCCACACTTCTACCATGAAGTCAGAACTTTGACTGACTTCCCCACTTCATCGTCCTTCTCACCTACCCCACATTCTTACATCCCTGACCCACATCCACCCTGGATTGACCCATCATATTCCCATCTGCTTGCTGGAATTAAGTAACAAATCGAAGAGCAAGCCACTGCTGAGATGAATGATTGGCAGAATTAGTTGCCCCTACAGACCTCATTTTTACCTCGAGTTGGGACCAGACAACAATTGATCTATACACATCCTAACTTGACCTTAGTGTACAACATGGTCGACCAAACAGACTGAATGGAGAGGCTTGAACTGCATGATCTTCCTGACTTGAATGACATGAGTGGTCAAGCCCACATTGACCAGCCTGTATATCATCCATTCGGAGAGCCGACACATACAGGGGATTGGATTCATGCGACCAATTTACAAACCCCTTGTCTACTGACTCCACCTTATGAGGCTTCGACCAACAACTGTCATACAGATGGGTCATACTCAACCCAGTATTACATGCATGAGTCAAGATGTTCAGTATAAGATCCCGAGTTCTCAGCAGTATCCTTCAATTGAGCAGACTTCTCTCATGATGTGTCATGAGAATTTAGTAGAGGATGACATCTCTAGACTGATCAAGAGTCTAGTTATGAAAGTGGGTCATGGATTTTGTGGATTAAGCTTTGAAAATCTAGAAGACACAGGATTGACAACACGTCATGTACAGCTGGAGTCCCTTATACCTCCCTCTTCTACTAATCACTTTCCCTCCAAACTAGAGTTTGTACATTCTCCTATTCCTCCTTCACCTATCAAAAAGACCAAAAAAATGAAAAACTCGAAAACACCATAAAATTTGAAAAAGGGAAAAGATCTAAAAAATGGACCCTGCAGTTAGGGAAGCGATTGATAGAGAGTTTATTTTTGAGCTTCCCTTAATAATTGCCATTGAATACTTTCCCGACCTCAAAAGATTTGTGAGAAATAAATTGATGCTTAAAAGATCAAGCAAAAAGAGGACAAGGACTGAGAGACGCATAGTTTCTATGGCCACATCTTTGGTGATAGAGAGAAAAACCAAGAGCCATATAGTGAAGCGGTTTCCTAGGTTTGACTGCAAAATCAAAGGCACTACCTTCACCCATGCAAGAATCGATGATGACTCACCGATAAATATCCTCTCGACATCCATGTTTGCCAAGCTCAAGCCCGGATCTGCCACGAAGTTAAGAGAGGATGTTCAGTTGGTTGATCGGTCCATTAAACGCTTGAGAGGAACCATTTCAATCATCATTACTTTCCAAGGTGCTATACTACAGGTAGACTTCACGATTATTGACATTGAACACTGAGGAGAGTTCACCCAGTCTCTGATCATTCTCGGGAAGTCGTTCTTAGCCTTGTCTAAGGCAACTATAGATTACAAGACTCGGGAGATCGATTTCACTGCATTGGGAGCACTCCGACCTCACCTAATCTTTGAGGACACACGATATTCTAAGGTAACCCTTAAAGTCGCAGACAATCGTGACCTCAGAGAAACAGTTGAGTCCCATCCTTCTACTACACCTGAGATACTGATTGTCCAGACGATCATTGATTCAGAGACTCCCTACACCTCCACATCACCCACTGCTTGCGTCACCACCACCATGACAGTTCTAGAGAGGACTCACAAACAGAAGTTGTCCCTTAGTCAGATACGATCATTTCTAATTTCCTTGACTATTTAGATGATCCAACGCATGAACTGATAAATGCCAAGTCAACTGAGAACAATGTGCCATTTCAAAGATGTGTGCTGACCCTGCAGGAGTATTACAATGCACATGGTGACTCATATGATGATAAACCTCTGGTCAGCACCTCACACACACCACATCTAGGGCCTACACCAAAAGAGACAACTGGGACCAAATTGACCAATCTCTATAAATCGGTTGCTCCATCCTCTAGTCGGTCATCTGGTAAGGAGAAGAAGAGTATTGATTCCTTGAGGTGTTCCCCTGAACTCCTCAAGACGTATCACTCTCCTTTTCCTCTTGATGCTTCACGTTCTAGAAAATCGACTAAAAAAGTTTCCTTCGACATACCAGAGAAGGAATTTTCTGAGGAGTCCTCATCAGGTCTGGATGAGGTGATCTATATGAGTGAGCTCAGTTCAGTTGTTCTTAAGCCATATTTGAGAAAGTAGCCGTGTGCCGACCCTCGTTGGATATTCCCTACCCCTCATTATTATTCCTCTGAGGATGATTTTGACAACGACACATATGTATTCTACCCACCGCCTCGCTCTCGCAAGAAGGTCCATCACAAACCTTCTTGATCCTTGTACATTCTCACTCCTTCTTGTACAGATTTTCCTTCTTTTACTTCCCTCCTTCCACTGTGATTTGCATCACTCGCCCCAGTTCCGTATCATTTTCATTTTGTGGCTATAATTAGGATGACTAGATCCTAAGTATAGGGGAGTGAGTGACCCGAGTTGCTCCGTCTCTTCTTTTTATTTTCTTTTTGTATATTCTTTCCCACCCTCATTGGTCTCCAAATCTTGTGTTCTCTCCAATATTTAGGCTGACCAGAGCTCAACTATAGGGAGGCTGATGCCCGTTGTGTATTCTCCAATGCTCTTATATTCTTTTTTCTCTTTTATTCTTTTCACCCACTTATGCTTGGTACGAGCTATGGCTTCTTGTCATCTAGTGCCATGAGGACATAACACATACTAAGTATAGGGGTTTGTATATATTATATATATACTTTACCTATAGCTCGCACTTTTACTTGTTTGTAATTAAAATAAGGGGTTATGGGTAAATTGTTGTAAATAAGAGGTATAACAAAAAAATTATAAAATATTTTTTCCAAAAAACAAAAAAACTAAAAACTCTCCTTTTCAAACTCTCCTTTTCAAAAAAATATACACTTTTTTTAAAAAAAATTAAAAAATTAAAAAATATCTCTTTTCATAAAAAAAAAAACTTTTCAAAAAAAATTATATGAGTGTCCTTTCTTATATACCTTCTTTTTTTCAAAAAAACTTTTGAAAAAAAATAAAAACATTAACAAGCTTTTTCAAAAAAAATCTTCTTTCTTCTTTTCCTTTCTTTTTCAAAAAAAATCTCAAAAATCAAAAATCACAAAAACCTAACTAATGAGTTGGTTTAGTTCCTGAAACTTTCACATTCGCACAAGACTAGTGAAGTTCAAGAACACTTGGTTTATGAGGTCTTGAGATTTTGAGTTAACCAGCCTTATTCTTTAAGGTCTTTGGCTTAATTATTCACATTTCTCTAGTTTAAAAGATTTGTATGCTATATTGCATGCTTAGTCTCTACCTTAAGAATATGATTAGCACCTCACGTACATGACTGCAGTTGTGAAGAGATGAGTTGAAATTTCACTTGAGGAACTGGGATGAGGGATTTGAGTTTGGACCTGATTTTATGATGCTCGAGGATGGGATAAAATCAAGGCTTCATGAAACTTGAGTGTCAGCACCTTTATCCAGTATGAGAAAATGATTCTTATATTATCTCTTGACATTTACCTATGTGCCAGGGTGTGATGAAATCTAAAAAAATTATTGATCAGTGTGCGCTAAATCTTGGTAAAAGCAGTGGAGCTAGCCAAATTTTCAAAAAAAAGAAATGTTAAAAGAAAAACTCACACCATACAAAGTAAAATATCAAAGAGCTTCCACCAAAGGCGAGCGCTCCCAACCATTTCAAAGTGTCCACTTGGACCACTGCTATTAGGACCAAGGAGTTGGGCACGCACCCAAAAAGGGCTCTGCATCATATAGTGATACAAGTCTGGGTGTCGAAGGTATATTAGATACTCAAAAGAAACACACCCCGGTGTACTCCTAGGAAAATAAGTACAGATGACTCCGAATTCTCTTGATGGACACATTGATCAACAAACTAAAAAAATACATGTGTTGAGTTAATAAGGCACTCGAGAGGATCCTTGTTCTAATGAGAGGGAGAGAAGAAATGACACAATCCGATGCCCTCCATCAACTAGCCTTCCATCTACACTTTCAAGTCTGACAACTAAAGAGATGGTGGATTGGATGCAAGAAATGGTTTATTCCCTAGTGTTGAGGATCGAGTTCTTAGGAGAGTATCTTGGACTGGAACCTTGGGTAACGTTGTGACTCTACTCTTATAACTGCAGTCTGCACTTAATGGCATATCCCTATTATATATTTATACAGAGAGAGTATGATGATTAAGAAATTGGATACCTTTTGACTAGAGCTTGGTTCAGCTTAAAATTTTAGGATCACTAAAACCAAAAGTTCTTCAACAGATCAAATCTTGTATTCACATGCACAGTTAGGGGTTTATCCAACTATTCGTTCTTTACTTGCTCGAGGACTAGAAAAGTTTAATGAATCCACGATTCATCATCTGATGATCTTAGTAAAATCCTCGAGTAAAATCTCAAATAAGTGTGCATAAAATCAATAAATTTATAAAATGACTCTTGTAAATAAAATTCGCTAATTATTATTTATTATATTGTACAAAATATTTTAATAAAAAACGTAACATAAAGGAGTTTTTCACCTGTAAATAGCCTAAAACTTCATGTATTTTTAATAATTTATTTCAACTCCTTTTCAGTTAATTCTTTCTCTAACTTGTTTATAAAAATGTATATAAAAAAAAGAATTTCACCTCAAATTAATATTCCTAGATCCCAAAGAGAAAAAGTCGTAAAGTCCAACTTCTCGGCCAAATTCTTGCTCCGTATTAACTCCAAATTCACTAAACTCACTTTTAAAGTTTAAGAGAAAATTATATATCCAATGAAAGTGGTTTCATTAAAATCGGAGCTCGTTTGCAATATATGAGTTTTGGGATCTCGGTGTGCATTGTATATATTGTAAATATTCTTTCTTTCTTCATTTTTTTATTTTCTTTTTATTAATTATTAAAAATTCAAAAAAACATTGTTGTGTTTTATTTTATTTTTAATATTTTATATTTTTTGAAAATATCTTTTATTAAAAATACAAAAAATTAAAATTAAAAAAGTAAAAAAAACATTTACATATTATTTGTTTTTTTGTAAATTCTCCATTCTCTTTTCTTTTTATTTTATTTTATTTTTAGTAGCCTACTTTATTTTCTTTTCTATATATAATTTTCATTCTCTAAAATAACCTCCCATTCCACTCCATCGGATATTCTTAGAGAAAAAGGAGAGAGCTTGGAATGTGGTGTCAGTGACAGCGGCTTATCATCTTCCTCAAGCGACGACCTCCTTCGGGAGAGATCTGCGGTGACCATCATTGACGTGTCATGAGCTTCCCATCAAGGTCGCATAACTTCTCCGATTTTTTCTCTAATCAGATCAAGGCCACGACAGGAGTCCAGTGTAGCTGCTCTGTAAATCCGGCGAACCTCATATAAGTTTTCCCTCTCCTTTCCTTGTTATTTATTTTATCTAACATCTGTTTTCCCTTATTTTTTATATCACACCACCACATAATCTTCCCCACCATTTACCACCTTCATCGTACCACCACAACCTTCACCGCCAAATCATCTCATTTTTTATTTATTCCCTATTTAAGAAAAATAAAAAATTAAAAAATAAAAATTAAAAGAAAGTAAGAGGGAGAATCAACGGTTCCGTCGGCCCCCCTTCTTCCACGACAGGCAGCGTCGCCCACCAAGGTCGCAGCTCCTCCAAGCCACGCCTGTGGCGCGGCTGAGGCCCCTTCTGACAGCCCGCGGGTCCAGAGCCCTCAGCCAGACCGCACGACCATCCTTGCCTCGCCCCCATGCTCCATCGCCCCCAGTAGGTCCGCAACTGCCTCCTATGGCTCCTCCTGCGCCAGCCCCCCACCCCCCTTTGGCCGCCCCTCCTCCCATGGTCGAGCCCTCAGTCACAGCCTCCACCGCCCATCGCCAAGGCCCTCTACTCACAAGAGCTCTGCCTCGCCACCAGTGGCCCACTATCTCCTACATCCATCGCCTCAGCCCTCCACGCTCCTCTCTGCAGAGGCGCACCCGCAGTCGTCCTTCTCACCGTGCGCAGCCGCCCCGCCGCTCCTTCCATCCATGCATGGTCGCGCGAGCCTTGCCGTAATGGCTCCATCCCCATCGTGCCCTAACCGTCTGTCAAAGAAGGTCCTCGTTTGATTTTTATTTTGTAAAAATTGCATGTTTTTCCCACATAGTTTTTGTAATTCCAATCATGCCTCTATGCACAGTTTGCATTTAATTTTTAATTTTTGTATTACACAGATACCCCTATGTTTGCATGTTAATTTGGACGTCTTTATTGTACCATTTATTTTAATGAAAAATATCATATTATTGAGCAACTAATTCTTTACCATTTTGATATTCATTTGTATTTTTGTGAGATATGAGTAATTAATTAAAATCATTTTAGTGAAAAATTGCATATTTTATCCAATTTGTGATCTTAAATTCATATTTAGCTCACAGTTGATCCAAAATTTTCTCAAAAATCGTAAATGATGTCTTGAATCGTGCTTTAAGTACTATTCAAATTTCACCTTAGTTGGAGTTGTTCCATGCCTTAAATAAATAGAGTGATTTTAGTAAAATATTTTTAATTAAATCGATGCATATTACTGTTGTGAAATTCCAACTCTCTTTGATTGAATATTAAAATGCCTTCTTGAGATAATTCACACTCTGGATAAATTGATATTGTGGATTTATTTGGAATTAATTACTCATCGTGACATTATTTTCATTAAAACATTCATAAAAAATCATATACTATCAAAAAATTCCAAAAAATACTGTAGCCTCATTCATCATGTTTAAGTTCCACTAAAATTTTCATAATTTTTTATTCTGTTTGTGTGAAACATTGTGTAAAAATCCATAAAAGTGTGCATTTTTCATTGTTGCATTTTAACCCGTAAAATTCTAAAAAAATATGTGTTGCATTCATCACTGAATTAGATTTCTAGGAAAAAATATAATATGGTTAAATTGGATTAATTTCATATTAAAATTAATTTAGCTAAATTGTGTGTTTTTATTAACTTAATTCACCTGCATTTTGCATTCGCATTTCATTTTTGCATAAAAAATACAAAAAATACCATTTGGAAAATCTAGACCAAAGTATTCTGAATTAACCCAAAGTTGTTCCTTTGCCTCCCTGTGTTTGATCCCGAACTTGCCCGGGATATAAATTCAAGCCGAGACACTCTTCGCATAGATCTTTTCTCGGTTTTGCATGATTCTCTAAGTACATGTATTACAACGAGTACAAATTATATCACGTATTTAGCGACTCGTCAATCATCAGCATGGACTGCGAGGAGCACGTGTCTCCTCAACATGCTCGCAAGCATCTCCTCCATTGGATCGGACTTGAGACAGGAGGTCTCTTCGTTTAGAGACTCGATCGCAACCACGCTTCAAGAGGTAAACCTAATACTTGTTTGTGGTTTGGATGAAACGAACCAAGAAGTGTTCTTGGATCATGTGGTTTCATTGTTTGAAAATTTTAATTCCGTTGCCTCGAGCCACTAGTATGACTAGTCACTCCCGATCGCATACGATGCGATCGTCATGCTTCTGTCATACTCTTAAGGATTTTCCCATACCCTTTTATCTCATCCACCTTTTCTGTTTCGATTTCCTTGTACGACTATCCATGATGATGGCTATTAATGTCAAGATGACATTTATCATCGTATGAATAATCCTTAATCATTTTACTATAATCATATCTTGTTCATTTGTATATTGAAAATCTTATATGTCTCATGGATTTAGTTTTCAATGCTGATAATCCGTGCGAAAATAAAATAGTTATATCTTGCTAAGTTATATTTTGTCATTCCCATATTTCAACAAATAGATATTAATTTGTATCATTATTCTATATGAGCTTGATCTTGTCTTTTCTTAACATGCAATGGTAATCATAGTGTGTTTATTTTTTTAATAATATTCCATCTATTTAACAGACCTTATACAATTACGTTGTATTCATATATTTCTTTCATTGCGGAAAAAAAGGAATATTTACATTTAAAAAATATATATAATAACTATAAAAATAGATGCTCTTATCCACTATATTTTCCTTATTATACAATTTTTTCAACTTATCTTAGCAATATATATTAAAAATTAGAATTATAAAATAAAATATTTAAAATTATTTATATAAAAATATTCATACAATAATATTTTTCATATGATATTATTAATATGAACTTTAAAACATAAAATAACATTTCACATTCAAAATAAAATGAATCAAATTTGAATATTCCAAACTCAAGATGAATCAAATTTGAATTTAAGTTAGCAAATTTGATTAAAATTCGATTCAAGTTCGGAACCAAAAAATTTTAGAATAAATTGAATCAATCACAGTGGATTCAAAGATATTCAATTCGATTAGCACTCATGGTTTTATATGAGTATAGTACACAGTTTTAACCACCATCATGTGTCTATTCATTCATATATTTCCATTTTTAGAGTTATGTGGCACACAAAATCAGTGGAATACGAGAGATATATGTAGTGGATGATTATTTTAATGGAATATGCAGGTACTTCTTCCCTATTTTTCAAATAACATGAATTACATTTTTTATAGTGATATTCCATGGGTATCCGCGAGTACCCGTGAGTGATATACAACTCTTCCTCCTTATAGTATAGCAAGACATTATGATGTTGCCAAGGTCGGAGTTACTATGACTTAAGGGTGGGGCACATGAATGGGAGACGTGTGTGTTTTCATATTCTCTATGCCTTGGGCAACAAAGAGGCGGCTTTGAAAAAAAATCACGAATTGAATTCCCCTAGGCTTGCACGACTTGAATGGAGGATACCTAAACCAACCTTGGGAAACTTTCTGTAATCACAAGCGAGGAGCAACCACCTCCTCGAGCATCAAAATGTCACATATAATATAATATAATAATATGTAATATGTAATATAGTAGAGATTTTTTTAATATTATATAAATTACATAAGAAGAGAACTTCGGGGTGGGTCATCCATTCATGTAGTTTGGGTGTCCGTTAGAATTGTGTACCTATTTCAACGAGTTGAGTTGATCCTATAATGGTGGATCGAGAAGGACCACGATTGAACGAGTTGGATACTCTCTCGTGTACAACCCTAGTTGTGGTCACCTCCAACTAATTGCACATCCCCCCCCCCCCCCTTCCCCTTATAAAAAACATTAATCCACTTATTGTTTTTACCAAATAAGCAGACAACAAGCGTGAACGTAAATATCGGCATAGTTTTTGATCTTATATTCATCACATCAGGTGTCAGGGAAACACACAATCCTGCAACCATCAACTAATTGGCACGAAGATAGAATATTCTAAACAATCTATTTACGAAATTATTTCCGTACAACTTGCAATCACGTTCGGGTTGGATGTTTATTCGATCGATTACGCGGGTAAATTCTACTCAGTCGATTTGCAGTTTCCTAAGTCGGTATCCGTCTAGTGGATTCGGTCGCAGTTGACTAAGTCATGTTGCAACCATCTTGACCGTAATTGCGTGATCCATATGCCACCACTTAAGTACTCGAAGCCTTTGAGGCCCGTAGACCCTGAAGCAATGGTTCATCCCAAACTAGTAATGGCTCGGGCCATGTTTTACACCGAACCTCGAGACAAAGCGGCTCCTCCAAGCCTTACCCCCATATGTGCCCGAACGTCCACCCTTCCAAGCCTTTCATGGCTCGGTCCCCAGCGTATTCACCTTGCTCGTTGGCAGTTGTTGGATTAAAATACAGTAGTTGACCCCCACCCCTCGCTTCACATTTTTTAACATGGTACATGTAATTAGATCTGAATCTCATCTTCTCCACTCGTTAAACATCGTACACCCACCAACCACTTACCCCACTGCACAAAGCCACATTCATTTTCTTCGCTAATGCGTAACAATCACCACCCTGCTCCTCCGCATAAAATGATTTCCTTTTCTTTTATTCCTGGGTTGTTAATTGCACGTTACTTATTTTATTTAACGTGTAAAATTGTATCTGCTATCGTATTTTTATTTTAAAAATGTAAAAAGTTATTATTATTATTATTATTACTACTACTACTACTAAGTTTGTAAACAGAATAATTGTAATTTAATCCTCAAAATTTTGAATTAAGTTCTCATATTATTTTTCCTCATTAACTTGCACGAAAATTGCATGTCAGCGGACTTAGTTTACCTAATTACATTTATGTCCGGGTTTTTGCTGGATAATATGTAATTTAAATCTTCTTGCCTTGTATTGTAGATTTAATCCCTTAGGACTTACTTTTTTGCCATTGTTTTATGAAATATAACTTTTCACATAATTTCAAGATAAAATATATTTTTGCTAATATCTTGCATTTAAAAATATAAATAGTAATTTGAATTCGAAAACTTCAAAAATCTAAGTTTAAAAAATCTTAAAAATTAGGGAAAATAGTAAAACAACTAGATTTTTAGCATGAGCATCATAGCCTCCTTGTGAATTGACGTGTTCACAGTTATACTTTAGTCGAGAATAGTACATATGAATTAGAACCAAGGTAGATTCATGATAACAACTCTTAGCGATTAAAAACGCATTATCTGAAAAGGGTTTCATCGCCCACAGGTGCTCATTACGGGCAACAGTTACATTCTTGACATTATTCTCACTTAATTATACTCCAAGTACTGTTAATCTCCGTTTATTATAAGAAAACACTAGATGAGCCTCATGTATGATACTCCATGCCTCCTGTATGAATGCTTCTCAGTGAACAATGAAAAGATGCACTTTCATTTTCATGATCCACTTCGTGACTCATGAACACGAAGCACGAGACATTCATATCCTTGCCCTTTACAAATTGACACGGATATGGATATCACTTGGTATCTGCAAATATCCCCATTGTATCCGTTATATATCTAAATATATTTGTAGATTTATTTCAGTTAACAAGAAGTACTGTATAGTATTAGTCGACTGACCAGTTGAATCAATGAATAGCTATTGATAAATAAATCCCATTTCAATCTAAAACTCCAAAGCACGCCATTTATTTGAAGAATAATGGTGATGTTAGTTCCTTAAAATGTTGCATTTCGGGAAAAAAGAGTAAGGATGCAATTGCCTTCATCGATCCACTCACCGTTCAAGTACAATAACTTGTAAGATAAACCGCTCAAGTTGTAAATTATGTAGTTCCATACATTCATCAATAACATAAAATCCACCAAGACGTCTTACTCAATCAAGTTAATATATGAAAATAAAGGAGAAACGAATATTGGTATAGAATTACAAAGGACCCAATTCCAACAAGATCACTAACACGATACAGGTAAAAGAAGCACCCCAGTTAACTACATGCACAGCCAAAGACAACTCAACACAGATCATTTAATGAGATTAGAAACATGACCCAGTTCTACTTTAATGGTTTAGTGATTAGGTCACCTCTGACAATAAAGACCATGATTCAACTTTTGCCCTCCAAAACAAAACCGAAAGAGAGAGACAGAGAGCACCTTGGCCCTTGTTAAAAATTGTGATGTTAAGAATCATGTGGAAGAGTCGCTAGTTTGGGCAACAGCAGGTTAATTCTCTTTTTTGCTTCTAATCCGAAGCCATTCTTCAACACAGACAAGGGAGACAGGTAAAAGTCTAAGGAAGGGCACCTGTATTAGAGTTGAATTCCCAAAGGCTGGCATTGATCAACTGTCGGCTTCATAACAAAGGGTACAAGAAATGATTTGTGTGATCCGAGCTTGTCTCCTTTCACTAGAATTCCATATTGTGCAGATTTGTTCCAGATTGTCATTTGGGCTGGCATGTAGCAAGGGCATGGCGGAAATAACTGAACACAATGAATCAGCTACCAGGAACAGCATCACTGTGCCGGTGGTTGTCCGTAGGAGGTGGTAGAAGAAGCGCAAGTCTCTGTTTGTACCTTTCAATCCGTTGCAGGCGCTTATCTTTCAACCTGAAAAGACAACATGAAAGTGATTTTGCATCTCAAATATTTACTTGTACTTTCTTTGTCTACAAATGGTTGTGATGAAAGCCTAACCTCCCTGCCCATATTAACAAACTAAAGTTAAAAAAGGAAGCAGATTACACAGAAATCCCTAAACAATACACCGAATTTCACGTCTCAAATATTTTACCTAATACTTACGATGTCCACACATGGTTGTGATGAAAGCCCAATACCCCTACCCATAATAACAATTTTTAAAAAAACATAACAAATTAAAGTAAAAAAAGAAGTAAATTACAAAAAAATCCCATGTGCTAACGTGTTAAGATTCCCGTCTGGGAGTATGTCTTCAAGAATGAAAGTCAAAGGAATTAACTGAGGCCAGCACAAGCAGTAAAGCATGAGGTAAAATTCGATGAAAAACAGTAAAATTCGATGAAAAGCGAAGAATAATTAAAAATGAATGGAATGATTTATTCACTGACTATGGTCTCTTATATGGCATGAAACCCCAAACCGTTGATGTAGACAATTACACAAGTGACCCCGAAGGGTTACAACACCCAATAAAATAAAATAAAAAAGAGGATAACTAAAATAACTTTAGCACTCCTCAAGTTGGAGCATATCTATCGATCATACACAACTTGAGAGTCAACCATGATAGGCGTTTCTTCAGGGCCTTCGTGATTATATATGCAAGCTGAAGATCTGTGGAGATATAAGTAGTAGTGATCTTCCATCCTCGTACTGCTTCTCGAATGAAATGATAATAAACTTCAATGTACTTATCTGCTCATAGAAACAGGATTTGTGGCAATGTATGTAGCAGAGTTGTCGTCACAATACAAAGGAAAAGTGGCTTGAATCGTCGCCATGTGATCAGCCTCTGCACTCGATTTAGAAACAACGGTGTGCTTCCTGCCCTACTACGTAACAAGAACCCCCACATAACATGTGGTATCGGTTCTCATCGGGGGAATTTCCAACCCATGCACGCCTCTCCCTCTTTCAACCGAAAATTTTGTTAGTTTCTTAGTTTGTTTTTTTATTTGTTATTTTTTACCTAGGTAATCTAAGTGCCGAACTTGATATTTATCCATAAGATATCCATAATGTTTCTCTAATAATTAGTTTTACATGTTGCGGCAAAATATAGATATTTGTTTTTACATTGGATAGATGAACATTTTTATAGGTCAACTTGCATTTTTATAATTTCAAATATTTTTATTGAAAACAAATTATTGTTTTTGACACCACAATTGTGTTGGAATAGACATTGTTCATTGTTGGTCCATTAGAAACTTCGACCTGACCGGATGTCGTGTAGACAATTAATTCCTTCAATTGACCCTTGCAAATGGGTTTATCAGCACTACTCCTAACCAGTTTTTGCTGATAGAGAATGTAATAGGTGGGTAATTGGATCTCACCAAGATCCAATTACCCCACTCATGTTTAGTCCCACGTGGATGAGTGGTGGGACTCCGGTCTGTCTGAGGGGCTATATAAGGAGCTCCTCACCCCCTGTACTCATTGAGAGAAATTCAATAGAATATCTGCCCCTTTGAGGGCTTCTCCCGTTGTTTCATCTCGCTCCTTAGGGTGTAGGGTTCCACGTAAATCTTTGTTCTTCATGTTTATCTTTCTTGTTTTACCGATTCCGCTTTCGTTTCTCATATTTCAACATGGTATCAGAGCAGGTCAATTCTCGAGGAGTTATTCTTCATTTTTTTTCCAAGATTCGACTTAATTGGTATTCAGTTCTTGAAAGATTATCTTTATTTGGAGAAAACTCTAGGGTTCCGTAGGAACCCTAATCAATCATTGTTTTCTGCTTGATCTCCATCTCTTTACAAAAGACGGCGGTGCCACCACCTGCGCAAGATCTCCAGGCACATGCTGCACCAACTCCAGGGAGGTGGCCGCATCTTCTCAATACGTGACGACACCCTCTATCGTATCTCTAGGCGCAAACCCTTGGGTCGACTCCAGGCTTCAAGGCGAAGCCCTCCTCTTCTCCTCCCTCGCGCAGCAGCAACAGAGCAGCATTCGACAGATGGGGATGCGGCTCCAGGCGCGCACAGCAGTGGCCCCCATCACTCCCAGTCGAAGCGGGCTGCCGCCTTATCTCGCTGCAGGCGGCCTGTGACTCCAAAGGCGGAGCCCCTCGCCCCTCCTCCGCTCCAAGAGGAGCATAACGCAGCGCATCGGACTGCGCTCCCTAGTCGTGCAGTCTACAAACCTTGCGCTCCTCCCATCAAATCCAGGCGCCATCAGATCCAGGCGGCGGAGTCAGGCGATGCGTCGCAGCACCTCCAGCAACGCGATCTCCAAGTCTTCCGCATCAATCTTCTCTCAGCGCACAGGCGACAGTCTTCCAAGCCATAACACGCGCGAGCTCCAGGCGACACATGGCCCTCTGATCCCCTTGGCGCCCAGGCGCCGGCGGCAAAACATCTTCAAGCGGCACGAAGGCTCTGGCCGTTGCACCTTCCCGAGGGCGAGCGGCACCCCAGGCGAAGCGCGAAAGCCCTGGTCGTCTCTCTCTGCACGATGTGCCCTCCAGTGGCACCCTACAGATCCTACAGGGGCGGCGGAAGCACTTCTTTGTGCGATGGAAGAGGGTTCCCAAACGGGAACCCTAAATAAAGAAAATCAAGGGTCTCCTGTTGCAGTTCGTCGTGGGCCGAAATTTTAAAAAAATTGTTTTTTGTGTGGGCCGCAGCAAGGAAAATAGTAAGTGGGCTGAGATATATAAAAAAATATGGGAGAGGAAGCTCAGCCGTGTATTTAGAAAAAAGGAAAGAGAGATGTTGGCCTTTGGACCGAAAGTCATTTGTTATAGAAAAAAAGGAGCGCGTACAATTAAAAAAACGTACGTAAAAGATAAAAAATGCCGAAAAATGCAAAGAGAAAAAAAGTGAGGAGCGGAAAAAAGTAAAACGGCTTAAAAAATGATTTCAAAAAAATGTGAGAAGGAAAAGCCGAAAAAAAGAAAGAGAAATGAATTAAAAAATTGTTTCAAAAAAATGCATGTTTCCGTTTCTCCCAACTTGATCCATGCTCTTATTCTATTTACAAGTATGGGAGAAAGGGGGAGTTAGAGCTAAATTCTTCAGGACATCTCCATGTCCACAATTGACAGACCGGTACTCCAAACTTCTACGGATCATCTGTCTTCACCGAGCATCGATTTCTTCGTCAGGGCGTATACTTCTTTTACGACCCGATCAGATTCCCGAGCTGGACTTCTTCTACAACGATTCTTCTCTAGGCATGACAGAGATATGTTTCGGTGATCTGATATCGCAGCGACTCTACAGGCATGGCAGAGATACGTTTTGGTGACCTCAAAGATGCAGGCTCATCCCCGTGCGAGGTAATCTACCAGCAGCGGATATGAGTTATTCTTGTGATGTATAGTGAAGACTTGTTGTATATTTTCTTTTTGATGCAAGTTGCAGCTTTCTCAGCTCCAGCTTGAGGGGAAGTGTGGGAGAATGTAATAGGTGGGTAATTGGACCTCACCAAGATTCAATTACCCCACTCATGTTTAGTCCCACATGGATGAGTTGTAGGACTCCGGTCTATCTGAGGGGCTATATAAGGAGCCCCTCACCCCCTGCACTCATTGAGAGAAACTCAATAGAATATCTGCCCCTTTGAGAGCTTCTCTCGTGATTTCATCTTGCTCCTTAGGGAGTAGGGTTCCACGTAAATCTTTGTTCTTCATGTTTATCTTTCTTGTTTTATCGATTCCGCTTCTACTTCTCATATTTCAACATCCGTTACTGTTGGGAAAAATGAACGGCATGTTTATTCCATAAGCCCTAGGCTCTCTTATATAGGAGAGTAGCCTATGGGTAAATTACATAAAGCATACAACTGAAAAATAAAATAACGAAGAGGTACAGGCACTACTCTATATGCGTCAACACTCCCCCTCAAGAAGGAGCATAGATATCAATCATGCTCAGCTTGGACGCACACTTCTGGAATGGGCCTCGAAGTAATGCCTTGGTGAATATATCAACAGTCTGATTCTCTGAGGTGACGTGAGATGTAGCAATGAACCCCTTCTGAATCATGTCACGTATGTAGTGACAGTCAACCTCAATGTGCTTGGTCCTCTCATGGAAGGCTGGGTTGTTTGCAATGAACAAGGCTGCCTGTATCACATTCCAACTTCATAGGAAGCGGTATATCAAGACATAGATCTGTAAGTAGAGCTCTCACCCACATCATTTCTGTGCTCGCCTGGGCCATAGCCCTGTATTCAGATTCAGCACTGGATCTGGCTACCACTGTCTGTTTCTTGCTCCTCCACGAGACTAGGGCATTTCCAACATAGACTGCAAATCCTGAGGTGGACTTCCTGTCCTTGGGGCATCCTGCATAGTCTGCATCAGCACATGCTGTGATAGAGATCTCCTCTCCCTTCTTAAATAGCAAGCCTGCACCTGGAGATGATTTTAGATTATCTCAGAATCATGTGTATTGCATCCATATGGACCTGGCGTGGTTGCTCCATGAACTGGCTCACACGACTCACTCCAAATGATATATCAGGTCTAGTGATCGTGACATACAATAGTTTGCCAACCAGTACTCTGTACCTTCTCCTGTCCACCTCTTCCGTGCCATCATCATAGAGCTGCATGCTGGGATCCATTGGTGTCGTAGCAGGCCGACACCCTAGCATACATGTTTCACTCAATAGATCTGTAACATATTTCCACTGCGACATTACTAATCCATATGGATTTCTAGCAAACTCCAGCCCCAGAAAATATCTAAGGACTCCCAAGTCCTTGGTGACAAATTCAGTTCCCAGTCTTTCTTTCGCCTGCTTTATGCCCTGCTCATCATCTCCTGTAATCAAGATGTCATCAACATAAACCATGATTACAATGATACCTCTAGCCGTCTTCTGTACAAACAAGGAATGATCAGCATTGGAGCGTTTGTATCCTTGTTTCTCAAAGAGATCTGAGAGCTTCTGAAACCACGCTCTGGGGCTCTGCTTAAGGCCATAGATGGCCTTATGTAACCTGCATACCTTGGAACACTCCCCCTCAACGGCAAAACCAGGTGGCTGTTGCATATAGGCTTCCTCCTGCAAATCGCCATATAGGAATGCATTCTTCACGTCCAGCTGATGGAGCGGCCAGTCTCTAGCAACTGCAACTGACAACAATATCCGTAGGGTGGAATGACGTGCCACAGGTGAGAATGTGTCAAGGTAATCCACCCCGTATGTCTGTGTAAAGCCACGTGCAACAAGACGCGCCTTTTTACCTGTCAATAGATCCATCTGCATTGTGCTTCACTGTAAACACCCATTTGCAGCTCACTGGGTTCACATCTGGAGGTATAGGAACCAAACTCCAAGTTCCTCTGGACTGAAGTGCTGCCATTTCTTCTTCCATTGCTAGCCGCCATCGACTATCCTGCAGAGCATCTTGATGATTTCGTGGAATATCTACAGCTGACAGTGCCATAGCAAATGACTTGAAATCTCCAGATAGCCTCTCAAAAGACACGGATGCTTATAATGGATATGTAGCACAGCTCCTCTTCGACTTGCGTAGAGCAATGGGAACATCTAAATTAGTTGTACTCTCATCTGGCCCCTGCAGCATATCCTACTCAGAAATATCGTCAGATCCATCAACAGTAATATTTTCATCACATACCGTAGGCGAGCTAGTAGACGAGTCATGGCCATGAGCGGGAGGAGGCCTGCGGGTATAATGGAACGGTAGTGGTGAGATAGGTGGTGGTGGTGGTGGTGGTGGTGACGACATCTGGGGTGGTGGTACTGATGACGGCATCTGAGGTGGTTGAGATGTATGAGCACACGATGTTTGGTGAACGATCCCTTTTGAGGAGTAATAATTTGCAAAAATATTGGCGCACAGTTCTAAAGCATTATCACTTCTCACAAACTTTACAGATGTGGAGAAAACATTTTGTATTTCATTCAAAAAGTGGATAATGATATTTCCTGCTTCAGATTTATTTTTCATCAGAAACACCCAGGACACTCTAGAAAAATCATCAACAAATACTATATAAAATCTGTGTCCCTGATGATCAGGTACACGACTCGGACCCCAGACATCAATATGAAATAACTCGAACTTGGAGGTACTACTCCGACCTGAACGACTGGGAAAGGACGACCTGTGATGCTTTCCCAACTGACACGCCTCACACTGAATAGGTGTGTGAGGAAGACCGTACGGTAACACTTGACGCAACTTCTGAAGCGGTAAATGACCAAAGCGCAGATGCCACAATAAAGTAGATACTTGTCCAGAAGGAGAGGAGGAGGCTCCAGCAAATGGGGTATGAATAAGGCGGTAGAGGCCTCCTTGCTCATAGCCATGACCAATCACGTTGCCCGTACGGATGTCCTGAAAAATCAAAGAAGATGGATCAAAAATTGCTCGACAATGTAGATCCTTCGTAATCTGACTAATTGACAACAAATTCATTGAAAAAGCAGGTGCATGTAGCACATTCTTGAGCTGCATAGAAGATGTCAATCTAATCTCCCCCTGACCGGTGATGGGGGAATGTGTACCATTTGCAATTACTACTGTCCGTCCTGGAGGGATCTAAGTGTATCATGTAAGTAGACTCTGATCGCCACATAGGTGATGTGTAGCGCCCGAGTCCATAATCCATGGTATATTATCTGATCTACTACTGTTGAGTGCAAGTATACTACCTGAGGCACTGGTAGACGCAGAGGCGGAAGCAGCGGCATCAGAATGACTCTCTGCAGTCGGTGCTGGTCCAGATGACGGAATAATGCCCCTCAGACGGGCAACAAGATCGTCGAACCATTGATCCAAAGTAGCAGCAGATGGAGGCTCTATCTGCTCAGCAGCTCGTGCGGATGCAGGAAATCCATGCTTCGAGTAGCATGTATCTTCATTGTGTCCAACTCGGTGACAGTAGGTACATGTTGGCCTAGTGCGGCCACCCCTTCCACGAGGTCCACGTCCACGGCCCTGGTGCTGAAATCCGCGACCTCTGTTGGCTGCAAGATGGCCGTGTCGGCGATATATCGCCAATATATCGGTATCGTCGGTCACGCCATATCGATATTGATCTGTATATCCATTTATACCCTATCGACGATATATCGCCGATATATCGGTGTCGGCGATATATCGCCGAGAAAGGGAATATTCTTTGCTTCCATTTGGCAGATATCGGTAGATATTTTGAGCCATTTCGCCCATATCGATCTGGGCAGTGGGGACCAGGCAACCAGCCGACCAAGGGAATCTACTTTGCAGCAGCCTTTGGCACTTTGCTCCATTTGCAAGATATCTCGGTAGATATTTTGCCTATAAATGAGGGCAGTGGGCAGGCATCAAACGCACACAGCTTGGAGGCTTGGAGATTGACATTGGATCTATTCCTCTTCGGCTCTTCCTTTGCATTTTTGAGGTGATGAGATTATCTCAAATTTGATGTTTAAATTAGGAAAATAGTTTGGGATTTTGTTCATGATTGTGTTATGTGATGCATATTTTCTTTGTTTAGGAAAAATTTTGATAAATCCCTTCCTTTTGTTCATGGAATTTGGGCTCCAAATTTTGGGGCTTTTGGTTTTTTAGTGTTTATTAAGAGATGTTATGGATGCATGGACTTGGATCTATTGTTTAGTAGTTAGGAAACAACATTTGGTGGTGAATTTTGTTAACCAAATGTGTCTATTTAATTAAATCCGAAAATTAAAAGAAATTTGGTCTACAATTTATAGAGTTTTGGTTCATGAAATTTGGGGCTTTTGGTTTTTTCGTGTTTATTAAGGGCATGTTTGGTTGCTGGGTTGGACTGGGTTGGGTTGGGTTGAGGTACCCCTGTGAATAGTAAATTGTACTCCTGTGAATAGTAAACTGTGAGGAGGATTGAGAGGATTAGAAGGAGGGGTACACCAGTGTACCCCAACCCAACCCAGTCCAACCCAGCAACCAAACAGACCTTAAGAGATGTTATGGATGCATGGACTTGGATTAGGAGTTAGGAAACAACATTTGGTGGTGAATTTTGTTCACAAAATGTGTCTATTTAATTAAATCCGAAAATTAAAAGAAATTTGATCTACAATTTATGGAGTTTTGGTTCATGTAATTTGGGGCTTTTGGTTTTTTCGTCTTTATTAGGAGATGTTATGGATGCATGGACTTGGATCTATTTTTAGGAGTTAGGAAACAACATTTGGTGGTGATTTTAGTTCACAAAATGTGTCTATTTAATTAAATCCGAAAATTAAAAGAAATTTGATCTACAATTTATGGAGTTTTGGTTCATGAAATTTGGGGCTTTTGATTTTTTCGTGTTTATTAGGAGATGTTATGGATGCATGGACTTGGATCTATTTTTTAGGAGTTAGGAAACAACATTTGGTGGTGATTTTAGTTCACAAAATGTGTCTATTTAATTAAATCCGAAAATTAAAAGAAATTTGATCTACAATTTATGGAGTTTTGGTTCATGAAATTTGGGGCTTTTGATTTTTGTGTATTCTTTTCAGATCAAGATCATGGCACACTCCGGTGCAGACTCTGATGGTTCTCGTGGACAGTTGGACTTGGATGGTGGAGAGATTGGCTGGAGGTATGCAACCGCTCCAAATGGCAACAAATCCAAACCGCAGTGCAACTTCTGTGGGAAGAGGTTGGGAGGAGGAGGTATTACTAGATTGAAGCACCATCTTATTGGCGACAATAAAATGTTGCCAAGTGCCCTCGTTGTCCAAAAAAGGTGAGGGACTTGGTGAAGGCCAGCATGGAGGGAAAAAAGGAGAAGGGCGTCGAGAGGTCCAGGAGGGATGAACAGTTCAAAGAATTCATGGTTGAGAAGGAGTTCAATGTCCTTTCAGATTCTGACGACGACGACTTTGTATATCCTGATGACATTCAGACCGCAGCGGAGAGAAAGGCATACAGGAGGGCGACAAAAGAGTCCATGAGCAGCGAGTTTGAGAGGAGAGAACTTGGTGGTGCATGTGGCGGCTTCCCTGGTGCCGGTGGCAGTGGGAGTGGTTCTGGAGGTGCACCAGTACCACCACCCTCCAAAAAACTCAAGGGGAAGGGACTGGAACCGTTCTTGACAAGGAGCGGGTCCATGCAGTACAAACCAAGTAAGGATCCGAGGCAAAAGACGGTGAAGGGGATGTTCACCAATGCACGAGATAGAGTGGGCAGAGCCATCGGCAAGCTCTTCTTTGGGGAGAGCATCCCGGCCCACGTTTCTAGTGGACCTTTTCTGCAGCACGCCATTGATGAGATCGCTGCAGCGGGAACGGGAGTGAAGGCTCCCACTGCCAAGGAGTTAATGAACAAGTACCTTGCACAGGAGAAGGAGGAGATGAATGAGTACATCTCTGAGCTGAGGATGAGATGGCCAGAGTATGGCGTGACGCTGATGTGTGATGGTTGGACGAGCTATACGAGGAAGCAGATCATCAACTTCCTCGTTTACTGCGACGGTAAGACCATCTTTCTTAAATCCGTCGATGCATCTGAACAGGTGAAGGACTACAAGTACCTGCTGAAGTTGATGAAGGACGTCATTAAGGACGTTGGGAAAGAGAACATTGTACAGATTGTGACGGACAATGGTAGCAACTTCAAGAAAGCAGGTGAAACGCTAATGAAGTCTAGCAGCTACGGTATTTTTTGGACACCGTGTGTTGCGCATTGCATAGATCTAATTTTAAAGGACTTAGCAAGAGGAAGCTCGTTACAAAGGTGGTGGAACAAGCACGGACGATCACCACATTCATTTACAACCATTCCAAAGTGTTGGCTTTGATGAGGCGAACGTGCAATGGTGAGCTGGTAAGGCCTGGCATCACACGCTTTGCAACCAATTTTATTGTGTTGCAAAGCCTCCGATAATACAAGACAGGGTTGAAAACCATGTGTTGTCAAGGTGAATGGTTCGAGAACCCAGAAGCTCGAACCGAAGGAGGACGGAGGGTGGAGACAATCATCAATGATCTCCACTTTTGGGATGACGTGACAAGGGTCACGAAGATAATGGAACCGGTTGTCTCCGCATTGCGTATCGTAAATGGGGACAAGAAGCCAACTATGGGAGTGATCTACGAGGCAATACGTTGCATGAGGGAGAAGGTTAGAGAAGCAGTTGGAAGAGGATTCAAAGCATGGTTGGACATTATAGACGAACGATGCTCCAAGATGCTTTCACATCCTCTTCACAAGGCTGGTATGTATCTATTATCTAATAAATCATTTTTCCCATTTTCACTTTAGAAAGATTAATATTAGAGAATTTCTCATATCCAACATATTACTTGAATCCAAAGTACCAATACAAGAACAGTCTTGGTACAAATGTTGACCTTCTAGCCGCTGTACAAGTTGTGGTGGAGAAGCTCGTCAAAGACGAGAAGGCACAGACTGCGTGCATGAATGAGGTAATTTTGATTTACAATGTACAATGTATACTTTATAGTTGCCAAGACTGAGTAACAAAATATTTACTACGAACATTATGTGCATATCAAATACTTTAGGGATGCCTTGGGTTCTTTCGGTAGAGTTATAGCAGTTAATGGACGAGGCACTACTCTTCCCGGTAAGGACTAAAATGAAAAAGTCTATTGGATGTGATGTATAACAATTCTACTATTATTAATTTATCTCTTTTTGGATTTTCCGCAGCCGAGTGGTGGTTACTATATGGGATGGATGCTCCCAACCTACGGAAAGTGGCGGTGAAAGTTTTGTCTCAAACTGCATCTGTTGGTGGCTGTGAGAGAAACTGGAGCACATTCAACTTAATCCATTCGAAGAGACGGAACAAGTTGGGAGAACAGAGGCTACATGATCTTGTTTTTGTGCACTACAACTTGAGGTTGAAGATGAAACATGCAAGGGAGGGGCATGACAAAGAGGACTACACAGACCCCATCGATCTTGCATATATTTTCAAGATGCACGATGACGATGCAGATGAAGATCTTCTGCAGAGGTGGTTGGATTCCAACGGTGCTCCATTGCTCAATCAACCGGGAGGAAGGCCGAATGAGAATATAAGCTAACAAATGGGAGCAGATGTTGGCGACTACATGGCCAGATCTGGGCGAATCACGGACCCTCTTGGAGGGGTGGAAGAACTTGATGCGATTGTCGACGACATCCTCTCTACTGGATCGAAATCCAAATCCAAATCAAAAGATGACAGTGGGAGTGATGATGATGATGATGACGTTGTTGCTGGCCGTGGTGGATCAGGTGACGGGGAGACATATTCAGGGGGGTCAGGTGGTCGTGGACCAGGTGATGATAGAAGATTCGAGTCAGAGCAGGATTACAGGGAACGACATGCAAACATACATGGGCAGTTTGTCCCAAGTTCGAGTCCAGGACCTATGGATTACGATGCATATGGACGACGTGGCCATCATCCTACAGATAGCTACATGTCGGATTTGATATCATCTGTAGGTTCCATGGACATTGACAGCTCATACCGTGGATATGGATCCTCCCATTCCCAAGATGACAGATCATTTGGGGTCTTCCCTGAATATTTTCCTGCTCCTCCGCCTGGACCTCCTCTTCCTCCTCCTCCTCAGGCGTATACTCCTCCATCTTATGGATATAGCAGCTACAACAGTGGGTATGGAGGATATAGCAGCTACAGCGGTGAGGAGAACTACCAAGGTAGCCAACCCGAGCAGACCCAGCTCAGCCAGGGCAGCTTCTTTGGTGATGACAATTTCGATTTCTTCCCAGAGTATTTCGCTCCTCCTCCAGGTCCTCCTCCGCATTGTCCGCAAACATCTTCTCCTACTCCGTCGTCGTCGTCCCGAGGATCTCAAGCTAGTAGTTCGCGGCCTCCTCGTGCCACTCGTGATACTGGATCTAGTGCTGCTTATCCTCGTCTCGAGATACTCATAGGCATCGATGACCACCAATACAGGAATATGTGATGGATTACAAGGCCATGTACTCGTACATGACATGGGAGAGCTACTGCGATTTCATTGAATCTGCGATGCGTTATGAGAGACAACAAGGAAGGGGGGGCAATGCAAATCCACCGCGAAACTCTTGGTTTTAGGCTACCCTAGGTCATCCTCTTTTTACATTATCAACTTGATTGGGATATTTGTCATTTGTTGCTGCACTAGCTTTTATATAGAGAAATCATTAATCTTTTTGCCAATTGCTAAACAATGACGGTCTCCTAAATTCTAAATTCCCATCGATATGACCGATATGTGCAGTTTAAGGACCATAGTCCTCATAAATTATCTATATGTGTTATGAGGAGTATATTTGTAGTATTTCATGTTACAAACTTATAATAACTTGAATGGAATCCATTTCCAATATTCATAAGTCAAGAATCAACATTAAGTGATTAACATCGACACGACCGATATGTGCGATACCAGCAATACCGATATGTGCGATATATGATGTATAAATGACCGATATGTGTGATATAAGTGTGTATTTGTAGGTTATTTGTTGTTATAATATATTGGATGATCTTAATTTCTGAAAAAATGACGAAAAAATTGGCTTTTTGAGCCATTTTCGACATTTCCACCGATATCGTCGATATATCCCGATATATCCATTTTCGGGCGGACCGATACGATATCGATATCGATACGGCCTTCCTTGGTTGGCTGCCATGGCTGAAGAATTCTGACTCGCAGCCGTGGAAGGAACTGTGATCCGACTCAATCTATGAAAAGCTTCCTCCATGGGAGGAATAGTCGAGTCAGCCAGAATCTGTGATCGTGCCGCCTCATACTCTGGATCGAGTGCAGCCAGGAATACACCCACCATGGTCGCATTCCTGTATGTCTTCTGTTGTTCTGGCGTGGCAGTAAGAGGTATGAAGCTATAGAGCTTCTCGAACATCCCTCTCAATGATGTATAGAGAGAATGTAAAGGGCGACCATTCTGCTTTATTGTGAATATGTCATGCTGAAGTTGCAGAATCTTCGTCTCGTTCTTCGCCTGAGAGTATGTTGCCGCCAGAATATCCCACATATCCTTGGCTGTGGGTTGATGTAAGATGTCATTGGCAATTTCAATAGCCAATGTACCAGAAAGCCACACCTTGGCATATGCATCATCGGCCTCCCAAGAGGCATTGACTCCAGTCTTCTCTGCAGGCTCAGGTTCGGTAAGAATGTGCTTCTTACCTGTTGACTTCATCATACTCATGAACTGCATTGCCCACAGTTCATAGTTTGTACCGTCCATCTTGACAATAGGCACTGGACCACGAAAAACGCCAATAGATGGGATATCCGCCTTGCTTTCTGACATACTGGAAGTGGAAGACTGGAGCGATTGATAAAAGATGAGCTTCGTCTACAATGACATAGACGGGGTTAGTTGCATGTGTAGACCTCAAGCAACTAACCCCATGAAGATGTGCGTGCTAAGCCCTACACACGCGCAGGAATCACGCGCAGGCACAGGAATCACGCGCAGGATGCACGCGCACGCACTGGAGATGCACTAGATCTGCACTGCACTGGAGATGCACTAGGTCTGCACTGGAGCGAGCACGCACACGCACTGGAGATGCACAGATGCACACGATGCGCACACGCACAAGGAGGCGCAGGTGCGCTCACAGGCTACAGCGTGCACGGAGATGGTGCGCAAGGAGAAGGCGCGCACAGACGCTGCAGCACAGGCGCTGCAAGGAGGAGGCGAGGCGCACAGGCGCGCAAGGAGGAGGCGCGCACAGGTGCACAGCGCGCGTGGGCTACGCGCAGTGGCGCAACAGCGATTGGAGAGGTGGCGCTGCGGCGAGCTCAGGTGACGATGGGCGGCGCCGATGAGATGAAGCGAGAAGGAGAGGCTGGCGGGTGTGGTGGGGTTAGGGTTAGGGTTAGGGTTTCGAGAACTCCGGTCTAGGACCGTCGCTCTGATACCATGTTGGGAAAAATGAACGGCATGTTTATTCCATAAGCCCTAGGCTCTCTTATATAGGAGAGTAGCCTATGGGTAAATTACATAAAGCATACAACTGAAAAATAAAATAACGAAGAGGTACAGGCACTACTCTATATGCGTCAACAGTTACGACAGTTGAATCAGTATTGATCTCCATTGCATAGGGGTGAGGATAGGAGACCTCATATTAAAACATTTTATGATTTTGAAGACAAGATGGCTCCTATTTAAACTCAGGCTACCCGATGTCAGCAAATGGTCCTGAATTTTCTATGGACATTGATATTCATTGATATTGGTAATGGTCTGAAAATAGGTGATCATGCAACAAATGCTATTGTATTGTTATTGTTGTCTCTTTAAGAGTTGCAATTTATTAGATTTTGATATTAGAGTTCATTGATTTTATTGGTATCAATGGTCATAGAATTTCTAGCATTGTGGTTGCGGATAACTATGATTTGTTACATGATTTGATGTGCATGCTTAGTCAAATTCGTTTGACTAATATTGACTACAACATTGTAGCTTAACGAGGAGTGAGGTGTAGTCGGTCAACTGGATTGAGACATCGATGCTTTATTCTAGATTCTTATTAATATATGGAACTAATTGGTAAACTCTTTTGTTCTATGGTTTAGACCCTTTGAGTCTTTTTATTATTGGTAACTTTATGTATTTCTTCCATTTTGTATGCCACTCTGAATTCTACGGTTCATGGATTATAGAGAATTTATTTCGCTTGTGGACTCGAAATAAAAATTCATCATTTTGGGATGCTTCCACAAATTTTGCATGTTTTCAGATCTGATATGTGACAACATGGTATTAGAGCCAAATGGAAGATTTGAGGAATTTTATCCAATTTTAGGAAGACTTGCGATATTTATAGGTAAAGACTGAAATAGCTGACAAAATGATCGTCACTATTTATAGATGACGGTCGTATGTAGGGATGAGCATTAGGCTGGGACGGGCTTGAGCATTGGGCTGGGCCGGGCCGAGCCCGGCCAAAAAAGCCGGGCCTGACCCAAACCCAAACGAACATTGGGCCAGGCTTGGGCCCAACATTGAGGCCCAAAATTTTTTTGGGCCGGGCTCGGGCTTGGCTCGGCCCGGCCCGAACCCTTCCCATATCTTACACGCCTGGAAACTCTCACCTATTGCATGCACACTCTGTTCATGTATCATGTCTTCATACAATGGTTATAAATCAAGAAAGTCTGGAGTGAGACATGCATTGATGATCATAGTATTTCAATTTGGAATTAAATTTCCTTATTTATGTATGGTTTATATTTTGTTGGTTATACTTGAATTCGTTAGTGTTTGTTTTTTCCCATCAGAATATTTTCTATTATTGAACCTTTACCCAATATGGGCATTATGCCTATTTTTTTAACATGCAGTGCCTAGTGCATCTGTTGTAGTTAACTGTGTAAGTTTGGTTCACTCTTTCAATTTCTGTAATGAGAGACGTTTATGGTATCTAACATTGAGTGCACTTGTATAAAATGAGAAATCATCTTCGGTAGAAATGAGTTTTAGTTGTTTCACAATTATTATGGCATATGTTTTAAACAATTCTGGCTCGTCTAACTTGAATTGAGATTGACTTTAAACAAAAACTCAAAGTTAAAAATCTATAATAGGAGGAGATGGACCGTCCCGGCCCAAGCCCGACCCATAGGAATTGGGTCGGGCCTGGGCTTGGGCCGAACCAAAGATAATTTTGCGAGCCTAGGCCCGACCCAAGGCCTGAAATTTTTAAATGGGCTTGGGCTTGGACCCTTCAGAGCCCGGCCTAGCCTGACCCATGCTCATCCCTAGTCATATGACATAGACGGCAATATCGTGATGTATCGATAATATACTGGTATCGACACGATGTCGGTACCGATATTCATATAGATATCTTTTTCCAAGATATCGGACAATATATCGTCGTATCGAGCTATATCGAGCCATTTCAGTACAAAATTTCCCAGATATCGACCAACATCATGCGTTGATATATATATATGATATTACCCTTGCAAGCTTGATTTCACTGCTTATTTTACTACTGCTAGTATTAAAACACATCATGAATTATATATTTTATTTCGGGTCGGGGGAGCGCACCTGCTCCCCTTGACCCCCCCCCCTCCCCCGAAGCTCGATGACCAGGCAGCGAGATTTCCCCGTCAAGTAGGGCATGATGCTATTAGGGGTGCATACGACGGTTCTTCAAGTGGTGGACTTCGCCCTCTTCGGAAATGGAGATGAAAACAAGTCTAATGTTGATCAAGTTTGAATCACATGGCCATAATACATCTCAGCAGTCAACAGTCAGCTCAACTGTCAGCATTAACAATCAGCGATTTGTGCGATATAATGTGTGTATTAGTGTACTAAATACACCTCATTCTTACATATAAATGTATATTTATATGTTATTGTTTTAATAACTAGGGTGATCTTAATTCGTGAAAAAAAACTGCTTTTCATGCCATTTTCAACCAGACGGACCGATACAATATCTATATTTCCTACCTTGCACTCCACGGAACTCTTAGGGTGTGTTTGGTTGGCGGGTTAAGGCGGGTTAAACTGGTAGAGGGTAACCCATTTTTGTGTTTTGGTGTTTGGATAGAGAGTTAAACTGGGGGTGGGTTAGAAGTGGGTTTGGGGTGATATGATTGTATTGGAGTTTAAAAAAGTGAGTAGTTATTGTGATGTAATTGTATTGAAGTTTGGAAAAGTGAGTAGAAGTGGAGTAGTTTATAATTTTTATATGATATGATGGTATAATATATTATTTTTTGATAGGATTGATGATGTAAAATTGATTTATTTATTTTTTTAAAATAGGAATAAAGTGGGGCCCACGGGGAGAGAGGGGAATGTGGATTAAGGGGGGTAAACCCCCCTAACCCACGGGTAACCCGCTGGCCGAACAGGGCCTTAGTTTTAAACCCATCATGACTAAGTAATCTCTTTTACAATATTGCATTAATTTACATTTTTTTCATTTATTTTTATGAATAGATAGAGATGTAGGAAGTAGAGGAGGCTTTGAAGGTTATTAGACCTGGGAAAGGCGTAGGACCGGATGACATCCCTGTAAAAGTATGGAGAGTTTTAGGTGAGCGTGGTTTGACTTGGCTTACGAATCTATTCAATGTTATTTGGTGAAGCAAGAAAATGCATGAAGATTGGAAGAGGAGTATCATGGTGCCGCTTTATAAGAATAAAGGAGACATCCAAAATTTTTCAAATTACCGAGATATCAAGCTGATGAGTCACACTATGAAAATTTGGGAACGTGTGATCGAAGAAGGTTGACGCAAGTTTCCAAGTAAAAGAAAACCAATTCGGATTCATGTCAGATCGCTCAACTATTGACGCCATCCATTTGCTGATAACCATGGAGATTTATAGAGATAAAAGGAAGAACCCCCGTATGATCTTTATTTGGAGAAGGCTTATGATTCTGTCCCACGAGAGATATTGTGGAGAGTTTTGGAGAAAAGACAAGTACATGTCCTATACATTAACCTCATAAAGGATATGTATGATAGGGTTTTATCTTGTGTAAGGACCCCGTCTTGGAAGACTGATTATTTTGACATTAACATTGGTTTACTTCAAGGTTCAACTTTGAGTCTATTTCTTTTTACTTTGATTATAAACGAGTTGACAAATCACATTCAGGATGAGTTACCTTGGTGTATGTTATTTGTTGATGATATTGTGTTGATTGACGAGACTAGAGATGGTGTAAATGAGAAGCTTGAGGTCTGGAGACATGCATTGGAGAATAAAGGTTTTCGTATAAGTAGGGCTAAGACAAAATATATGGAGTGCACCTTCGATGGAAGCAATGGTGAAGGAATCAAGGAGAAGATCGGTGATGATAAATTCAAAAGAGAGATTCTTTTAGATATCTGCGATCTATTTTGCAATATGATGGGGAAATTGATGGAGATGTTACTAATAGAATAAATGCAGGCTGGCTAAAGTGAAGAGGAGCCTCGGTTGTTCTCTATGATAAGAAAATTCCTTTAAAAACTAAAGGAATGTTCTACAAAGCAGCCGTGAGACCTGCTATGCTCTATGGATCTGAATGTTGGCCTGTGAACCATAGACATGTGCAGAGAATGGTTGTAGTAGAGATGAAAATGCTAAGGTGGATGTGTGGACACACATGTAAAAATCAGATTCGGAATGATGCAATCAGAAAAAAAGTTGGTGTAGCTTCGATCGAGGATAAGATGCGAGAAAATCGCTTAAGATGGTTTGGTCATTTGCAAAGAAGATCAGGGGATGCACCAGTTATGAGATGCGAGTGTTGGGATGTTAAGCCAGCTAAGAGAGGGCGAGGACGGCCCAAGAAGTGTTGGAAAGAGACTATACGAAGGGATCTTAGTTTTTTGGATATATGCTCGAGATTGACCCAACATAGATCTGAATGGAGACGAAGAATCCATGTAGCTGACCCTACTCAATTGTGGGAAAATGCTTTTTTGCTGTATTTTTATGAATAGATACATCTTTATACCAAAAAAATATTGTCTCATTAATCATTATCTACATTTTTTTAAATCAAATGATTCATCTCAATGCCATTCATTGTCTTCCATGAACAAAACAGGTGTTATAAGTGTGCTTAGCTTAGCTACTTCCATTCCAATTCCAATAAGTATTAATCAACAACCAACATTAACAATGATGTTCGATATGACCGATATGTGCTATATAAGGGTCATAGATGATCTATATGTGACATCTAAGTATATATTTGTAAGTTATTCAATGTTTAAGAACTTGGATTAAATCCATTTCCAATATCTATAAGTCAACAATCAACTTTAACATCGATATGTTAGATATGGCTAATATGTGCGATCATTGTTATAAAAATCCCCCGACTAGCCCGACTAGTAGGTCCGACTAGTCTAGTCGGTGGGGTGGCCGACCGAGTACTGACTAATTCCGACTAAGGCCAACGAGTCGATCAATTTTTGCATGGAGATATCATTTATTTTCTATTTTTTAAAGCAAACTTATTTAAATATGCTTAATGTTTTATTTAAATTCAATTTCTTCTTCTATTTCGTTATGATAATATAAAAAATGTACAAATCTATGTAAATATATAAGAATATACATACAAAAATGATTTATATATTTAAAATAATTAAAAAATTCAAAACCGATTAAAACCTGACTAAATCTGATTAGTCGTCCGACTGCCGATTAATCCTTAGTTAGTGACCCAACTGACCGAGTACCGACTACCGATTTTTGCAACCTTGTGTGCGATATATGGGATATACCGATATATGCGATATATAGGGTATAAATGACCAATATATGTGATATAAGTGTGCATTTGTAGGTTATTTGTTGTTTTAACATTTGGATTATCTTAATTTTTGAAAAAAACGCTAAAAATAGCTTTTTTGAGCCATTTCCGACATTTACACTGATATATCGACGATATATCCCGATATATCCTTTTGTGGGTGGACCGATATGATATCGATATTTCCTACACTATCGTATGAAACAATAAGAGGAGTCGACGCTCCCTTGATTAGGTAGCAGAGAATGCTAAATTGATGAAGACAATCGAGGAGCTATCCCAGTTAATTTGCAATCAAGTTGAGCACCATCACAATAAAGATAAGGATCAGAGGCGTCGTGAGAGGCATCTAGATAGAGAAAGGAGGCTTGGTGAAGAGCATAGGGTTGAAATCACCTTTCAGATAGTCTTAAAGGTGAACCTCCCCAACTTTAAATGTGGAATGGATGTTGAGGTAGCAGAACGGTGGCCCGAGAATTGAAAAGTTATTTGATGCAATCAGATGTCCAGAGCATAGAAAGGTCTCTTTCACTACCCATCATCTAAAATGCCCTGCTAAGAACTGGTGGACAAGTTGCCAGTTGCGTAAATTTGAAAACGGAGAAATCATTTTATGGGATGAGTTTGTTAAACTCTTCCGGAGGCAGTATTTTCCGATGTGCTTACAGTTGATTAAGGAGCAAGATTAATTAATTTGAAGCAAGAAAATATGATCCTTGTCAAATACAATAACAAGTTCTGGCGCTTACTGAAGTATGATCCACATGTGTCCAGAGAATTAGAATTTGTTGTTAGCGATCATGTTTTTTAAAGATATTTTCGACCCGTGGTGTGCTGAGGGCACAGAGGTAAGGCACCTGGAGATATGTTCGACCCGTGGTGGTGTGACCAGGAGAAATCACAGCATGTGCCCGTAGAGGTAAGGCACCACTTGTACAAGGGGAGGCGTCGCACAGATGGCTTGAAATCATGGGAGGAGTCGGCGCAGAACCGTCTTGCGACATGATGGACTTGGTGCTTCATTTGTGGAGCTTCAACGGTGATGGGGGTCCTGATGGAGGGCCCATCATGTCGATGGTGGGTTACAACTCTCGATTGATCAACGAGATCTCACCTAGGTGGCACCGCCTCTAGGTCTCTGTGCACATGCGTACGCTGAAGAGGAAGAGGCCTTGAGCAGGGATCGGTGCCTGGAGCTGAGGAGGGGCCCTGTTGAGTGGGTTGCTATTGGAGGAGTTCTTGTGATTGTGATTGGATGATGGTTGCAGCCCGATCTACGCAGTGGTGCTGCCTAAAGAAGCGGGCATAATCGTTGAGTCGATGTCGCCTTCTAATAGAATTAGGGCTCATGAAGAGGGTGTAATCTCTAGGCCACCGTTGCCTTCTAGCAGAATTAGGGTTCCTCCAAGAACCCTAAAATTTCTTTAGAACTTGGAGAGGCTTCGAGACAACACAGAATTTAGGGTTTCATCTGAAACCCTAGTGTTTCTTCAGCTTGAGGAGCTCTTCAGAACTTATGAACAAATCTCAAACAAATCATAAAAAATCAAACCCGATAAATAACTCGAAGAATGACTAGATGTGATACCATGTTGAAATAAAAAGAACGTGGAAACAGAATCAGAAACAAGAATTAAAACATAGACATCTTGGATTTTTACATGGAACCCTAACGAGAGAATGCCTCTAGGGTCGGATCGTCTATTGCAATCTTTCAATGAGTACAGGGGATGTAGGGCTCCTTATTTAATCTCATATACAGACGAAGTCCCAAAAATAGTAGATGTGGGACTAAACATGAGTGGGCCCCTCTATTACATACTCCAATATTTATTAATTTGCATATTTTGTGATTGCACAGTTCAACCTTCCCCCTCTTTTCTTGTTTTATTTAATCAACTTTCATAAATTATGTACCATATCAGATTAAACATTCTAACAATAACACCAAGCGGTGTTTCTATCATAAATAAACTAAATTACTTTTTTGCAAATATTGTACTTGTTTTTTAATTGAAAGTTAGGAATCAACAACAAAACCTTTTCTACGGGAAAGCAATAGGAGGTAGTTGGTCAAAAGTGGCAAAAGCAACTATCAGTGATTAGATGAGACAAAGAGACCATTCCCCTTCTTTATCGTCCTTGCCAAACATCTTCTTTGTCATAACATCCTAAAAGCTGAAGAAATACCAGTAAAATTGTCACAGTGTATAGACTTGCAAATCTGACCAACAAAGACCAAGCTGGTAGGAAAAGTCGGTACAAAGAGCATGTCAACTAAACCAAGAGTAGGGATTATAGAGATCTCCCCTCACATTACTACATGAGATGAGTCTGCAACATGATCCATCATGAGGAATCCGTCGTATGTTGTTGAATTGTCCCGTCTCCACAAAGATGGTAGGATGCGTTAAGATCCACCAACAAATCATAATCAATAGATTTAACAACAATAGCACATGTACCTAGAAGGGTTGTGGAAGTAAACGTAGAAGTAGTGGTTGCTGCAATAGTTTCATCAATTATATAAGAATAGTATAGCAAATGTTTGAGCAACACACCCAATCATATCCACATCAATACCAGAGAATCTCTTTATCAAATCAAACCCACCTCCATCCAAGGTTGCAGAAATTGGTAGTCAGTACTCAGTCAGCAGGGTCGCTGATTAAGGATTAATCGACAAACGGACGACTAATCGGATTTAGTCAGCCTTTAATCAGTTTTAAAATTTTTAATTATTTTAAAAATATAAATATGTTTTATATATATATTCTTATATATTTATATTGGGAAAAGAACAAAAGTTGTTGTATTCCTTGAACCCTAGGCTCTCTAATATAGGGGAGAGAACTGTGGGTAAATTTCATAAGATAGACATAAGAAAAGAAATTAGAGAAACGGTACAAAAAACATAAATATATCCCTACACCCCCCCTCAAGATGGAGCATAGATGTCAATCATGCTCAGCTTGGATGAACACTCCTGAAAGGGTCCTCTGAGCAAAGCCTTGGTGAAGATATTTGTCGCCTGATCTTCAGAGCTGACATGAGAGGTAGAGATAAAACCTTCCTGAATTATGTCCAGTATATAGTGGCAGTCCACTTCAATATGCTTAGTTCTCTTATGAAATGCGGGATTGTTTGCAATGAATAGGACTGTCTGGTTATCACATTGTAACTGCATCAGAAGAGGTACATCTATATGTAAATATGCTAGCACTGCTCGAACCCATCATCTCTATGCTCTATTACTATGCTAGCTTGAGCGATAGCCCTATATTCAGATTCAGCGCTTGACCTAACAACCACAGTTTGCTTCTTACTCTTCCAAGAAACAAGAGAACTGCCAACAAACACAGCAAAACCCGAAGTGGACTTTCTGTCCTTTAGTCATCCTGCATAGTCTGCATCTGCACATGCAAAAATAATAAGTGTTGCCCCATTTCTGAAAAACAATCCTGCACCTGGAGAAGACTTTAGATACCTCCATATCATATATACAACATCCATGTGTACCTGTCGGGGTTGCTCCATGAATTGACCCACCCAACTAACTGCAAATGAGATATCCAACCTAGTTATAGTGACATAGAGAAGCTTTCCCACTAAATCTATGTATCTTCTCCTGTCCACCTCCTCTATATCGTCATATAACTTCATACTAGGATCCATAGGAGTGGTAGTGGGTCGACATAAAATCATGTCCATCTCAACTAGCATGCATATCACATACTTCCTTTGGGTCATCACAAGACCTTGTTGATTCCTGGTAAATTCTAACCCCAAAAAGTACTGTAGGGTCCCAAGATCCTTGGTAACAAATTGTCAGCCTAGAAATTCCTTTCCCTTTTTATTCCATGCACATCATCTCATGTAACCAGTATGTCATAAACATATACCATGATAACAATCGTACCTCTAGGAGTTCTCTGTACAAATAGTGAATGATCCACATTTGACCTCTAGAATCCCTACTTCTCAATTAGATCTGAGAGCTTCTGAAACCATGACCTTAGACTCGGTTTAAGGCCATATATTCTGAAACCATGACCTTGGACTCGGTTTAAGGCCATATATTGCCTCATGAAGTCTGCAAACCTGATGATACTCCCCCTCAGCAGCAAATCCCGGAGGTTGCTGCATGTAAACTTCTTCTTGTAGGTCACCATACAGAAAGGCATTTTTAACATCAAGCTGAAAGAGAGGCCAATCACATACCACGGCAATGGAAAGAAGGATACGTGGAGTAGAGTGACGAGCAATAGGTGAGAATGTATCCAGATAATCCACTCCATAGGTCTGAGTAAAGCCACGCGCAACCAACCTTTCTTTGTACCGATCCAGACTTCCATCGACATGGTGTTTAACAGTAAACACCCATTTGCAACTGACAACAGACGCTCCATTGGGAGCATGAACCAAGCTCCAAGTACCACGCGATTATAAGGTAGCCATCTCCTCTTCCATAGCTAGGCACCACTGACTGTCCTTCAAGGCCTCCTGATAATTCTGTGGAATTTCCACGGCAAACTGTGGAACTGCAAATATCCTGATTCCCCAATTAACGATCAAAGGAGACCTGGGATGCGATAGGATATGATGCACATGTATGCTTCTGCTTCCGAAGCGTAATAGGTATGTCCAGATCATTTGGAAGCTCCTCAACCTGTATGTATTTCCCTTGTAAAGATCCCTGCTCAGACATATCACCAGACCCATCGTTAGGAACAATGTATTCAGAACATACTTGAGGCGTACGGGATGATGAGCGGTGACCATGAGCAGGAACAGGCCGACGATTATAGTAATATGACAACGGTGGGACAGGGATAATGGGAGGTGGTGGTATAGGAGGAGGTGATGGAGGTGGCACGGGTGAAGGTGGTGATGGATCAGTCGGAGGTAATGGCAGAGGTGGTGGCATATAGATTTTATCATTAGAGTCAGATGAAGTCAACCTATCACATGTAGGAGAAAAACACATCATCGACTCAAAAAATATGGCATCAACGCTAACATAATATTTCCTACGCAATGGATCATAACATATATACCATTTTTGTGTCCCGGAGTACCCAACAAAGACACATTTGACAACTCTAGGAGAGAGCTTGTCAAGATCTAGAGACAACTGGTGAACAAATGCAACCGAGCCAAAAACACGAGTGAGTGAGAGCAATTATTTCTCTGGTAAAGCAAGGGAAAAAGGAATTTTCTCACCCAAAACAGACGAGGGTGTGCGATTCACAGGATAGCATGTCGTAAGAACGTCATCCCAAAAAGAATGTGGGGCACGACTCTGAATAAGAGTTCTGGTCACATCAAGTAAATGACGATGTTTCTCTCTGCAACACCATTTTGTTGGGAAGTATAGGCACACGATATTTGATGAATAATACCCCATGTTGAAAAAATATGGAGAGCACGGGTACAGAATTCCATACCATTATCAGTTCTCACTAATTTAACAGAAGAAGAAAACACATTCTGCACTTCTTCGATAAAGTTTTGATAACATCTCCTGCATAAGATTTATTCTTCAATAAAAAGACCCATGACAGACGAGAAAAGTCATCCATAGCAACTAGATAAAACACGTGTTGCAAGTGATCCGGAACACGACTTGGACTACAAATATCAATATGAAATAACTCAAAATGGAGCTACTGCTCCGACTCTAACGACTAGGAAAAGAAGACCGATGATGCTTTCCCAGCTAACACGGTGCAATTTTCTGGAGCGAAAGGTGACCAAAGCGCAGGTGCCAGCCATATAGAGGGGGAGATTGGTCCATCAGAATGAGAGGAAAGACTTGTATAAGGGGTAAAACCAAGCGATAGAGGTTGTTCTGCTCACGGCCACAGCCAATCACCCTGCACGTAAGGATGTTCTGAAATACAAGAGACGATCGGTTAAAAATAGCTCGACGATGTAGATCCTTCGTAATCTGACTAATAGATCATAGAAAAATCGGGTGCATGCAACTGTTGGAGCATAAGTTGTAAGCGCCTATTGTGTTGTAGCAGGGTAAATGGATCCTGGAGGAGATCCATTTACCCCACCCAGACCTCCTGTATCCATTGAGAAAGTGTAATGCATAGCATGCCCCGTTGAGGGCTTCTCCCGTGGTTTCATCCCGCTCCTCATGGAGTAGGGTTCCACGTAAAATCCCGTTGTTCTTTTCTATTCTTTATTTTGTTCCATGTTATCGCTTCCGCTTCCGATTTTCTAACATGGTATCAAAGCAGGTTTGATTCTCGAGGAGTTAATGATATTTTATTTTGTTCGAGATTCGTGACCTAGGGTTTGTTCCCTAATTTTGTTCTTGAAGATTGATGCGTTGAAATTTCGGTTCTGTATCATTAGAGTTCCTGTTCAAGTTCTATTCCAGGCACGCCTCTTCATATCAAAGTCCCGGTGCATATTCTAAGGCTGCAGGCGGCAGCCCTAGTCGATCTCGCTCCGACCTTCGCTAGGCTCATGGAGATGCCCTAGCTTCTGTCCCAGCAGATGATCCTTGCCGAAGAACTATCCCTACGCGTCGAAGACTTCCAGGCGATGTTGATTCTAGGCGCCAGTTGCATACTCCAGGCGGTGCATACTCCAGGCGGCACACGTTCTCTTCAGACCGAGGCTCAAGGGCTAGAGGTGGCAAGCTCCAGGAAATGCAGAGCTCGTGCAGGAGCCCGAGTCGCACCCCCCTCCCAGTCGCGTGCGACCCCCTGGCGGCCCGATCGCGTGCTCCAGGCGGCGGCTCCCCGTGCTCCTGGCAGCGGTTGGCTGTCGTGGCAACACCCAAACCTCCAGGCGGAGGTTCCTTTCAGGCGCGAGCCCTCCATCATTCACGGCTGCAGCAGGGAGCCCATTGGGGCGTCAGCATCCATGTCATCCACGCGATGTCACCGACGACGTCGACTTGTACCCCACAGTAGTGCCCTTCCCGCGATCCTCCTTCTCAGCGACCCCGAGCTCCAGCGGCTAGCCAACCGTGCGATGCAGATCCCCCGTGCGAGGCACATCAAAGACCCCTTTGGGGAGGCGGCGGCTTCTTTTTCAGAGAGAAGGGTTCCCAAATGTGGGAACCCTAATATGAGGGATCCCAAGAGGAGCGGGATGTACGAGAGTCCAGTTGCGCTGTTCAGGTTTTTAAAAAAAAGGAGAAGGGAATAGTTAGGCCCAAGTGGGCCGTGAGTGATTGCAAAAAAAAAAAGAAAAGAAAAGAGAGAGAGAAAAAAATTGAATGTTTAAAAAAAAGGCGCGTACAATAAAAAAAAAGCTGTACGCAATATTTTCAAAAAAAAAAGAAAGGGCCGGGAAAAAAAATGATGAACGGTTTATGTTAAAAAAAATAGAGGTTGGCAGCTATTAAAAAAATGACAAAAAAAGTCGCAAGTTCATGTTTTCTCTCCATTCCATCTTGTCTTCTCCCAACTTTGTCGATGTTCATGTTCCGACAAGTAAGGGAGAAAGGGGGAGTATATGTAGAGTTACAAGTTTGTTCAGATGCTCCAGATTCACATGCAGATTCCAGGCCAATCAATTGTTCAGACTCTACAGATGAAGATTCTACATGCGCAATTCCAGACTCGACGTTCAGATTCCAAGTCCTAGTTTGATGCGCAGTTGTTCAGACTCGACAATTGGTTCCGAGTCCGATTTCAGATACGCACGAGTTTGCGGTCATTGTCAGATGAGCATATGTTGCCACCATCAGTTCGAGGTCCCCATCATTCTTGTTGTTGTTCGGCCAGAGTTTTCATGTGAGCCATAGAGACTCCAGAGCAGAGGACCATTACCTTGAGGGCGAGGATTTTCATGTGGTATCATAGGTACACCAGAGCAGTGCACCATTCTCTGAGCCAGATGGGAGAGACCCAGTTCTCCGACGAGGAGACTTCAGGCGCAAGTTCAGACTCGATGGTCAGGTTACAAGTCTTCAGTTGACTCACACTCCAGCCCGTTCGTCCTCCTCACCTGCACGGCATGAGAAGCAACGTCCTCGACTGCAGCAATGTGCGCGTTGGGTTGATATTGTCCGTAGTGTCTTGTAGCGTTGAGTTGAGTTTCTGTCTGTTTGTCCAAGCTGAGCATTGCATGCTCCAGCTTGAGGGGGAGTGTTGGAGCATAAGTTGTAAGCGCCTATTGTGTTGTAGCAGGGTAAATGGATCCTGGAGGAGATCCATTTACCCTACCCAGTTGTTTAGTCCCACATCGTCCAGTGGTGGGACTTGGAGGCTCTGGAGAGGCTATATAAGGAGCCCCAGACCTCCTGTATCCATTGAGAAAGTGTAATGCATAGCATGCCCCGTTGAGGGCTTCTCCCGTGGTTTCATCCCGCTCCTCACGGAGTAGGGTTCCACGTAAAATCCCGATGTTCTTTTCTATTCTTTATTTTGTTCCATGTTATCGCTTCCGCTTCCGATTTTCTAACAGCAACACATTCCGCAGATGCATAGAAGGCGTCAAATTGATCCCCCATGTACTGTGATCGGGGAATGAGTCCTATCTACTATAACCACGATCTCCGTGGAGGAACCTGTCTATACGTTGTAAGCTGATCTCTGTCTCCAAATAAGTGAATTGTAGCCTCGGAGTCCATAATTCAATCAGTAACATCAGATCCTTTGCAAGTAGTAAGTGCATAGGTACTACCTGAGATACTGGAAGCAGGGCCCTAAATGTCGGTTTCGATCACCATTTTGGTGACCGACCGAAACATAATTTCAACCAAATTTTCGGTCATTTTTTGTACTAGAGCCCCCATATTTCGGTTATTTCGGCCATTTCGGTTGAATTTTGATTTCGCGTGGATATCGACATTCGACAAAAATTTGACTGAATTTCGCTGAAATTTGAGGCCATGACTAGAAGATGTCGAAGCAGCAACATCCGAGTGACCTCTCGAGGTAGATGAAGAAGCAATGGGATTGGCAGGAGGCATAATGTCCCCCAATTGTGCTACAAGGTCCTCAAACCTCGGATCCGAAAAAGGAGCAACAGGAGACTCAACCTGCTCAGCTACTCGTGTCGATGCAGAAAAGCCATGCTAGGAGTAGCATGTATCCTCTATATGTCCGAGGCAATGACATTAAGTGCAGGGCTGGCGAATACGACATCCTCTGCCACGAGGTCCACGTCCACGAAACTGAGAAGGGCCTCCTCTACCTTGGGAGGTTGTCACCGCCGAAGAAGTCTGACTAGAGGCAGTGAATGGGACAGTGATCCTGTTGAGACTGCGAAAAGCTTCCTCCATGGGAGGAATAGTAGCATCTGCCAGGATCTGGGAACGAGCATCCTCATACTCAGGATCAAGGGTTGCAAGGAATACACCAATCATGGTGGCATTTCTATATGTCTTATAATGCTCTAGAGTGGACATGAGGGGCATGAAACTATGGAGTTTCTCAAACATCTCAGGCAAGGACATATATAAATAATGAAGTGGACGATCGTTCTATTTAATAGTAAAGATATCATGTTGTAGCTGCAGAATATTTGTCTTATTACTCACCTGAGAATAAGTGGCTACGAGGAGATCCCATATCGCCTTGGTGATGGGTTGATTAACACATCAATCTCTATCGTCAATGTACCAGAAAGCCAAACCTTGGCATAGGCATCATCTGCTTCCTACGAGGCATTGACCTCAGTTTTCTCAACCAGCTCTTCCTCATAGACTTCATAAGGCTCATGAACTGCATGGCACAGAGCACTTAGTTCGTCCCATCCATCTTGACAATCGGCACTGGACCTCTGAAAGCGCATGTGGCGTGGATATCGACTTTGTTCTTTGATATATTGGCAGATGAAGAAAGATATGGTTTTGTAAACCTATAGACAAGTGTCTACACAGACATATGAGAATTCGATTGCATGTGTAGACTTATGCAATCAAATCCATTAACACAAGCGGACCTCGATTTGAGAACGAAGGGTCGTAGAGAGATCTGTCGGCGAGGGCGAGGACCGACAGCAGCAGTGGTCGTGCCCAAGGAGAGAGAGAACGGCGACACCGATTGCCCGAGAGAGAGAGGCCGGCGGCGGGAGGTCAATGGCACCCGGATGAGGGTCGGTAGCGGTGATGGTTGGAAGGGGCGACGATGGGGTTAGAATTAGGGCTTTCTCAGGTACGAGAGCTTCGACCTAGGACCGTTGCTCTGATACCATGTTGAGAAAAGAATAAAAGTTATATTCCTTGAACCCTAGGCTCTCTTATATAGTGGAGAGACCTATGGGTAAATTATATAAGACAGACATACGACAAGAAATTAGAGAAATAATACAAAAAACATAAATATATCTCTATAATTTACATACATTTGTACATTTTCTATACTACCATAATGAAATATAAGAAGTAATGAATTTAAATAAAACATTAAGCATATTTGAATAAGTTTGTTTTTTAAAAAAGCAAAAAATAAACAGAAAATAAAAAAAATCTCCAGGTAAAAGTCGGTCGATTAGTCATCTAGTATTAGTCAGGTTGACTGACTATTGACCGACAAGGCCTAGACAAGTTGGCTATAGGCTACCCACCTGACTCGACTAGTCGGCTTAATCAGCCGACTTTTAAAACAGTGCCCCCATCAATGGGAGCCAATCGAATAGTGTAGGCCTTGTGGTGCTTGCTCCAGGACATCTCCAACAGGTGCCTATAGTGCCACAGAAAGTACACCCAATCTTACGTCTCCATATAGAGCTAATGGTCCCCTACGTCTTCTGGTGGGACCAAGTAATACAATGTCAGTCTTGTCAAAATATCTTCCACGGAATCCTCCAAGCATACCATGTCCTCGCCCAAACAAAAGAGCAAGGGCAATAGTCTTGAATTCGTGTATCTCCATCTGTTGGGTGACACTGAGGTGAATGACTATGTTGTACGCCACATTTAGAGTATGGAGCACGGTACATGTCATTATCTAGTACAGCGTTGAGAAGTTGGCATGATTCAGTCCATGTGAGAATGTCATAAACACCAATTGTTTTCGAGACATCTTCTAAATCTTACATGAATAGACCGATCTCCGAGAATTGTACTTCTCTCGTAACACATTCAATTGTATGTAGTATTTTGTAAGAAGCTTTCCACCAAGGTTGCAGAAAGCGGTAGTCGGTACTCGGTCGGCGGGGTCACTGACTAAGGATTAATCGACAGTCGGACAACTAATCGAGTTTAGTCGGTCATTAGTCGGTTTTGATTTTTTTAATTATTTTAAATATATAAATCATTTTATACATAGATTTGTACATTTTCTATACTTCCATAATGAAAAAAGAAGTAATTGACTTTAAATATAACATTATTGCATATTAGAATAAGTTTGCTTATATATTTACATAGATTTGCACATTTTCTATACATTCATAACGAAACAAAAGGAATAATTGACTTTAAATATAACATGAAGCATATTAGAATAATTTTGCTTTTAGAAAAGCAAAATACTAAAAAAAACTTGATGTAAAAGTCGGTCGATTAGTCAGTCGACTAGGCCAACTTGATAACCCGAATAGTCGGTCGGACCGACTAATGGCCGACTAGGCCTAGTCGAGTCGGCTAACCCCCCCCCCCCCCCGACTCGACTAGTCGGGCCGACTTTTACAAGCTTGCTTTCCATCATGTCTAAGACACATCAAATCATGTTATGCCTGGAGTACATGATTCACAGTCTTCACCTGAGAATATGACTCTTTCGCATTGTTCTAGCTCATGTTCTTGGAGTCATAATTAATAACTTTATCTGCAATCTAAGGAATGGCACTACTCAAAAATGGGTGCATGCCATGTCGTTGTCTTCATAAAATGTAGTATATATGTCAATTGACAAAGTCCTCAACTCTGATTATGACTCCATGAGAAAAAGAATCTCCATATGTCTTCTAACTGACATCTGAAGATCATGGCTACCTAGTATCATTAGTCTCATCCAACTTGACGATCTGACCGTAGAACGGATTCCTCTTGTTAAATGTATTTGTTGCCAATTATGAAACATCAAATTCTGGACCTCCAAACATCTTCTCATTAGAGTCATGAGAAAAATGAAGAAAATGAATTAAAACTTTCTTTATAACATAACATGTTTGTGCAGTAGAACCACTTTAGTTGTGTAAAGCTACTCGAACAACGCAGTATGGGACATGCAATGAAGGGCTAGAGGACCTTGAGTGCATATAGAAGGTTTGAAGCAGTGAATACCATGGATGATGACCCTTGGAAAAGCAATGGTGGCAGCCATGATAAAACGCATATAGAAATAATCAAGGCTTGGTAGTGGAAGCCTAAAAATAAAGCCTTCAATGACACTGAGGGTGATCAAACCTTAGAAGCCTCGGCGGTGACAATCAGGACAAGCTAGTCGAGGACCATGGCTTTGAGGAGGGCCACAATGCTAAAGACATGCATACGAAGCATATGAAAGCTCTAGCAATTAGTAGATGGCTGGAAGCCATGGCGATCATGTCATGGCCACAATGCTCAAAATACGGGCGATTAAGCAATGGTTGCAATGCTTGAAAGGTGGAAAATCTGTAATGGATCAAACCTTCCTAGATGCACACCTTAAGGCGATTGTTGCAGCCTTGAAGCCTTGGGCGGAGGAGATGGATTCAAGATTAAAGCCATCGGGTCAATGACTAGGCCTTAAGGAATAAGAATCGTGGGTAATCAAATTCTCGGAGTCGTTAATAGGCAATCAAGCTTGGTAGGAGGGGCCGGCCTTAATAGTGATGGGGCATGATGACATAAGGGAATGTCGCACCATAGGTCCCAGCCAATGCTAGGGTTTTTGGTGGAAAGGTCGGAGGTCATACATGGGTGGAGTACCATAACATCAATCTAGGATTACTATTCTGATATCATTTTAAATAGGATGCTCCAATGTATATTGAAGTGAAATAGCCTAGAACTCCTTATATAAAGGGGAAAGGGTTAAATTTTATACATCAGAAATAGTACATGCATAAGTACCACCAAAGAGTTGATTTTTTTTACTCCAATACTTACATGCATAAGTACCACCAAAGAGGTGATTTTTAGACTCTAATACTAACCTCTGCGATAGGCCAAAGAAGAAAAGAAAATAGTAACTAGTGTTAATTTCTCAATGAGGGAAAACCCAACTCAATAGTAAGGCCTTAAATGTCGGTTTCGGTCACCATTTCGGTATCGACCAAAACAGAATTTCGATGGAATTTCGGTGGAATTTCGACCGAAATTTCGGTCATTTCGGTCAATTTTTGTACTAGGACCCCCATATTTCGGTCATTTCGGTCATTTCGGTCGAATTTCGATTGGATATCGATTTTCGACAGAAATTCGACCGAATTTCGCTGAAATTTGAGGCCATGCTAGTCAAAGATAACTAATGTTGGTTGGTTAAATCCAACTTACAGCACTCTTTTATCTGTCGAGGCATATGATAGAAAGAGAAATGGTAAAAACCTGAACACACATATCAGCTTATCTATACTATACTTTAAAGTTGGGTTTTCATCCCAGGTTGTGCCACATGGATGGTGTATTTGTTGAGAACGGGGCTCTTCCGCTATTTACCATAACCACGTTCTCCTCCTCAGCTAGACACGCGATGGATCCTCGGGCCTCTCTCTTCTCAAGTCTCCATCTCACCCCTCAATTCTCTATCCTCCCTTTTCTCAAAATTCTCTCTCCAAAACCTCTACCTTGCCGATATACTTTTACAACCATCAGGCCATGTTTGGTTCATGGGTTAACCCATCCTTGGGAGGGTTTACCCCCCAAAACCCACCCTTTCTCTCACTTGTGGAGCCCATTCTCCCTCTCTTTTTTATACATTAAATAAATCATTTATCTTTCATCTATTCCATCAAAAAATAATGTATTATACAGTCATATCATCTAAAAATTATAAACTACTCAACTTCTACTCACTTTTCCAAACTTCAATACAATCACATCACAATAACTACTCAGTTTTTCAAACTTCAATACAATCACATCACAACAAACCCTCTCAACCCAAAACCCTCTATCCAAACACCAAAACACAAAAACGGGTTACCCCCCATCAGTTTACCTCAAGGTAACCCGGCAACAAAACACACCCTCAGTCTCTCCACCTTTATCTCTCTCATCTATCACTCTAACTATAGCTGGGTTTCCCAGCTTTCGTCCTCATGTGGGCACATGGCACGCCCAGCTTTCGACCCCGCCTCTCTGCCTCCTTTTTCGCGCACCCTCTCTCTCTCCCTCCCTCTCGCACTCTCCTACCTCTCTCTACCCACGATCTCTCCCACCCCCCTCTCTCTCTTTGTGTGCACCCTCTCTCCTTTTTTGTCCTCTCCATAAAATAGGTGGTTATGTCCCACCTCTTCCGTACGAGAATCTCTCTCTACAAAGAAGGCCTCCTCTCTCTCTCTTTATTCACATAATTCTCTCCAAGACGAGTTCTCTCACCTCTTTCTCTCATATATACATTTCTCTCCCCCATTCTCTCCTCTTTTTATGGAAATGTACATTATTTATACTTTAATATTGTCAAAATATCGATTATATTACCACTGCTAAATTAGATTACTAAAGAATCGTATTTTTGAATTTTTTTTCATATATGTTTTCACGAGTATTACTTACAACACCACTAGGTCGAACAGATATGTTTCTTCAAGAAAATTCCCTTAACATTTTAGCAAAGTCTAAAATACCACATTTCTTCCATATTTAAATTTGCAAATTTAAGATTGTTACTCTAGGAATTCCTGCATATATGATTATCGGATATTTGATGTTATTGAAATAACTTTATAATTTTTCCATATCACATATGTTCTGCATTCATTTCTTATATATATCACACTACAGATATTCCATGTTACAATGACAGTCATCTGTATTTTACTCAGATCACAATGCATAGATTTGCAAATATATGTGACCCTCCACATGAAATTTTATATATGCGATCATGTAGACATTATACCTATTACATATTCATCCTCTCATACCAATTTTTATTTATAGATGGCTCTAGTGATATAACATAAAGATATGATACGAGTAACCAAAATGAATTAAGTGCTCATTGTTTGTCATCATAATTGATTACATTGTAAAAATCATTTAATTCATATGTGCTCATTGTAGATATCATTTAAACAGCATGTGACTATTTTATAGGTATGTCATATATCATCTGTTTCTTTTTGTAGGATCTTTCGTAAATGATTGTAATGTTTAACATTATCTAGAACACCTGAATAATTATATTCAATATTACTTTTTACGTAATTCATATAGAGTTATTAACATAAATGATGTAGTGTTTTTTTATTTTGCATACATATCATTTCTTACATGCACAATCATTTAAATAATTTACATTGGATATTTTTATGCCATTCTGCAGTAGCTTGTATCTGTTGCATTGGCTTCTTAGCTACATGATTTTAAGTATTTTGTATAACATATCAGTATATGTCTCTATATATGAGCTTTTACATATATAACCCGTTAAGTATTAAACTAGATATATATATATAGTCATATACGTGAACTTTTTTAGGTAGAATAAAGCTATATACATGTGGTCGCATGTGTGTGTATGTATTTTAAGCCATATATAACTCCATGTATATGGGACTTTTACATAGGTAACCCAATAGCTATTTGGTCTAATATATTTGCATATTTTTCAATTTCTTCTTTACAAAAATGATCGCACACGCATGCATGTATAACCGTATATTTTAATTGCATATCTGCATATTTTATAGTAGATTTTAACGCAAATGATCCTTTGAATTGTTTATGTTATATATGATGGTGTAAGTTTAATTCCTATATTATACGTCTATATTTACACGCACAATACATCTGTAACATATATAATTATATCTATGTTGAGAACATCGCATAAAAGATATGTTATATGATTCATATTATACTTATGTCATACTACATGTATAATGTGTTAATGATTTATTTATATCTTTTTTTCCGATCATACATACATATATGAAGATAGATGTTTTCAAAAGATCGCCATACATATATTTCACATGTTATGTAATCCAAAATGATTATATTTATACACAAAGTAGTGTTATCAAATGTAATTATTTAAAGAAAGATATCTGCACATAAATATGTATTATCAAATGAATCCTTCTGAAGATAGCAATCTCCTCCTCCCTCTACCCACGATCCCCCCTCCCCCAAGACAATACCGAAAATTATCCTCTTAACTAAGTTGTTATAAGTGTGTTGTAGTCGGGCAAATCCGAATTAATCAAAAAGACCACTAATTAATTATTCAATTAAAGCAAGCAGTCAAATTTTTATTTACTTGGGCAATAGGTTTTCAGAGAGGTATTTTATATAATTTTTTATGCAATTAATATGAAAATACTATTTCGATCAAGTTTAGGGGTTAAACTGCAAATTTCGATCAAATGAACTCCAAACCCAATGAAACTTAACCATAATGTGTATGAATGCAAAATTCAACAACTATATTTTTTTTGGAATTTTCTAATGCATTGTAAATTTTTAAAGAATTAATGATGCATGCAAGATGATTTTCACAAATTTATTTTAATAAATAGAAAATCTAATTATTTTGATGAACTAAACTTATCCTAGATGTATCTAATGAGGATCTATCCAAGAAAAATTCTCAACTCTAAAAATGTTGAGTTTACAATCTATTAAAAATTAATTACTAAAATCACCAATTATTTTATTGCGACCTCGATATATGTGCAAATGTCATGAAATTTAGGCACAATGTAAAAAATGCTAAAATTTACCTACTGTGAATTTTTGGTAATTTTTAGAGTGTAGATTAATATTAATTCCAGATCACGCAGTGGGCAAAATATGTAAGTTTCACTAGATTAATTGTATTAAATCAACCACATACCACAAAAATTAAATTAAATGTCCGCAATGATAAGCATGAGTAGTACACAGATGTAATTTTCAAAATGATAAAATGATGCTAAATGAAGGTTCAAATTAAAACTAGAACACACGGTTCTAAATACAATTCATAATAAATTAAAAATAAAAGAAAATACAATTGACGCAATTATCGAAACTTTAAAAGGGGACTTATGCAAATTGACCATAGGCGGGTGTGTGCATCACGTGCGGCCGGAGCAAAGACCTATGTACAATTATGGAGATGGAAGGGTGGTTGAGCGAAATTTGCCCGAAACTCATGTACCCCGCACGTGATGGGGATGCTGGAGGGCTTGGCCGTAATTCCTGGGGGTTGTGGTGCAAATGACCCCCACTCTTACGTATCATGCACGTGAGGGAGGGATAATGAGGAGGAGCTCTGGGCGATGGGCACGTAGACCAAGGAGGTCGAGGCGAGCGGCCAATGCTGGGTGGAGTAGGCCGAGGGTCGATGGCGTGCGGAGGGTCAGCGGCGGTTGCGGCCTTGGCGGAGCTCCTCCGCACAAGCGTGAGCGGAACAGAGGAAGAGGGTGTGGTCGCCCCTCTGCTGATGTGGGCTCGGAGGATCGGTGGAGGGCGTAGATGTCGTTGGCTATTGGGAGCAATGCTCGATGCGATGGGGGTAGTCTACCACTGAAGCGAGCTGAGGTGCGAGTCGAGGGCGGCGTGGAAGTTGCTATCGTGCTTCTATGGCCGGGGGCGAAGGTACACAGGCAGGAGGCGAAGCATGAAGATTGGAAGGGGGTTCACCAGAAGGAGATGGAGCGCGATGGCGCAGCTCCTGGTTGTCGCCTCGAAAGGTCGGGCGAATGTCGACCTTGAAGCTTGGCAGCAAGCTTGGGGGAAGCTGCTGTCTGCTGATACGTGGGCCGAGCACCACGGATCTCGCCTATCGAGGGAGCAGTCGTCGTCGCCTTTCAAGAATCCTCCTGTTTCTGTCATAGGCAGGAGGCCTGAAGTTGGTGGCTCGATCTCACACGAAGGGAAGATGATCGTCACGACGAGGAGGATATGCTATATGGGGAATGTGGTTAGGGATGGCGGAGTTTGCGGTGGAGATCGGGGAAGAGCGGAGATGGTGGAGTCGATCGTGAATGGCGGAGTCGGTAGGGGGAAGGGGACGACGTCATGGCCGTTAGATCGGCCGAGATCGAACGGTCACGGATGTAACATGTGGCGAGGATTTTAAAATAAAATAAAATAAATAAATAAATAAGGATTAAAGTGGGTCGTTGGATCAATACTCCATCCAAAGGTCCAGAAAAGATGGATAAAGATATTTAAGTGGGGTGATGAGGCAGCGACACGTGGTGGCTCCAAGAGCTACCACAAGTCGCGCTCAGAAAAATCCAAAAAATAAATAGAGAGAAAAATCGAAATAAAATAGCAAAGGACCTCGGATCGAAAATTTTCTTCATGAAAGTTGAGCATCTCGACGAGCTCTAAAACTTGCATGAAGAGACCAACATCAAAATAAGTCATTTGTATAAAGTGATATTTTTGTGGTAATTTATACCTATAAAATACCTTATTTTTGTAGTTTATAATTTTTGTGTTATTTTTAAATAAGATAAAAAATTGAATAAAATCAGATAAAATAAAATAAAAATATTTACACATTAATCTAATTTTTTGGATTTTTAATAATAAAGAAAACAAAGGAATAAAATTCGAGGGACTTATATATAGACTTTTAACACAAACTCAAAACCAACTATTTTCTTTGATTTCTGATTCAATTTGGATTTGGATTTTTTGCATCTTTTATTAAAAACTTTAATAGAAGAAAATAAATGAAAAAGAAATAAATAAAAAATAGTTAATTATGTACATAAAATAATGAGTAAAAAATCAGTGTACAATAATATATAGTAATTAAGGTGTTTTATTTACAATAGGGATTTTGTTAATTTATTAATTATAGGTACATTTATTTACTGATTGTTCGGGGATTTTAGCTAAAATTAATATATTAAGACAATGAATCACATATTGATCACCCCATATACTTAAACGTTGTTATTCCTCGAGCAAATAAAGAATGAATAAGTTGGATTAACTCCTGACGGTGCATGTGAAATACCATACTTGATCTGTTGAAGAACTCTAGATTTTAGTAATCTTAAAATTCTAAGTTAAACCAAAACCTAGTCAAAAGGTAGCCAACTTCCACAATCATGAGGACTCTCTTTCTGTACATATAGCTTAAGGATATAACATTAAGTGTGGATTACAGTTACAAGATTAGAGTCAAAGTATCACTCAAAGTTCCAGTTCAAGAGACTCTCCTAAGAATCCAATCCTCAACACTAGGGAATAAATCATTTTTGCATCCAATTCATTGTCTCTAGTTGTCAATCTTGAAAGTGAATATGGAAGGCAGGTTGATGGAGGGCATAGGATGGAGTTAGTTCTTCTCTCCCTCTCATTGAAACAAGGATCCTCTTTAGTGCCTTATTAACTCAACGCGTGTATTTTTTTAGTGTTGATCAATGTGTCTATCAAGAGAGCTCGGAGTCGTCTGCACTTGTTTTCATGGGAGTACACCGAGGTGTGTCTCTTTTGAGTATCTAAAATACCTTCGACACCCAGACTTGTATCACTATACGATGCAGAGTCCTTTTTGGGTGCTAGCCCGATTCCTTGGTCCTGGTAGCTTTGGTCCAAGTGAACACTTTGAAAAGGTTGGGAGCGATCACCTTTGGTAGAAGCTCTTTTGATTTGACTTTGTCGTGAGAGAGCTTTTCTTTCAACATTTATGTTCCTTTTTTTTGCTAGCTCCACTGTTTTTACCAAGTTGGCGCACATTGATCAACAAATTATTTATGTTTCATCATCCTGGCACATAGGTCAATATCAAGATATTAGTACAAAAACCATGTTCTCATACTGGCTAATGTTGCTGACACTCAGGTTTCATGAAGCATTCATTGATTTTATCCCATCCTCGAGCATCATACAATCAGGTCCAAATTCAAATCCGCCATCCAGTTCCTCAAGTGAAACCTTAACTCATCTCATCATAACTGCAGTTTTACAAGTGATGTGTTGATCATATTCTTTAAGGTAGAGACTAAGTATGTGATATAGCACACATATCCTTCAAACTAGGGAAGTGTGAATAATTAAGTCATAGACCATAATGATTAAGGTTAGTTACTCTGAATTATAAGACCTCATAAACCAAATATTCTTGAACTTTATAAGTCTTGTGTGAATGTGTAAGTGTCAGGGATATCTCCAACTCAATAGTTTTGTTTAAATTTTTTTATTTTTTTTGAAAAGAATTTAGTTGTTAGCCAACCCGTAAATAATGGATAATATATATATATAATTACGTGGAAATACGAGCTATGGGTAAAGTCTATATGTAATATATACACACACCCCTATACTTAGCATGTGTTATGTCCTCAGAGCACAAGAAGCGAGGAAAAGACATAGCTCATGCTAAGCATAAGAAAGTGAAAAGAATAGGACTAAAGAAGTCGATGCACCCCCTATACTTAGGCTTTGATCAACCTAAGTATAGAAGAAGGGCAAAAATGGGGCAATCGAGGTCAAGAGAAGAAGAAATGGATGAATGAATTTACAGGGCGTGCATCGGATCCCCCCTATACTTAGGCTTTGGTCATCCTAAGTATAGCCACAAAATGAAGACGATGTGGAGCCGGGGCGAGCGATACGAATCACGTGGGAGGAGGGAAAGAAGAAAACTATACAAGATGGACTAAGAATGTACAAGGATCAAGAAGGTTTGTAACGAACCTTCTTGCATGAACAAGGAGGTGGGGAATATACAGGTAGGTCACTATCGGAATCATCCTCTGATGAATAATAGTGAGGTGATGGGATCTTCCAACGAGGGTTGACATATGGCTGCTTGCTCAGATAAGGCTTAAGAATAGCTGAACTGAGCTCATTCACATAGATCACCTCATTCGGACCTGATGAGTAATCCTCAGAAAATTCCTTCTATGGTATGTCGAGGGAAACTTTCGTAGTCGATTTTCTAAAACCTGAAGCATTAAAAGGGAGAGGAGAGCGACGCGCCTTGAGGGGTTCGGGGAACACCTCGAGAAATCAATTATCGACATCCTGTCATTGGATAACCGACTAAAGGATGGAGCAACCATATTTTTGGAAAGGGTCAATTTGGTCCTGGTTGTCTCCTTTGTAGAAGGTCTGGGAAGTAGTGTGCATGAGGTGTTGACCATGGGTTCCTCAACAGATGAGTCACCATATAGATTGTAATACTCCTGTAAGGTGAATACACGTTTCGGGTTGGTGATATCACTCTCAATTGGCTTGGCATTAATGGGCTCATGGGTCGGAACAACGAAATGGTCAAGACAATCAGAAAAAAGTGTGTCCAACTTAAGGATAGCTTCTGGTTGTGAGTCATCAATCGAAGCTGTCACAATGGTGGTGATGCAAGCAGTGGAAGTTATGGATGTGTGGGGAGTCTCCAATCCAATGGTCGGCTCGACAGTCGGCATCTCAGGTGTAGCAGAGAGGTGGGACTCATCTACCTCTTGATGGTCACGATTGTCATCGGCTTTATGGGTTGTTGTGTCCTCAAAGGTCAAGTGTGATCGATTTGATGCCAATGCAGGGAAATCGATTTCCCTAGTCTCGCAATCTATAATTGCCTTAGCCAAGGCTAAGAACGGCTTCCCAAAAATAATTGGAGATTGGGTGAACTCTCCTAAGTGATCAATATCAATGACCGTGAAGTCCACTCTAAGTGGAGCACCTCGAAAAGCAATCAAGACTGAAATGGTTCCTCTCGACCATTTGATGGATCGGTCAGCCAGTTGCACGATCTCTCTTGATTTCCTAAGTGGTCCGAGTTTGAGCTTATCACGCATGGAGGTCGGGAGGATACTTATCGATGAGTCAACATCGATTCTCGCATGGATGAAAATGGTGTCTTTGATTTCACACTCAACTCGGGATGACCGCTTCACTCGACGGCTCTTGGTCTTTCTCCCCATCACCAAGGAGGTGGCCATAGACACTAGGTGTCTTTCTGACCTTGTTCTCTTATTGTCCGACCTCTTGAGCATCAATTTACTCTTCACAAATCTTTTAAGGTCGAGGAAGTGATATATGACCTTTACTGAGGGAAGCTTAAGAATCAATTCCTCATGGGTTACGACAGTGGAGATGGAGAGGCAGAGAAGGGAGGGTGGAGAAGCCGGCTGGGTAACAGTACTCTGCCGACGGGAGCACCGTCATCGTCGAGAGTTCGCAGTTGCAAAGCGGGCCTTCGCTAACCCTTTCGGGAGAGGATGTTTTAGGTGTGGCTCGCTCTCTCATTGGGCTCGGCAATGTCGAGACGTCATTCGATGCTTCCGCTGTAGAGGTCTCTCACACAGAGCCATCAACTGTCTGTTACACCCCGGGGTGGCCAAAGGCGTTGGTGGGGGGAACTCATGCTTGCTGTTGGGCAAAGGAGGGGGGAATGGTGAGGCACCATTCATTGGAGCATCTGATGTTGGCATGATATTGGCAGCCCAGTTCAAGGGAGACTTGATCCCGCTTTCCCCGACGCGGGTGCTGGCAAGGGGGGCTCACAGATACGGAGTCCAAGAAACTCTTGAGGTGGTCCAAGGAGGGCTGGACGGGACTCCAATGGCACAAACTGGTGACTTCGGACGAAACGTGGCAGCCGGTGATCACGCAGCAAATACGCATCAGCGGTGTACCCATGATCATGTGCAACCTGCATAACAATCGCGCGATGCTGGGAGGCGAGGTAGAGATCGAGGCCCTGGAGTCGTCGGGCACCCGACCGAGAGAGTTCCCTGACCCTATCCTGAAGGTGAGAAAGTTGCCTTACGAGTTTCTTGGCTGGAGGACAGCTCGCATGGGCGGGAGGAGCTTTCCCGTTGAGATCACTGCGGAGGGGAAACCAGGGTGCAGCGGTGGGAGGGGCTTCGCCGGCCCGCAGTCGGGGGAGATGGACCGGCACTCGAGACTCGATGCGTCGCGCCTTGATGGGGCGACTCCTCAGCTCCCACTTTTGGCGCTCCTGATACACCTCAGAGTGGGGGTCCATCCGTATCCCCGCCTTTTGGGAATCCTGTGGCTCTACAGCTCCCGTCGCAGACCCATAACTTTAAGGGGGCTTTTTCGCCTATGCGGCGCATGTACCGCCTGCAGATGCTGGAAAACATGATGGGTCGGTTGCTTCGGACACGAACCCGGTTAAGAACCCGGCTGTCAATGCGGACCCTGTGGACAAAACAGATAAGGACCCCGACCCGACTGTTAACTTGCGAATAGCGGGCAAAACCATTTTGGCGGCTGCAGTCCGGGCCCAGCGAGGAGGCTTTTTCGGTAGCTTCAAACGCCCGATAGTGGCTCCGAACCCGAAGCTTTCGAGGTTGATAGACGAAGGTCGAGAGAGTAGCACTGAAAGGGAGCTCCTGCGGACTACACAGGAACGCGAGGGGTTGCCTGAGGGGAGTGGGAGGTCAACCGAGCGAGAAGAGCACAGCGGAAGGACGGGACAGATCGGGGCCACAAACAAGATGGTGGAAGGTGCCTTGAGGGAGGGAGTGTCAACTGAAGCGACGCCTTAATCGAATCCAACTGGCGTGGGCGAAGTATCACTTTCCTCTGGCGAGCTCAGCATGGAGGCGCCACGATTTAGGACGTGTTATGCGAGGAAAGCTTCCAGAGCAAGAATGTAGCGAAGGGCGGCGGTACTTGCCTCGACAGTGCTAGAGGGAGGGGAGCGAGTGACTCCCGTAGATGCTTCGACCTCGACTTCTTGGAGCTCCCGAAACCGCTTTGGGGTTCTGGACAAGGGTGTGGCAAAGCTCCTGGGATTGGTCCCACCAAAAAAGCAAAAGCGCCCTTTATGTCGAAAAGATCCTATCATGGAATTTCAGGGGGTTGGGAAGACCGAAAAAGAAGATGAGGGTGAGGAACCTTATTGTAGAAGCAGGGGCGGACATCTTCCTCCTCCAGGAGACGAAATTGCAGGAGGGAGCGGACGCCGAGAGGAGGGGCCTTGATGGCGGGGGACGCTTTCTGATGGCTGAAAGGGGCGCGCAAGGTGCCTCGGGCAGGATGCTTTCAGCATGGAAGGGAGACTCTTTTGATTTGATGGAAGAGTTAAAGTCCGCCCACTGCCTTTCGGTGCGTCTACGCATGAGGGTGGACGGAGTGGAACTCTTCGTTACAAACGTTTATGGGCCGAGCAGTGGCGATCGGAGTGCTTTGGTGGTTGAACTCGAGCAGTTGGGAGTTGTTGCTGGGGCAGGGGTCTGGATCATTGGGGGAGACCTTAACGTCACCCTGCTTCCCGGTGATAGGCCGCAGGGAAGCGGCGGCAGGGATCCTGGTTTGAATGGGTTCCGTGAAATGGTCAATGGGCTAGGGCTGTCAATCATTGATGCCGTGGGATGCTCTTTCACCTGGCTTAACAAAAGATCGCGCTCTAGACTTGACAAGTTCCTGCTCTCTCCGGACGGGGTGGCAAGATTCCCTATCTCGCGCGCGTGGGCTCTCCCACGTTCTCACTCTGATCACGCGCACATCCTATGGTCATCTGGAGAGGGCAGCAGGCATAGATTCTTTTTCCGATTCGAGAAAAGTTGGCTACTGGAGCCTGGCTTCAAGGAGAAGGTGGAGGAGATCTGGAGAGGGTGTTCAACGGAGGGCTCAGCGGTCTCCAGGTTTGCGACGAAGATCTCGACTATGAGGTCTTTCCTCTCCTCTTTCGGGAAAGAGGTGAGGGCGAGGCAAAGGGAGAGAAGGAACGAGGTGCAAAGTGGGGTCATTAGATTGGACCGACTGGACGACGAGAGAGATCTGACAGAGGAGTTCAAGGAGAAGCAAGGTCTCCTAGAGGAACTCCTATTAGAGGACAGGAAGGAGGAGGTGGAGTGGCGCCAAAGATCCAGACAAAAGTGGATTCGGGAAGGGGATGCCAACACAACCTTTTTCCACTCTGCGGCGTCGGGACGGAGGAGAAGGAATTACATCCACAAGGTCGAGGTGGGCAGGGAGAGGGTTGCGGGGAGGCCGCTATTGGCTGGGCGTTAAGGAGCCATTTTGTGGCCGCGTCTAGAAGGAGAGAAGGGAGTGGTTGGGGTGGTTGGGGTCAGGAGTGGAGGTTCTGTTGGCGGAACAGGTGGAGGGACTTCTGGTTCCTTTCTCGGGTGAGGAGGCTAGGAGGGCGGTGTGTGGCTTGAACGTAGATGGTGCCTCTGGCCCAAACAGATTCCCGGTATTTTTCTACAAGGAATTTTGGGATCTTCTAAAGGAGGAGGTTATGATCGTGCTCGATGAATTCAGGGAAGGTAAAAATGGTATTGAGAAGATTAACCGGGCTTTGTTGTTTCTACTACCAAAGAAGGACACCCCTGTGCAGGTGGAGGACTTCAGGCCTATTGCTCTCTCAAAGGGGATTTACCTTATTTATCGTGAAAATTATGGTGAATAGATTGAAGGGGGTACTGGACTCGGTACTTCTGCAGGGTCAAACGGCATTCATTCCGGGGAGACAAATGGCAAACGGCCTGGTGATGGCCACGGAGATTTGTCTTGACTGCCAACGGTAGAAAGCAAGAGGTGCATTATGAAAAATCGACTACGCTAAGGCTTATGATTCGATGGACTGGAGATTCCTATGGACCTCTCTTCGGATGAGAGGTTTTCCGAAGCAGTGGGTGGCATGGATGAAGAGGTGTCTCACCACCTCCTCTTAATCAATCCTGGTGAATGGCAAACCCGAGGGAGGCTTCTTCCAGCCGCAGAGGGGGGTGAGGCAGGGATGCCCGTTAGCCCCTATGTTGTACGTCATCATGGCGGATGCCTTGGGTATTCTTCTCAAGAAGGCGAATATGGCGAGCTTGAGTGAGGACTACATAAGAGAAGATATCTCCATCCCCCCTATTACAGAATGTTGATGATACGATTCTCTTCCTGGGAGGTACAGACGAGCAGACGCAATGGTTGTATAGCTGGCAGACATTTTAAGCAAACTCTTGGGTCTGGTCATTAATAAGACCAAGTCAACCATTATTGCTTTCGGGATAATGAGGCGGATCGAGCTCGCTTGGAGGAGGTAACGGAGTGTTCGGTGGGGAGCCTGCCGATTCGATATCTGGGCCTATCGCTAGTCGCTGGAAAACTTAAAAGAACGGACTGGGACGATCTGGTACTGAGGATGGAGCAGCGGCTTGCGGGCTGGAAGGCGGTTACGCTTTCTCGTGGGGGGAAGCTGATTCTCCTAAAGCACGTCCTGTCCGCAATACCCATATTTTTCTTCTCCACTAGACTGATGCCAGCCGGTGTTAGAAGAAAGATCGAGTCCTTAATGAAAAGGTTCTTCTAGTCCAAAGGAAGAAAGCAGGACCTGGGCTGCACCTAGTTAGTTGGGAGGACATCACCAAGAGGCGCGAGGAGGGTGGCCTAGGGGTCAGGGACGTGGAATGCATGAACAAGGCCCTCACCTCCGTGGTTGTAAGAAATCTGAGGCAGATCTACGGGGTCAGAGGCGAGCTGGAAACTAAGAGATTGCGATACGAATCCCCGTTATGGGCCAGTATACATGTGATTCTGTCGTGGATGGCACCACGGTTCCGACCAGTTGCGGGCGACGGCGATACCTTCAGATTCGGGCGCGATGACTGGCCGGGCGAGGGAAGTTTGGAGGCTAGATTCCCCCGTCTTTTCTCCTTGGCGGCGATGAAACAGGCAACACTTTCACAGGTGGCGGTGGAGGACGCGTGGCCACCATTGTTCCTTGCGGATCTCTCTGATCAGCGTTTAGATGAGTACTTAGCAATGTTGGCCGCACTGCCATAGTACGACGTCTTTTCGCAAGACCGAGACCATTTCCTTTGAAAGGGCAGTGCCTTCTCGGTCAAGAGGGTTTACCTTGAATTGACAAGGAGGGATGAGGAGCGAGACAACGAGATGTGCCAGGACATGCGCGTGGTTTGGGCGGCAAAAATTCCGCCAAGGGTGAAGGTCTTCCTATGGTGCCTGAGAAGGGGACGGCTTTGTGACAAAGCGAGGACAGGGCGCATCCTACGTCTTACCGATACCTAGTGTGATAGATGCGGGGAGGATGCCGAGGACTCAAATCACTTTTTTTCATATGCTCATCATCCGCGAAGGTCTGGGCAGAAATTGCAATCCCATGGGTGGAGAGCGATGGACTAGAGAGCTTCTGGGGCTCCATCAGAAGGATCGGCAACAATTCTACTGATGATTGTTCAAGATCTTTCGCAGTACTCTGGGCAATTTATCTTGGACGCAACGAGCTAATCTTCAGAATCAGAGATTTTACAGCGAGAATGTAGTGTCCCATTGTAATGTGTTGTATAATTTCTGGCTCTCCAGGTAATGTATCGTGAAACTTTTTTAATGAAAATTTACATGCGGTGATCCTCGACAATGGGGACTCACCCGTTTTAACATCAAAAAAAAGAATCGATTCCTCCGCAAGTGCTTCTCTCAGGGCAGGATCCACTTTTTTAAGTTATTTTCATTTTCAATTTTTATGTGATATTCTGGTTTTTCAATTTTTTTTGCCTTTTTGAGATTTTCGATTTTTTGGTGTTTTTGATATCTGAAGGAGGCGTGGGAGAAAGTACATATTCGAGATTGGATGGTAGGTGGTTAGTAGAAGAGGGAGGTAGAATGGACTCCAGATGTACATAGTGTGTGTGTTTCCTTGTGTCCTCTAGATTTTCAACATTGAATCCGCTCATTTCATTCTCCGCTTCCATACCTGAGCTGGCATAAAATGAAATTAGTTGGTCGGTGACATTTCTAAATTTATCCTCAATTATCATCTCTTAATAATCCTAGAAATGCCACCCTACGAAAATTCCTCATGACAAATCATGGGAGCAGTCTGTTCAATTGGAGGATATTGTTGAGAACTTGGGGTCTCATACTCTACATACCTATGGTATGTAATGTTGGGTCGAGTATAGACCATTCGGACGGCAGATATTGGTCGGAGCCTCATATGGTAGAGTCAATAAACAGGAGTCTCGTAGATCGAGCTCATGGGCCCAGTCTCCTGCATGTGTAGACCCTCCGAATGTGTGGTATGAGGGTTGATCAATGCAAGCTTGATCACTAAAGTCAATCAAGTATGGAAAATCATGATGTGCAGACCTCTCCATTCGGATTGTTCGATCGATCAAGTTGTACCCTATGGTCAAGTTAGGATGTGTGTGTGATTCGTTGACATGTCCCATCATTCATATGAAGAGGAAATGCAGTATGCGGAGATAGGTAATTCTGCTAGTTATTCGTCTCAGAAGTGGCTTGCACATCGAATGGTTCTTTAATTCCAGCAAGCTCTCGAGAATATGGTGAGCCAACCCAGGATAGAAGTAGAACCGGAGTGTTAGAATGTGGGGTAGGTGAGAAGTGCGGAGAAGTGGAGAAGTCAGTCGAAGTTCTAACTTCATAATCGAGGTGGTGAAATCGACCATGGGAAAGGGACTCCCACGGATGGTGGGGGATACGTAGAAGAAGGAGAAGGCGAAGATGAACGATATATACTCGAGGAGTGACCAGAGAGGTCAGGGTATGGGGACCAATATCCCGACATCATCGAGAGATGAATGGAAGTGGATGGCAATCGAAAACGTGCAAGCGCAAAGAAGGATACACACACGAACAGACAAAACAAATGCAAGAGCAAACCCTATTTTCACCAACTCAACACAATGATGGTCGCAAAGACCCGACCGTTATCTTTTCGTTTTTAGTTAAGTGATAAAACAAGATATGAGTCCATTTACGCAAGATTAAGATGTGGGTTTTGGGCACTATCCTAAGGATGTGTCCCCACCTCTTAACAAGCAATATAAAATGCGTACAATGACGGGTTGCTCTCCCGAAAATAAGGGCTAATTTTAGTCAATTTTTTGGTCAAAATTGTATCAACAGTCTCGACTTTATGTTTGATAATCACTTAATTAAATCCACTAAGCGCATCACGCCTAACGATTAGTCATGATTTCCTTTTATCCAAAGTTGTAAAACCAAGAGGGAGGGAGTAGAGAAAAACCGATGCAATCAATGATGCATGCCCAATTCAGAAGACTTACAGTGATCCTCGCGCTCTACATGCGGACAATATAAAATTGAAATTTTTATGCTAATATGCAATGCAGACGATGAAACCGCACCTATAAAATAGTCCTACTAGCAAGAAGAAGTGAGTTGAATTTGACTAAATTAAGAACGATCTAAGGTGTGTATTATTAAAGTGAATGTGTAGTGATAGATTTTACGAGCACAAGCAAATATGGATTAATAACCGCAAGTGCAGGTCTAACCTACGAGCCACTCAAGTCGAGCCCCACCCTCACCGGAGAATGAAACGAGTCGACACACCAAAAATATAATGTCCAAGTGTCCGTGTACAAACACGAGATCCCAAGCGGAATCTGCTTGAAAGATGCAGCCATTACAAATTAATTACAAAAATAAAATAAATACAGAAAATAAAATCGTAGACTCTACATTCTCTCACAACTTGACTCGATCTTAAATTTAAGGTGTTCCTTCAGTCGGCTTATTTTCCAGAAAAGCCAATCTCCAATTCTCTTAAGATGCTCGACCACCTAAGCAGCCGCTCCGTCGCGCCGGGTCCCTCGCACAAAAAAATAAGATGGTGGCCATAGAGATACACAAACTAAAATAAAGGAAACAAAAAATACAAATAAATAAAAGGGATTTTTACGCTCATAACCCTGAGTAATTCTGTAATTACATTCATAACCCTGTGTAATCACGAATTACACAAGAAACCCCGTATAGTTACTCCATCTCACACCCATAACCTTATGTTAGTTTCAACTGTTAACTCCAACCACACCCGTTAACTCCAACCACACCATCGAATTAATCTAACCTACTATCAATCCAATGGCTAAAATAAATCAAAAGTAAAAAAGAAACCCCCTCCCCCTTCATCCTCCAGCAACACCCCCCACCCACCCGTCGCCGACCACCTCCTCAAGCACCCTTGCCCCCCCGCCAACCCCCTCCTACTTTCCTTCTTCTCCTCAACCTCATGCGCACCTTCACGTGATCGAAGGTTGCCAGGCAGCGGGGGTTGCAGGATGTTGTCAGCCGGCGAGGCTCGATGGGTTGCGGGGGTTCGGGAGTTGCAGGGCGTCGAGGAGAGGGGGGCTTCGAGGGTTGTGGTAGTTCGGGAAGGTGTAAGGCGCCTGCGGGGGGTTAACGCGCGGGAAGGGGGATGGCGGGGGTCTTGCAATTAATGCGCGGGGAAGGGGGTGGACGCTTCGTAGGGTTGAACTCGAGCTTCGATGGCGGGGTCTTGTATTGCAGGGGTTCCGGAGTTGCAAGGCGGGGGGACTTCGATGGTGTGGTCTTGCGTCGATGTCGGGAGGTGCAGGGCAGGAGGGTCGAGTCTTGCATGGGCGGGAGGTGATCGGCGGGGACTGGGCTGGAGAAGGTGGACAGGGGTCAGGCTTCCACGGGGGTTGCCTGGGATGGAGGTGAATGGAGGTGCAGGGCGACGGTCGTGCATCTTGGGCTGGTGGGCGACGGGTCGGGGAGGGTCGGTTCAACCGGGGGGGTTCTTCTACCCTGGGCTGGAGAGGGTGGGCGGAGGCCGGGGGAGGGCGGGCGAGGGGTCCGAGGAGGTCGGGAGCATGGGTTGCCCAGGATCCGAGGGCATGGCTGGGCTTCGATGGGGACTGGCTGGGGGGTTTCGACGGGGGTGCTGGGGAGGGGGCAGCCTTGGCTGGAGGAGGTCGGCGGCGGTGGGGAGGAGGGGGTGGTCGACGGGGAGTAGGAGAGGAGGGGAGGAGGTGGTTGTCGAGGTGGAGGTGGAGGGGGAGGGGTGGAGGAGGTGGGAGTCTACTCATTTGTAAATAAAAGAACTTAGATGGTAGAAAATGTAAAATGTTTGACGGATACTGACACAGTTAACGGAATATTGGATGGAAGTTAACTCAGAGGTTATGGGTGCAAGAGTTAAGACTATTGAGGGTTCTGGATGTAATTCACGATTACGCAGGGTTATGATTCTAATTACAGAATTGCTCAGGGTTATGGATGTAAAAATCCATAAATAAAATGCAGGAAAATAAATAGAGCGATAATTACAAGAAAAATCGGGGATCATACTACACACAGGTAAAAACCTAATATCTAAACAACAACAACAAAGTCTTTTCCCACAATTAAGAAGGGTCGGCTAAAAAAACCTAATATCTAAATTTTCTAAAAATCAACCTAGGTCGTGCCACCCGAACAACGACGCTATTTGACAATCCGAAAATTATACTCGTAATTAAGTTGTTCTAGTGTGTTGTAGTCGGGCAAATATGAATTAATCAAAAAGACCTCTAATTAATTATTCAATTAAAGCAAGCGGTCACATTTCTATTTTACTTGGGCAAGCCCAAGGTCAAACTCAAAAAGGTAGTTGTCTCCTTATGTTGGTTAATAGTTAATCTAAAAATTAGGATTTCAGAGCGGTATTTTTTATAATTTTTATGCAATTAATATGAAAATGCAATTTCGGTCAAGTTTAGGGGCAAAACTACAAATTTTGATCAAATGAACTCCAAACCCAATGAAACTTAACCAGAATCTATATGAATGCAAAATTCAACTACTGTAATGTTTTTGGAATTTGCTGATGCACAGCGAATTTTTAACGAATTAAAGATGCATGCAAGGTGATTTTCGCAAATTAATTTTAATAAATAGAAAACCTAATTATTTTCAGGAACTAAAAGTATTCTAATTGTATCTAATGAGGATCTATTCAAGAAAATTTTTAAACCCTAAAAATGTTGAGCTTACAGTCTATTAAAAATTAATTACTCTCATCACCAATTATTTTATTGTGACCTCAATAAGCGTGCAAATGTCATGAAATTTTGTCATAATGTAGTACATATTAAAATCTATCTATTACGATTTTTTGTGATTTTTAGAGCAGCGATAAATTTAACATTAATTCCAGATCACGCAGTGGGTAAAATATGTAATTTTTCACTACAATAATTATATTAGATCAACCACATACCACAAAAATTAAATTAAATATCCACAATGATAAGCATAAGTAGTTCTATAAAATACAATTTTAAAAATCATAAAATAATGCTAAATGAACGTTCAAATTAAAACTAGAACATAAGGTTCTAAATGCAATACAGAATAAATTAAAAATAAAGAAATACGATTGATGCAATTATCGAAACTTTAAAGGGGGTCTTGTGTAAATTGACCAGAGGCGGGCATGTACATCATATGCAGCTAGAGCAAAGACCTTTGTGCAATTATGGAGATGGATGGGCGATTGAGCGAAATTTGCCTCAAACTCCGATGCCTTGTACGTGATGGGGATGCTAGAGGGCTTGATCGTAATTCCTGGAAGATGTGGGGGTTGTGGTGCAAATGACCCCTGCCCTCACGTATCGTGCACGTGAGGGAGGCACAATGATGAGGAGCTTTGGACGACGAGCACGCAGGCCAAGGAGGTCGAGGCGAGCGGCCAACGTTGGGCAGAGTTGACCGAGGGTCGATGGCGTGTGAAGGGTTAGCGGCGGTTGCGGCCTTGGCGGAGCTCCTCCACATAAGCGCGAGCGGAATGGACGAAGAGGACGTGGCTGCCCCTCTACTGATGTGAGCTCGGAGGACTGGTGGAGAGTATAGACGTCGCTGACTGTTGGGAGCAATGCTCGATGTTACGGGGTGGTCTACCGCTGAAGCGAGACGAGGTGCGAGTCGAGGGCGGTGCGGAAGTTGATGTCGTGCTTCTATGGCTGAGGGCGAATGTACAGTGGCAGGAGGCGGAGCATGAAGACTAGAAGGGGGTTCGCTGGAAGGAGATGGAGCACGTGTCGCAGCTCCTGGTTGTCGCCTCGAAAAGTCGGACGAATGTCGACCTTGAAACTTGGCAGCAAGCTTGGAGGATATTGCTGCTAATTGGGTCGAGCACCACGGATCTAGCCTATCGAGTGAGCAGTCGTCGTCGCCTTCAAAGAATCCTCTCGCTTTTGTCACAGGCAGGAGGCCTGAAGCTGGTGTCTCAATCTCGCACGAAGGGCGGATGATCGTCGCGAAGAGGAGGGGTTGCGCTATATGGGGGATGTGGTTAAGTTTGGCGGAGTTTGCAGCGGAAGATGGGGAAGAGCGGAGATGGCGGAGTTAGCCGTGAATGGCGGAGTCAGTAGGGGGGAAGGGGACAATGTCGTGGTCGTTCAATCGACCGAGATCGAACGGTCAAGGATGTGACATGTGGCGAGGATTTTAAAATAAAATAAATAAATAAAATAAAATAAATAAAAAGGAATTAAGGTGGGTCGTTAGATGAATACCCCTTTCATCCAACGGACCAGAAAAGATGAGATAAAGAGAGTTAAGTTGGGTGATGAGGCGGCGACACGGTGGCTCCAGGAGCTGCCACGTGTCATGCTCAAAAAATCCAAAAATAAATAGAGAGAAAAATCGAAATAAAATAGCAAACAATCTCGAATCAAAAAAATTCTTCACGAAAGTTGTTCATCTCGACGAGCTCTACAACTTTTATAAAGAGGCCAACATCAAAGTCATTTGTACAAAGTGATATTTTTTGTGGTAATTTATACCTATAAAATACTGTATTTTTTGTATCTTGTATTCTTTGTTATTTTTAAGTAAGATAAAAAATCAAAATAAAATCAGATAAAATAAAATTATTTACACATTAATCTATTTTTTTGGATTTTTGATAATTAAGAAAACAAAGGAAAAAATTAGAGAGACTTATATACAGACTTTTAACACAGAATCAAAACCAATTCATTTCAGATTCAATTTGGAATAGGATTTTTCGGGGTATTTTATTAAAACTTTAATTAAAGAAAATAAATGAAAAAGAAATAAATCAAAAATAGTTAATTATTTACATAAAATAATGAGTAAAAAATCAGTTAAAGTTACAGTGTACAATAATCTAAAGTAATCAAGGTGTTTATATACAAGAGAGATTTTGTTAATTTATTAATTATAGGTACATTTATTTACTGACTGTTCAAGGATTTTAGCTAATATTGATATATTAAGATGATGAATCCCAAATTCATCACCTCGCAATTTTTATTTGGAAATATTCCAGTTCTGCTCTACATTTTCATTTGGAAAATTCAATTCAACTATTGTGATTTTTATTTCCTATATATTCTTTAATTTAAAACTAATACGGAACTTATATGCCATATTATTTTTATAATTTTGATTTATCGTATTATATATCTTACTATACGCTATATTATATCATAGGAGGATAATCTTGATTGATTAAAACATTTGTCATTTTTAAGGATATAAATACGGATATAGTTGCGTTTTTGTTGACACTAACAGATATCAATTTCCGCAATACTGAATATATGTGCATAATGTACAAGTATATATCAATGTGTTATGTGTGTGTATATAAATTTACGGTGGAGATGCACATAGGAATGAAATTGGTATATATGTATCTATCCATCATCGTATCAACTTTTACACAAATATAGATACGCATTTTCTATTTTGGCAAATAAAGATGTATATTTTATTTTAGTTTCACATATTGATTTTGATATAGATAACCGTTTTTCAAATTGGATAGAAGTATGGTTACATTTTTAACAGATACATATATCTATATTACTGAATCTATATCTGTATATTGTATAGACATATATCAACATAAGTATCTTATCTATACTAAAAGACCGATTCTTCCCAATTCTTTCCATGCTTGCTATACATGGCATTGAAGGAAGAAAATTAAAAAAAAATATTTGTCTCACGGAAACGTGGAATATTTAGCAAACTTTTTGCCAAAACAATGTTAGTTCATCGTATGAAATAGAAAACGTAGCACAATAATTTATGCATTCAGAAATTATAAATTCTAAGGAAATAATTTCCAAAATAATTTCTGATACTAACAATGAATAATGGAGATAGATCAGGGTTTACCTTTGAAGCATGAGTTTCTTGTTAAAGTATATGTGTTATGCATCACTTATAGTGCAGATGGATAAATGGATCACTCCAGGATCCATTTACCGCATCCCAGTGTTTAGTCCCACATCTAACAGTGGGGGGACTAGGAGGCTCTGTGGAGGCTATATAAAAAACCCCAGACCTTCTGTATCAGATGAGAAAGTGCACTGCATAGATCAGCCCTTTGATGCGTTCTCCCGTGGTTTCATCCCGCTAGTAGTCCTCTTTAAAATCTCTGTGTTCCAAGTCTACATTTCTTTATGTTCATGCTCTGTTTATCATTTTGCTTCCGCATTCAGATTTTCTAACATGGTATCAGAGCAGGTTCGATTCTCGAGGAGTTATTTCTCAATCAGTTGTTAGAGATTTGATTTTGGTGTTTTGATCTTGAAGAATATTAAGTTCCTGATTATTCAAGTCCAGCAGATTATTTTCATGGGTTTTTGAAATCCTAATTTCTGGAGACATGTTCTGTCATGTTATGTTCGCCGCCATCCTTCAGATCCATGGGTCCACGCGGTCGCACTGCTCCATACAAAGCCCTCGGCGCATCGTAACATCTCCAGAAGCCTCCGATTTTTGTCGATTTTGTGAGGAAGATCCATGGATTCATGCGAGGACATCTCCTGCAGGCGGTATGGCCTCCAACCGCAAGCCTTAATCCCAGGGCTCCACCTCCATGCTGCATCTTTAGCAATGCTCCACACGCCTCTCCATGTCCCAAGAGACTGGCAACGAGTCTCCTTCCTGTTGAACGGCGTCGCCCTCTTCTCCAGACCCTGCCGCATAGCACCTCTAGCGGTGCGAACATCTCCAAGCGGCGCTCCTCTCTTTAACGGCGAATCCCCTGTGCACCTCCTCGCATGCGCTTCTCCCACCGCCCCTTCTCCAAGCATCGGCGGGCGACGGCGCAGATCAGAGACCCCCTCTTCGAACATCACCAGCAGACAGCGCGATGCCCTTCCAGGCGATGCGCAATACATCTCGTGTAACCCTTGTCGAATGCCCTAGTATCTGCTTCTTATTCTTTTACACTAAGACCTTCCATATGGCAGCGACTCTCCCCATTGGGCGCCTTCACGCACATCCACAAGCGCCTCTAGGCAGCGCTCCTCTCGCGGCGATCGCCCTTCTCCAAGTCCCAGGCGAAGCCCCTCCACCAGCCTCCCCGATCTGTTGGAGACAGTGCTAAGAGAAAGCCATCGGGGGTTGCGGTCTTTGGGAAAGAGGGTTCCCAGGCGGGAACCCTATAAAAAAACTTTTTTGTGTTGCATATTACAGATCCAAGTGGGCCGTATTTTGTAAAAAAAGGGGGGGGGCTCTGCAGTAGTCGGACCAAGTGAAAAGAAAAAAAGAGAGATGGGTCGACTCTTAAAAAATGGCATTTGCTAAATTAGAGAAGAAAAAAAAGGGAGAGCCAAGTCCGCAAGTTAGTTTAAAAAAATTAAGAGGGGAAAGAGCAGCACGTTGGGTTGCAGTTTTTAAGCCCTATCTGGGCAAAGTTTCAAGGGTCCAATTGGACCGTGAATTTGTTAAAAAAAGGAAAAGAGAGAGAGAGAGAAGGAAAAGCCGAGAAAAGAAATATGGTGAACGGATTATTTAAAAAGGAAATGTCACAGCTATAAAAAAGGGACATACCCGGAAAAAAAAGAGAGGGGATCGTACAAAAAATCATACGAAAAAAATTGTGTAAAGCCGAAAAAAAATTATCAGCTTATTCTTTTTAGTTTATTCATGTCTTCTCCCAACTTTATCATGTTATTATTTTCCGACAAGTATGGGAGAAAGGGGGGTATTGTGTAAAGTCACAGGTCAGATTCTCCAGATTCGTCATATTCCAGGCCAGCCAGTTTTTCAGACCCTACAGTGTTCAGTTTCAGACTTGACGTTCAGATTTTTCCGAGTCTTCAGTTTGATTCGCACGTGTTTGCGATCATTTTGTGTGGTCCCCATCTTTTATTTTGGTCAAAGTTTTCATGTGTTCCATAGGGACTCCAGAGTAGAGACCACATTCCCTATGCCATGTGGGATAGGGTTTTCATGTGGTTTCATAGGGGCTCCAGAGTAAAGATCTCATTCTCTGAGCCAGTATGGGAGAGATCCAATTCTCCAACGAGGAGACGTTTCAAACTCCATTCTCCAGCGACCGTAGACTTCGGCGAGGATGTCTCCATGGCTTTTTCCACTTCGGCCCTTCAAGAGATGGAGCAGTTGTCCACAAGATCCAGTCTTCTACATGTGGCGGGCCAGAGTTCTCTAGGTGGAGACTCATTTTCAGTTTACAAAGCGCACTCAGTTTGACTCACTACAGCCCGTTTGGTCATCCTCGCCAGCACGGCATGAGAAACAACGTCCTCGACTACAGCCGATAGCTGTGCGCGTTGAGTTGATATTGTCTGTAGTGTCATGTAGCGTGGATTTGAGATTTCTTTCTGTTTGTCCAAGTTGAGCATTGCATGCTTGAAGGACCCGGATTTCACCCTCTTAATAATGCGGAATTAACCACTTTCGTTGCAGTCGGGTAAAATCGAGTTAATCAAAAATCGCTTGAATATGCATTAATTAACATCAAGGAAGCGGTCGATTTATATTTTGCTTGGGCAAGCCCAAGGTCGAACTCAGGGACACGAGCCTCCTAAGCGTACATTTATCTAGACTTTTATTACTTGAATTAAATGATGAATTAATAAAACGTAGGTCAAGATGCAATGAGGACACAATGCATAAAGAGACATGTAACTATGCAATTTTTGTTTGATTTTTTTAACATGCAACAAGATGCAAAGAAATGAAATGTGAATATGCCCTAATTATCATAATATTCGAGCCATTTAATCAGTAGTCAATCTCGGGTTTAAATCATGAAGCTAGTTCAATTAACTAAGTGATACAAGGCATATGAGAAATTATATGAGAGACGCTTGGTTTAAAATAATGCATCAAAGTTCATAGTGTCAAAACAGAGATTTAAGCATGTCATTAAAAAGAGAATTAAACCAGCTTCAAAACGAGACTAAAATCGACTCAAACGGAGATACTATGCTCAAGATATTCACAAATGAAACCACGGGCATAAATGCAAGAAAAACATGAAAATAAATAACAAACACGTCCCTAGAAGGACTAAAGTGCAAATAAAAAAATGCGGGGCCTTCCTTGTAATTTATCCACACGCGCGGGGGTATTTATGCAATTATTAAAACCCGCAGGGGTTTGAATGCAAAATACCCTAAGCGCGCGTGGTCCTCACGTGCTATCAGGACCAATCTGCAATTATTAGAAACTTCCAGGGCCTCGATGCAAATTTCCATTGCCTGCACGTGTCTAGCACGTGCAAGCTAGGCTCAGTGGAAGAGCAGGCTCGGAGTTGCTTCGATGCTTCGGTTGAGGCTCGGTAATGGCTCGGGAGTCCCGAGCCTGTAGATCTAGTGTTGAGGCTCGAGACCCAACACGTGGAGGCTTGAGGTCCGTCAGATCACGACGATCGTATGGCGGCTGAAGCTTACTGATGAGTCGACGTGGCCTCACATCGGCCCCCCGATTTTCGACATCTGACGGTGGTTGTACGAGGTAGGGGAGGGCGACGTGGCTCCTGGTGAACCGTCCGATCTCGCAATCGGACGGTAACAGCTTCGTGTGTTTCTCCTTGCCGCCGCCTCCTACGGCGGACCTGGTTGCGCTCTGACGACGCGCTATGTGCTCTGTCACTCCTCTTCGGCGTCGATGAAGCGCCCTAGAGCATCCTGGACATTCGCTGAGAGTCCTAGCGAAGTGCGATAAGGTCTGGAGGGGGTTGTCGGCGCTCAGATGCCGGAGATGGAGTTTGTGAAGTCTCTCCGGTGAGAGCTCTGACCATTGAAGGCTATCCTGCAATTGTGAGTTTCCAATAGCCGAAGCACATTGTGCGAGGTGGCTAGGAGTGGAGTGAGGTCCCGTGTGGACGGAAGGATGGGAGACCGAAGCTCTCCTCCGACGAGGCAGAGGAGAGGTGGCGCGAAGGTGAACAGGTGCTGAAGAAGAGGAGACGGTGAGTGGCTAAGTGGCGAAGATGGTGGAAGCGCGGCGAAGCCAATGGAAAGTTGATCGGAGTGTGAAGTTGCTTAGAGAAAGAGAATTGAATCAAAGAAATTGAACAAAAATACAAATGAGAATAAGAGGACTTACCTGGGACAATGGCGGAGCGAGGCCTGGGCTCGAGCTTCTTGGAGAAGTTTGGGGTCTTCGCTGGACTCCCCCGGCGACGGGGAGCAGCTCAAGCAGGGCGGAGCCACTGCAACGCAGCCGTGAAGGCGGCAGGTCTCACCGGGGGTAGAAGGTCGTCATGTCACCTACAATCGATCCTCCCCCTGTCACGGGGAGGTGGAATGGGGCTAGGCCTCGCCCCTCGTAAAGGTGGAACACATTAGAGTGGCGCGATGACGGCGTATTTAAAGTTGGAGCTCGGTGGTTCTGATGGCGGAGGCGTAGCTTTCGTGGTGAATATGGAGCGAGAAAGAGGGGTTAGTGGCGATCTAAGCGGCCCGCGAGAATGATAGATGATCGTGCTACATCGTGGGCTGGTTGGCAGTTCGTGGAGATGGCTGAAGTGGTGGAAAAATGGAAAGGCGGTAGATGGCGTGCGAGGTGGAGAATGTGGGTGAGGGGCGGCTTCGAAGGTAGACGACGAAGTCCTGACCATTGGATCTAGCGATCCAACGGTCGGGAAAGAGGCGCTTGTGGACGGCTTGGATTAAATCGAGGGCAGCACGATCGAAGGGCGAAAGGGGCGCCCATGTCGTGAAAGGGCGTAGGCGGGGGTGAGCGATCTAGATGCGTTCGTCCTTTTAATCGGATGGAAGATATCAAATGAGGAGGTGAACGGCTAGGATTTGAAGTTCTTAAGCCTGATCGAGTGGTGATGAATGCGATGCGTGGCGAACTGAGAACGAAGCACGGGCGGATGGCCTTGATGTGACCTGAGCTTTGATCGAAGGGTTGAGATCAAAGCGGGAAGCAACGGCTGAGATTGAAGAGGCGGTGGACGATCAGACGGTTGCGGAAGGAGGCGCGTGGTGCGCGAAGAGACAAGCCGCATGGCGCAACCAGAAGGCACCACGTGGCCCAATCAGATTATTTAGAAGAAGAATGTGAAATAAGAAGGAGAAGGAGGCCGAATTTGAAAAAACGCAAAACATGAAAGTTGTAGATCTCGATGAGATCTGCAAGTTTCATGTTGACCAAAATCGGAAACGAGGTCAAACAGAAGGAGAAATATTTTTGTAAGAGTTTTTAAGGGCTTGAAAACAATACGATTTTTTTTATTTGAAATATTTTTGGCATTTTTAATTTCTTCCATAACTCTGCTATAAACAAGGGTTTGCCTGGTTTTTCTTTACACTTAGTCTAAGATAGGGTGTTAATATCTGCGAATTAAAACAATGAAACTGGGTTTCATCAACCCCCTATACTTAAACTATGCTCGTCCTCGAGCATCTCAAAAATGAATGAGTTGGATTAACCCCCTTGTGCATGTTCATACAGCATCTGATCCGTTTAAGAACTCTCAATTTTAGAGATCCGAAATCTCAGAGTTCAACCCAGCCTTAATCAAGAGGCATCCAATTCCTCTGATTTTCCAGACTCTGTCTTCTATGCATATAAACTAAGGATATGAACTTAAGTGTTGACCGCGATCCCAAAAGTAGAGTCAAAACGTCACCCAAGGTCCTGGTCTAATAAATTCTCCTAAGAACCCAATCCTCAACACTAGGGAATAAATCAAATCTTGCGTCCAATCCACCGTCTCTTTAGAAGTGTAGGTGGCAGGCCAGCTGATGGAGGGTTTGGAATTGTGTCATTTCTTCTCTCTCTCTCATTGAAACAAGGATTCTCTCTAGTGCCTTATTACTCAACGTAATTTTTTTGGTGTTGATCAGTGCGTCCGTCAAGAGAAGTTGGAGTCGTCTGCACTTGTTTTCCTGGGAGTACACTGGGGTGTGTCTTTTTTAAGTACCTATCATACCTTCTACACCCAGACTTGTAGCATTTACGATGCAGAGCCCTTTTTTGGCGTGTTAGAGTTATTAGATTTACATTTATATTTGTAACCCTTCGGGTTCTGTATCCTCCCGTGACCCTTCAGGTTCTGTAACCCTCTGTGACCTTTCGAATTCCGCAACCCCCTGTAACCCTTCGGGTTCCGTAACCCTTGTACTCTCTAAGGTTTTCTCTCTATATAAGAGACCCTAGCTCTGTGGAATAAACATCTCATTAGTTCCTCTTCTCAACATGGTATTAGAGCAACGGTCCTAGATCGAAGTCTAATACCCTAAATCCGCCGCCGCCACCAGCCCTCTCTCTACCAATAAGGAGAGAGAGCAGGACCTCCTGCATCTCTTGTGGATTCCATGGTCTCGCGCAAGTCAGTCCGAGCTCCCAACAGCACCAGCTGCCACCTCCAACGACACCTAAAGCGCCACCCGAGGCTCCCGCCGCTCCTCCGGCGTCGTCGGCACTGCCTGGAGCCTCCCCCTCCAACAACCCATGCTTCATCACGACTTGTTTCTCCTAACTTTTTGTTTCTCCCAACTTCATGTTCCATACTCTTTATTCTATCATGTATGGGAGAAAGGAGGAGTCATAGATGATTCTTCAGGACGTATGCTGCCCTACCACGATTGACAGACCGACACTCCAGACTCCTACTCAGATCATTCGTCTTCACCAAGCATCAACTTCTTCGTCGGGGTGTATAATTCTTCTTTTACGACCCGACTACTACTCCACGCGGGACTTCTTCTACAGCGATTATTCTCCAGGCACGACAGAGATATGTTCCGATGACTTGCAGGCACGACAGAGATACGTTCTAGTGACCTGATATCGTAGCGACTCTACAGGCATGATAGAGATATGTTCCGGTGACCTGAAAGGCGCAAACACGTCCTCGAGCGAGGTCTTCTACCAGTTGCGGACATATGTTCTTATGACGCATCGTGTGAAGATGTGGTGTATACTTTTTCTTTTTTTTATAAGTTGTAGCTTTCTCAGGTCCAGCTTGAGGGAGAGTGTTAAAGTTATTAGATTTACATTTATGTTTATAACCCTTCGGATTCTGTATCCTCCCGTGACACTTCAGGTTTCGTAACCCTCTGTGACCCTTCGAGTTCCGTAACCCCCCGTGACCCTTCGGGTCCTGTAACCCTTGTACTCTCTAGGGTTTTCTCTCTATATAAGAGACCCTAGCTCTATAGAATAAACATCTCATTAGTTCCTCTTCTCAACATGGTGCAAGCCCGACTCCTAGCCCTAATAGCGGTGGTCCAAGTGGACATTTTGAAAATGGTTGGGAGTGCTCGCCTTTGGTGGAAGCTCTTTAATAATTTACTTTGTGGAATGAGAGCTTTTCTTTAAATTTCATTGCTTTTTAATATTTTTGGCTAGCTCTACTGCTTTTACCAAGAGTTGGCGCACACTAATCAATAATTTTTTTATTTATTTCACACCCTGGCACTTAGGTAAATATCAAGAGATTAGTATAAGAACCAAGTTCTCATACTGGCTAAAAAGGCTGACACTCAGGTTTCATGAAGCCTTCAATGATCTTATCCCACCCTCGAGCATCATTAGATCAAATCCAGACTTGAATCCCGCATCCCAGTCCCTTAAGTGAAATGTCAACTCATCTCATCAAAACCGCAGTCTTTCATGTGAAGTGTTGATCATATTCTTAAGGTAGGAGACTAAGCATGCAATATAGCACGCAAATCTGGCTAACTAGGGGAATGTGGATATTTAAGTCTAAGACCCAGATAGCTAAGGTTGGTTAACCTAAAATCTCAAGACCTCATAAACCGAGTATTCTCGAACAATTCTGATCCTGAGTGGAAGTGAAAATGTAGGGGATTTAATCCGACTCCTTTATCCAATTTTTTTTGAAGACTTTAAAAGAGATAATGACTGTCTAAACTCAAATGAGTAGATGCATCTGCATTCAGCCAGTATAGGTGTAAGTACAGGCCGGAACCCGTTGCTTGAGGACGGAGCCTTACGCGATGTCCTCTAAACAACCTACTCTGCTAAGGGAAAACCCTCACTGAACGCGGCTACTTATTTGGGTTTAGTAGTCACTTTTAACTTTTAAAGGATTTTTGATTTTTTTTCATTTTTATGGGTTTTTTATTAAAGTTAGAACAAAAGTTAGAGTCACTTTCCTTGAAGTCGAGAAAATAATTTTCAACACAATGTCACACAAATAAAGATTTTCCAAACATTTTTCAAACGATTTTTCAAAAATAAGGGAAAACTCAATTTTTCGAATCATTTTCAAAAATATTTTTCTTGAAAATAGTGTAACATAATATAGAAAAATCTTAAAAACATTTTGCCTACTTAGTTCAAAAGATATATTTTAGCCAAAAAGTTTTAATTTTTTCAAAATTTTTCAAAATATAGCTAAAATACAAATACGGTATATACGGTATACCCCTTATACTTAAACTTTGCTATGTCCTCATAGCACTAGATGATACAAGGCCATAGGTCAATTTAAGTATAGAAAAATATACGGGAACTGAGGAGGGATCCCCTATACTTAGGTTAGAAATAACCTAAGTATCAGGGCAAGGAAAATGAGTAAGAAAATCACGGGGATTCAGGTCCCCCCCCTATACTTAGGCTGAGAGTAGCCTAAGTATAAAGATGGATAATTGATGTTGAGGAAGACATGAGGTGAATGAATAAGTAGGATGGATGTACAAATGAGCGGATGAATCTCCGGAGATGAATAAAGTACCTAAGGTCTAGGGGAGGGTGTCGGAGCAATCAAGGCTCAAACAAGCATGCAATACCCTTTTATTTCACCAACTCACACGTGAAACCAACAAATGTTGGTTAATTATCTTGTCATTTTTATTGGTGATTAAAATATTGTAGTTTATGCGGGAGTCAAGAAAAAGTCGAATAAAAACAAACATTGTAGTTTGAGCCGCGGCGGTCGAGTCTGTGGAGCACTTATTCTTCTTGTGCCCTGCGGTGGTTGAGATTTGGCAGGGGGCTGATTTGGCTTGGTGTTGCACTGCTGACCTTCGTGCATTCTGTTCTTCGATCTGGGCTAACAAGGGAAGGCCGAGGCTGGTAGTTCTGTATCCGATTGCCGTGCTGTGGGCGGTGTGGCGGGGGAGAAATGATCTCGTGTTCTCGGGTTAAAGGTTCTACAAGGAGAATGTGGTGGCGTATGCGAAACACAGTGTTGTCAAAAGCGAGCCAGGCGCTCGCCTAGGCGCTAAGGCGAGGCGAGGCGAGGCCATGGCGCCTCGTTTCGAGTCAGGCGGAGCGATTTGGTGTAGGCGCTAAAGAAGCGAGCGCCCTGATGGAAAGCGTGAGGCGCTCGGGCGAGCGCCTGATAAAATATTGATCTCTTTAGGGTCTAATCGGATCCCTGTTGGAGATCCGATTAGATTTACAAAGACCCTCAAACTATTCGCCTTACAAACCCTAGCTTGCAACCCGTTTCGTAATACTCCCACGCACACAGCCTCTTGTGATCTCCATCGCCCTAATCATCACCGTTAGCTCCTCTGGCTTGTGGTTGCTCCTCCACCACAGTTTTTGTGTTTCGCCTCCTTCTATCGCGCAGAGGCATCATCAGATTCAACACCATCATCCTAATCATTTCGGGTTAGAATTCCGCCGCTTCCTTTTATCTGATTTCTACACAAATATTGTTTATGTAGCAATCCCGAATACGGATGGATTTGAAAATCTATATAGAAAATTCGTTTCGGGACTGGTATACCATTTAATGCTGGTATACCATTTAATGCTGCAAAGCTGCAATGTTTCAAGGATATGATTCAAGCTATTGGAGTATATGGTCCTAACTTGAAGCCACCTTCATACCATGAGCTTAGAGTCCCATTACTTCGCATTGAGAAGGATTACACATCTGAATTGTTGTCTGGGCACAAAGAAACTTGGGGAAAGTATGGATGTTCTATCATGTATGATGCTTGGACTGATAAGAGGAATAGATGCATACTTAATTTTATGGTGAATTGTTCCAAGGGCACGATGTTTGTGGAATCCATTGATGCATCATCATATGCAAAGACAGGAGAGAAGATTTATGAGCTTCTTGATATGTTTGTGGAGCAAATTGGAGAGAGGAATGTCGTACAAGTCGTGACTGACAATGGAAGCAACTATGTCTTAGCAGGTATATATTTATTTTTAATGACTTTAACTATTGAATTATTTGAAATTAATGTTACACCATCCTACTATTTTTATATAGGCAAGTTTTTACAAGAGAAGAGACCACACTTGTATTGGACTCCATGTGCGGCACATTGCATTGATCTCATGTTAGAGGATATTGGTAAGATCCCAACGATTAAGAAGAATCTTGAAAGAGCCATTGCGATTGCGGGTTACATTTACAATCACATTGGACTACTGAACATGATGAGGGAATTTACGAATGGCAAGGAATTGGTTCGTCATGGTGTGACTCGATTTGCAACAACATTTCTTTCTTTGCAATCTCTCCATAAGAATAAGCACAGTTTAAGGACCATGTTTACTTCAGAGAAATGGGCTACTAGCAAATGGGCCAAGGAAGCCAAGGGCAAGAAGGCAAGGGATATCGCTTTGATGCCCTCGTTTTGGAATTATGTACTTGACACGCTTAAGTACATGGGACCTCTTGTTAAAGTTCTTCGGCTTGTTGATAGTGAGCGAAAACCTGCAATGGGATACATTTATGAAGCAATGGATCGTGCAAAGGAAGCAATTGAGAAAAGCTTCAATGGAAAGGAGGAGAAGTACAATGATGTATTTCAAATCATTGATAAAAGATGGGAATGCCAGCTTCATCATCCATTACATGCTGCAGGTCATTTTCTGAACCCTGAATTCTGCTATGGCAACCCGTCCATTGCATTTGATGCGGAGATCATTGACGGTCTATACAAATGCATACAAAGATTGGTACCTGATGTAAATGTGCAAGATAAAATTATGATTGAGTTAAGCTCATATAAAATGCTGAGGGAATTTTTGGAAATCCAATGGCCATTCGATCAAGAAACTCAAAATCTCCAGGTACCATTACAATTTGATAAACTCAAATTGATTTAATTCTTGATGTTAACATCTTCATATGATAATGTAGTGGAATGGTGGAGCTCTTTTGGAAGTTCAGCTCCAAACTTGCAACGTCTAGCTATAAAGATTTTGAGCATGACATGCAGTTCATCTGGATGTGAACGTAATTGGAGTGTATTTGAGCACGTAAGTTATTTTATGTTAATCTAGACTTTTGAGTCTTTGATTTTAACTCTTATAGTGCAAACATTTTTGCAGATTCATTCAAAGAAAAGAAATAGGCTTGAACATCAAAGGTTGCAAGATTTGGTGTACATCAAATATAACCAGGCTTTGAAGGATCGATATGACTTACGAGACACCATAGATCCGATCGCTCTTACTGAGATCGATGATGCTAATGAATGGTTGCTAGGTGAAATGGAGACAAATAATGCAGAGGAAGATTTTGTCTTTGAAGATGATATATTGACATGGGGAGATGTAGCAAGAGCATCTGGAATTGCAGAGGCACAAACATATACGCGGCAACGTACAAAGCATGGAGCACCTATTGCGGGATCTTCTTCAAGATGAGTTGTTGCTTCACAAGACAACGAAGAAGAAGAAATGGAAGAGATTGAGGGGAATGAAGGTGGAGATGAAGACGATGCTGGTGAAATCAACTTTGATGATGACGAAGACGAAGAACTTACAGATCCATAGACATTTCAATTTTTAGTTATATGCTTGAATGATGAAGATGAAAACAATGCTTTGTTTGCGTAATTTGAACGTTTAAACAATTTCTAGAAGTGTTTGAAGTTTTATTTTTCTCTAACATATGTTTGAATGATATTCATTGCATGTTAGTGCTATACTTATGGTATATTTTTATTTGAAATAAGTAATATAAATAATTTAATGTGTACATATATTATATATACATACAATATTTCTTTAGCGCCTCGATTGTCTCAGGCAAGCGCCTAGGCGAGCGCCTAGCGCCTCAGGCGTTTTGGACCCGTAGCGCCTTAGAGCGCCTCACGCCTTTGACAACACTGGCGAAACACCTGGTGAGGGATTGGACGTTGTAAAGGGGCTGTAGGTGTGGTTGTTATTGGCTCTCCTTTTTGTTGTCCCTAGTTTATGTTTCTTCTTTTGAATAAATTTTTTGGGGAGTGCACCATCGAATGTATCCCCCTTGCTTCCGGATTTCAAAAAAAAAAGTCGAATAAAAACATCCTACGTAAACAAGGGTGTTGCTCTCCCAAAACAAGATTTTACTCCATTTTAGGTTGACTTGTAACTATCAGTCCCAATTTATTTGCTTAAGGTTATCACTGATTAAAGTAGGGGTACACATGGATCGGATAAAATCTGTAATCCGATCCAATCTGTTTCATTGGATTGGATCGGTTTGGACTTATAAGTTTAATGGATAGGATCGGATTAGAATTTTACAAATCCGTTCATTCTATGGATTGGATCGGATTATTGTCAAAATCCAATCCGATCCAATCCATTAATCCGTTAAATAAATAAAAAATATATATTAATTTATTTATTCTCATAATGTATATTATATATTAAATTTTATTTGAAAGCTATGTGTAAATATCCAAGCTACTCTCTTTATAACTTAAACCTATTCCAATTCAAGTTTTACAACACAACTTGTCGGCAAGCCCCTTATCTCACCCAACTAGTTGTTTTAGAAAAAAGTAATACCTATCCGCAATGCCCTTCAGGCCTTCCAATTTTCTAAACAAAACATCATTGTAAAAATAATAATGCATGAACCTAAACCCACTCGGGGCCCATTCCAAACAAAACACTCACCCGCGCCACACACATCTCCACCCTTAGGAATACACATCTCTGCCAGATGTTGACCCTGTCCTAGTTGTGCACATGCGCAGCCAGATCTTCCTTGCACACGTGCAGCTAGACCTCGTCCTTTGCTCTCCCATTCCTCTGTTGTGCACGTGTAGCCATATCGTGTCCCCAACCGGATGTCTCGTCTCCAACTTTACACACGTATAGATAGACCTCCCTCGTGCATGCGCGTCCATACCTTGTCTTCAGCTCTCCTAGACCTCCATCGTGTATGGGCAGTCAGGAACCTCAAATACATCTCTCCCCACCATGCAGTCACCCACGATTCTTGTCCTAAACCTCCCTCGCGCACGATCATCCTTCCCGCACCACGTAGCCAAGCAGGTTAGTTGCATGTTAGTTGTAGCTCCTATTTGATATATACAAACTTGCAATTTTATTCAAAGTCGACGTGATTCTTCTATGATTTCTAAGGATCACAAGTATGTTATTTTTATTTAGGTATACAGTGATTGATTATAATAAATCCATAACAAGCATATATATTTTTGCTTTAAAAAAAAGTCAAATTGCTTTCCAAAAATTAACTATTCTTTTCTTTACACTTATCCATAATCTCGATTTAGAACCATGATTCGAGCGTCGAGGTCGACTATGCTACAAACTTAATCATATATTAGGTGAGCATTAAAAATCCGAACCAATCCGATCCAATCCGTAATCCGGTGGATTGGATTGGATTTGCATGTTTAATGGATTGGATTGGACTGGAAAAATGAAAAATCCATTATGTGTGGATTGGACATGGATTAAGCCAAAATCCGATCTAATCCGATCCATGTGCACCCCTAGATTAAAGGCGAGCATAAATCAAGCAATCATCGTCTACCGCTCATTCCCATTTTCCATTAACCTAGGTGATCAAACCAGGAAGGGAGGACGAGAAAAAGCCATGCAGTCGATAAAAATCATGATCTAAACTAAGCAAGAAAACATGCAGTGCTTTGAGCAAAAAATTCGTGAAAACTCGGACTGAATTTAAAACCAAAATCATATGTATGCAAGTCGATAAGAAAACGCACCTAACATGCTTCTATTAGCGGGGAAGAACATCTTTTAAGTTTGGCTAAGTAAAGCGATGTTTATGTACGTCATGACTAAATGGGTGTCCTACCTACGATCAAACACATAAAAATAAAATATGAAAATAGCTCCGAGAGCCGCATGCCTGATCCTACGCCGACTCTCAAGTGGGGCGATCCCCACACAACCACATATATTTTGTTCTTTTACAAGCGCGAGTCTTCGAACGAAGATCGTTGTAAAGACGATTATTACAAATAAAAATGCAAGACTACATTTTTTTCTTCGATATTTCTCCAAGGATGTTTCTGCGGCTCCTCGCAGCGGGGAACTCAGGCTCCTCGCCTCCTTGAATCCAAGGGCCCTGCCACAAAAACAAAAGTTAAATATTTATCAAAGAAAATTTTAATATTGCAAGACAAAGACATGAACTGCGAATTAAAAATTAACACTTAATTAAATAAATAAAAATTCAAATAAAACATAAGATGAGTCGTGTCCCCGGCAACGGTGCCATTTGAAGGATCGGATCTCACTCTCTTAATAATGCGGAATTAACCACTTTCGTTGCAGTCGAGTAAAATCGAGTTAATCAAAAATCGCTTGAATAATGCATCAATTCACATCAAGGAAGCGATCGATTTATATTTTGCTTGGGCAAACCCAAGGTCGAACTCAGGGACAGGAGCCTCTTAAGCGTACATTTATCTAGACTTCTATTACTTGAATTAAGTGATGAATTAATAAAGCGTAGGTCAAGATGCAATGAGAACGCAATGCATAGAGACATGTAACTATGCAATTTTTGTTTTATTTTTTTTAACATGCAACAAGATGCAAAGAAATGCAATGTGAATATGCCCTAATTACCAGAATATTCGAGCCATATAATCAGGAGTCAATCTCGGGTTTAAATCATGAAGCTAGTTCAATTAACTAAGTGATACAAGGCATACAAGAAATTATATGAGAGACATTTGGTTTAAAATAATGCATCAAAGTTCATAGTGTCAAAACAGAGATTTAAGTATGCCATTAAAAAGAGAATTAAACCAGCTTCAAAACGAGACTAAAATCAACTCAAACGGAGATACGATGTTCAAGATATTCACAAATGAAATCAAGGGCATAAATGCAAGAAAAACATGAAAATAAATAATAAACAGGTCCCTGGAAGGACTAAAATGCAAATAAAATAAATGTGGGGCCTTCCCTGTAATTTACCCACGCACGTGGGGCTATTTTTGCAATTATTAAAACCTGCAGGGGTTTGAATGCAAAATACCACAAGCGCGCGTGGTCCTCCCGTGCTATCAGGACCAATCTGCAATTATTAGAAACTTCCAGGGCCTCGATGCAAATTTCCATTGCCTGCACGTGTCTAGCACGTGCAAGCTAGGCTCGGTGGAAGAGCAGGCTCGAAGTTGCTTCGATGCTTCGGCTGAGGCTCGGTAATGGCTCAGGAGTCATGAGCCTGTAGATCTAGTGTTGAGGCTCGAGACCCAACACGTGGAGGCTTGAGGTCCGTCAGATCACGACGATCGTATGGCGGCTGAAGCTTACTGATGAGTCGACGTGGCCTCACTTCGGCCCTCCGATTTTCGACATCTGACGGTGGTTGTACGAGGTAGGGGAGGGTGACGTGGCTCCTGGTGAACCGTCCGATCTCGCAATCGGACGGTAACGGCTTCGTGTGTTTCTCCTTGCCGCCGCCTCCTACGGCGGACCTGGTTGCACTCCGACGACGCGTTATGTGCTTTGTCACTCCTCTCCGACGTCGATGAAGCGCCCTAGAGCATCCTGGACGTTCGCTGAGAGTCCTAGCGAAGTGCGACAAGGTCTGGAGGGGGTCGTCGGCGCTCAGATGCCGGAGATGGAGTTTGCGAAGTCTCTCCGGTGAGAGCTCCGACCATTAAAGGCTATCCTGCAATTGTGAGTTTCCAATAGTCTAAGCACGTTGTGCGAGGTGGCTAGGAGTGGAGTGAGGTCTCGTGCGGCCGGAAGGATGGGAGACCGGAGCTCACCTCTAGCGAGAAGGAGGAGAGGTGGCGCACAGGTGAACAGGTGCTGAAGAAGAGGAGGCGGTGAGTGGCTAAGTGGCGAAGATGGTGGAAGCGCGGCGAAGCCAATGGAAGGTTGATCGGAGTGCGAAGTTGCTTAGAGAAAGAGAATTAAATCAGAGAAATTGAATAAAAATACAAATGGGAATCAGAGGACTTACTTGGAACAATGGCAGAGCGAGGCCTGGGCTCGAGATTCTTGGAGAAGTTTGGGGTCTTCGCTGGACTCTCCCGGCGACGGGGAGCAGCTCAAGTGGGGCAGATCCACCGCAACGCAGCCGTGAAGGCGGCGGGTCTCACCAGGGGCAGAAGGTCGTCATGGCGCCTACAATCGATCCTCCCCCTGTCACGGGGAGGTGGAATGGGGCTGGGCCTCGCCCCTCGTAAAGGTGGACCACCGTAGAGTGGCGCGACGACGGCGTATTTAAAGTTGGAGCTCGGCGGTTCTGAAGGCAGAGGCGTAGCTTTCGTGGTGAATATGGAGCGAGAGAAAGGGGTTAGTGGTGATCTAAGCGGTCCGCGAGAATGATAGATGATCGTCTACATCGTGGGTTGGTTGGCAGTTCGTGGAGATGGCTGAAGTGGTGGAAAAATGGAAAGGGGGTAGATGGCGTGTGAGATGGAGAACGTGGGTGAGGGGCGGCTTCGGAGGTAGACGACGAAGTCCTGACCGTTGGATCTAGCGATCCAACGATCAGGAAAGAGGCGCTTGTGGATGGCTTGGATTAAATCGAGGGCGGCACGATCGAAGGGCGCAAGGGGCGCCACGTGTCGTGAGGAGGCGTAGGCGGGGTAAGCGGTCTAGATGCGTTCGCCCTTTTAATTTGGATGGAAGATATCAAATGAGGAGGTAAACGGCTAGGATTTGAAGTATTTAAGTCTGATCGGGTGGTGATGGATGCGACGCGTGGCGAGCTGAGAACGAAGCGCGGGCGGACGGCCTTGATGTCATCTGAGCCTTGATCGAAGGGTTGAGATCAAAGCGGGAAGCAGCAACCGAGATTGAAGAGGCGGTGGACGATCAGACGGTTACGGAAGGAGGCATGTGGCGCGCGAAGAGACGGGGAGTTATTGTCTATCGTTGGCCTCTATGGTAGAATCAATCGGGGAGGCCTGAGAGGCGGTGGTTTACCCTGTGGCGGATGTCAGCGGTTCGAGTCCGCTTATCTCCATCTCCAACCCGCGAACTTATGGCGCAACTAGAAGGCGCCACGTGGCCCAATCAGATTATTTAGAAGAAGAATGTTAAATAAGGAGAAGGATGCCGAATTTGGAAAAACTCAAAACATGAAAGTTGTAGATCTCGATGAAATCTACAAGTTTCATGTTGACCAAAATTGGAAACGAGGTCAAAAAGAAGGAGAAATATTTTTGTAAGCATTTTTAAGGGCTTAAAAACACTGATTTTTTTTATCTGTTATATTTTTGGCATTTTTAATTTATTCCATGACTCTGCTATAAACAAGGGATTGTCTGGTTTTTATTGACACTTAGTCTATGATAGGGTGTTAATATCTGCGAATTAAAACAATTAAACTGGGTTTCATCAATGCTCCAGCTTGAGGGGGAGTGTTGGAGTATATGTGTCATGCGTCACTTATGGTGTAGATGGGTAAATGGATCACTCTAGGATCCATTTACCACATTCCAGTATTTAGTCACGCATCTACCAGTGGTGGGACTTGACGACTCTGTGGAAGCTATATAAGAAGCTCCAGACCTCCTGTATCAGATGAGAAAGTGCAATGCATAGATCAGCCCATTGAGGCGTTCTCCCATGGTTTCATCCCGCTCCTTAAGGAGTAGGGTTTCACGTTAAAATCTATGTATTCCAACTCTATATCTCTTTATGTTCATGCTCTGTTTATCATTTCGTTTCCGCGTTAATATTTTCTAACATTTCTAAAATAAGAAATCCCCACCCCCGAATCAAGTTCGATCTACAGAAGTCTCTCTCGTGGGCCGAATATAAATCACGTTGCTTCCCACGAACACGGACGTCGACTAGGGCAACACGAAGGGAGTTGTGAGAATTAAGGACTCTCAAGACTCTTTCTCTCTCAAAGAGTACGAAATTTGGAAGAGAATTTGTTCTTAGAATTGTGTTGAAAAGAGAGGGCACAACCCTTCGTTTATACTTGTTGTACACGTCTAACATATACCATGGTAGCCCTTGGATTTTTAAATCAAGGGCTAAGAGCATGTCCTAATTCAATAAGGAGTACCTCCTTATATCTCCAATCAATATTAATTAATTAAAATAAAATAAGCAAGAACTTTAAAGTCCCAATTTTAGTTAGAACAAAACATGGAAAATTATGTATACATGGTATACATGCCCTCCATCTTCTGTATATGGAAGTTGTTGCAAATTTTACTTAATTAATTAATTCACTTGATAATCATATTATCAACAATGGAGAAATTATGGAGCTAATACTCAAAGCTTATGAATCATATTCATGAACCCAAAAGATTAATGTTAATCCAATTTACATCTATAAAAATATGGATCAAATTTACACAATCTCATGCCATGGGAATATTATGTAAATCATATTTACTTATTTATATGAATCACATCCACGTAAATATTAATTATTGTAAATCATTGTTCATATTAATTAATGAGATATATTTGCCTAAAAGCAATGCAATAATAACTATTAACTATTAGTATTACAATATTGACATCAATAGGTATGAGTCATAATCCCATTAGGACTCTTGAGACACAAATGCATATACTCGGAGATAATATCGGGGAGATCATACTATCCATGTATAGTGACTTGAAATGTGGATAAATAAGAGTCACCTACGAATGTTGAGCTCGAGCTGTAACACTTTACACTCTCAGTGAGCTCAACGAAACGCATCACACTCTCCATGAGCTGGAAAAAGTGTCGGTGAGTTGAATCCAGCTTCCTTGACCATTTTTAATAATAGTCCAAACCATTTGAAGCTAAGAAATGAGCTCAAAGAACTTGTATATTTCCATTTATAGGACCATTTTGGACATTGAAATTGGAATTAGAATTGGAAATTGGATTCAATGAATTGAAATCTAATCCAACTAATCACAAATCATCTGGCTAAATGGAGCCACTAAAATCCATAATGTTTCATCACTCCCTCGAAATGTAAGTGTCATGGTAGATGATCCGTTACAACAGATGTAACCCTGAGTATTCACAATACTCATTCATCCTTCATACTGGAAGACTTTGATAAATCTGAAGTTCAAACCATGGTTTGATTGTCTTCTTCAGAATATATCAAGAGATTTCTCATTTGATAATTGGATGACAATATTAATCATATACTTTCTAAAAACATATATTAATATTTCCAATTCGTGTTTTATTTCATAAACAAGATGACCAGGCATGGAATTCATTTTGACCCCAAAATATCTCATGAGTGAGCATTGTCTTCCGATTCATCAACTATGAACTTGTATAATTCCTTCGAGAGATTACATCTCGTATGACTTCATATGCACACCAACGTGCCGGTATATGGACCTCGGCTAGGTCACCAGCTTATTGGTCTGTCAAATGTGCAAACTCAGGTATATAGATGCATATATGTCTCAAGTCAAAGGATGTGTGCCTGATCGTGATAGTTACAATCCAGGTCTTAGTTTATCTCGACCTCATCAAGTCAGCTCCTTAACTTGATTATTCCAACATTCTGAATCTCCATTTCTGTGCAGAGGACTCGCATCAAGAAGTCGGTTGGAATTCAGTCCTTAGAGAAAAATTGGCATCTCTTTCTCAGACTGGAGATCTGTAATGAATATCACGTATTTGAAGTCAGTTGTGTCCTCCCAGCTGCATGGTATTGAATATGCTCATGGTACAAAACCCTAATTGTACAAAGGGATATTAATGATAAAGCGCATTCATTCAATTATTCATTTCATTCCAAATAGACATGATAAAACAATGACTCTTATTGCATTAATGAGTCTCCAAGGGCTTACAAGTCCAATAGGCATACATCCAGACCCTCTCTCCTTTCCTTCTGAGTCACGTCCCCCCCCCCTCTCTACATACGAGAGTCATTTCCCCTCTTTCTCCATCTTAATGTGGATACTCTCCTCCATCGCACTCTTCTTCCTTCCCCATATGTTCTTTCTCTTCCTATTCATTTCTTACCTCTTCGATATTAAGATTTTTCTGCATTAATGACATTAATTTTGAGAGCTCGACATTAATTTTAAGAGCTTTTGCCTTTTAAAATAAAATCTTATTCAATTTTTAACATCCTTTGTAAAATTCGATAGTTTGTTTATGTCGAAATTATTTAATTAAATTGATTAAGCAAATATTAGATTACATGTCCCTTTATTGATTTTAGCATTGATGTCACTTCTTTAAAAGTTGAACATAAATTTAAACGACTATTCTTCCATCCATGATAGATATAATCCACTTAATTTTGATAAATACTCAATTTTTAGGATTAATTTGAGAATAAGTAAGTTAATGGATTTATTTTTTAACCCATTTGTTATTTTATAAATATATAATTTTATTGTGATTATTGAATATTGCTAAAGTTTTTTTGTTTTCTTAGTTTTTTTCCTCAGCTTGATCCTCCATATATTTAATCAAAATGTTAATGGTTCTGCGAGTGGTCGCAAAACTCTGCACATGGATTGTGCATGTCCTCGCATGTGGTAGAGACGTCGAAGTCTGGGTCGCAAAGGTGGTGGTGCTCGTTGATCCGATGATGCGCGGGATACTAGACCGACATGGTAATTGCCATGCACACGCGTAAAAGAACGGAAAAAAGAGCGTCCGATTTTACAAAGAAATTTTTTTTTGACGCTCATTTTACAAAGAAATTGGCATCAAGACAAGGACCGAATGTGGTTTTGGTTCATGAATCACTTTCATTGCAGGATCGGATTCGGTTTTGAAATTTAAATCATGTTCCATCCGCATGTAGGGATGAGCATGGGGCTGGGCCGACCCGACTCAGACCGAAGCCCAGCCCAAAAAGCCCAGCCTGGCCCAAGCCCAAATGAACACTGGGCCAAGCTAGGGCCCAATATTTAGGACCAAATTGTTTGCCCTGGGCTCAGGCTTGGCTCAGCCCGCACAACCCGGCCCAAGAGCCCAGCCAAAAGGGGCCCGAATCCCTTCCGGCATCCTACATGCTCGAAAACTCCCACATGTTACATGCACACTCTGTTCTTGTATCATGTCTTCATACAATGTTTATAAATCAAGAAAGTCAGGCGTGGGACATATGAGTTGATGATCATTGTATTTCAAGGCATAATTAATTTTCCTTAATTAGTTTCGGGTTTAGATTTGTTAGTTATTATTGATTTTGTTAGTGTTTATTTTTTCCATCAGAACATTTTCTATTATTGAACATTTACCCAATATGGGGTCTTATGCCTATTTTTTAACATGCAGGGCCTGGTGCACCTGTTGTTGTTAACTGTGTAAGTTTGTTTCACTCTTTCAATTTCCATACATGAGAGACATTCATGGTATCTAGCATTGAGTGCATTCTGGTAAAATGAGAAATCCTTGAATCTGGTAGAATTGAATTTTAGTTGTTTAACAAGTATTATGGCATATGTTTAAACAATTTTGGCTTATCTAACTTGAATTGAGATTGACTTGAAACAAAAGACTCAAAGTTAATAATCTCTAATGGGTCGAGATGGGTCGGTCCGGCCCAAGCTCGACCCATAGGAATTGGGCCAGGCATGGGCTTGGGCCAAACCAAAAATATTGCGGGCCTAGGCCCGGTCCAATTCTCAATTTTTTTAAATGGTCTTGAGCCTAGGCCCTTCAGGGCCCGGCCCAGCCTTGCCCATGCTCATCCCTATTTGCATGCATGGTTGAGAGAGAAGAGAGAACTTTCAGTTCCGCAGCACGCAAGTGGAGTTGGTGCTAGGACTAGGAATGAATACGGATCTGTTGCGAAGCGTGGGATTATACACTAGTTCTATTATATTAGAAGGTTTTAAAATTGAAATTAGGCCTCTTTCACCATTTTGAAGGATGCTAACTATGCCTCACCTATTCCTCTAAAAGAAATCTTAAGCCAAATAGTACAATATGAAACATTTGAAAGAAAATGGAAGATCTTGCAAGGAAAAAAATAAAATTTAAGTGTCCAAAAACAGGTGCTTACTGTGCCCGAATCCTTTTGGCCCGTTTTACATATATTTCCAGCATATCACGAGGAGTCAAATTTTCTACAGACTCTGCAATCTGATAAGTACACATGAAACTACATCAAGAGGAATTAACGTTTTAACGAAAACTACATTGGACAGCAATATTCCGAACACAAAATGAAAAGACGTCTGTTACATAGATAAGGAGAAAATTTTACAACATATATATAAAAAAAATCTGCAATCACGGATAATTGTCTTCTAATCATGGTGGAGATGACCAATAGAATATAACCAATGGTGCGCATCCTAATACTTTCAATTCAATTGGAATGATCGAGACGGTCAAAGGTGGTACTGGAGAATAAAGAATAGGTGTGATTTTCACAATAAACAAAGAGAAGCTATACAACATGAGAAGAAGAAACTTAACGGGGTCATATTTATATTAATTTTCTCTAAGAAGTAATCGTACAAGGTCACACAACAGATCTCATATCCTTAAAGATACTGCAAGGTTGAGTGATTGAAGGACCCAAAACACAAATACCTGAAAGAAAAATTCACTTCCCCTCACTTAAAAAGTACATAAAATGACGAATATGGTAGATGACTACTAAGTTTCCACCGTAGGATGGGCAACAAACCCCCAAAAAAGAAAACCCCAGCAATAAAAAACCTGAAAATGTAAAGCATTGATGAAGTAAAGGTTTATGTAATGAACCCATAGAATCAAACCTAGCTAATAAAGTAGTTCGAGACTTGGAGGAAAAAATTTTCCTGAAAGCCAGAAGGTTGGCAAATAAAGGTTTATGATCAGACATTTCAATAGTGTATTTAGTTAAACAGATATATGGATCCAATTACATATCTGACTAGACAGAAAAATATAATACTACCCCTGAAAAATAGAACATAGCTTGCTCAACTTGTTATGAGAGAGAAAAAACATATAACCACTGACATCTTCAAGTAAGAAAAGATGGCAGGCAGACAGGACTTTATACCATAGGACATACAAAAATATGAGAGATGATTTTTGAGTAAAAGTACAAATGAGACAATCCCAAGCAACCCGTACATGATGATCCCAATCAAAGTATTTTGGAGATGAACTCAACCATCTGTCTAACTAATACACAATCTCATTAAGTGTATCAAGTTAAATGGCATCTTCACTAAGTCAAAGGAATAATAGCTAAAAACATCTATTAACTATTTTAAACTCACTCCAATGGTCTGGTGGTAGAAGTTAAATGGCATCTTCACTAAGTCAAAGGAATAATAACTAAAAACACCTATTAACTATTGTAAACCCACTCAACGGTATGTGTCAACCACCCAAAAGACCAGGGTCCAAATCCTCCCTTGTGGGGGTTGCGTTAGATAGCCGATAACCGGCATAAAAAATAGTTGGATCTTTCAACAGGGATTTGATCAAGAATCCATGTAGTGGGAGAAGGCTTCGCCATTTTTTATAATGACACGCGGTGCCATGGATGCTCTGTGTTTCACCATCCCCCTTCCCCTCTCGGCTCTTCTCTTTTGTTCATAAAAAATGCACCTCAATCCACCAAATGTCGGTCTTTACTTCCTTCCCTCCACTATTTCACCTTTGTTTCCCGTTGTCAACCCCCACTCCCCTCCTTGTGATTATTGTCTTCATTATATTTTCTCTCTCTTCTTTTTCCCCTCTCACTCTCTCATTCCCTCGACATGCAAAGTTGAAAGAATAATGTCCACATTGTTCTCTGCCAAAATGTCTTCATCATCGACGTGAGTCGTGGTGCTCATATCGCATGGCTGTGAATTTCAAAGTGGACTTTTAAGAGGTGATGGAGAATCCCCTCTGCAACTTCGTGGTGGACATTGTATATTTCAAGGTAACGCCATGGTTTCTCCATGTAACATCCATATTCTAACAAACCCGAACTCGTCCGATTTTGGGTCCAATGAACCCAATAATGTTGTCGGTCAATACTAAACAACCTAAAACGATCAAGTAATCATGAATCAAAAGTCGTTCGGGCAAAATCGACCAAAAATCGGTCGCTTCGTAATGCGCGCCGCGAAAAAGCCGCGACGCAAATTCGGAAACCGCAAAACGAATCGAGACCGTCATTAGATCCGATTCGACAAAACAAGACCAACGGAATTGACCGTTCGTCAATCAGAGGTCATTTGATATTTTAAGTTCGCAAAATTTTACCCCAAACCGAAACCGTATCTCGGAAATTCGGGCATTCAAAACCCGATCAAAAGTATATGGATATTATACTCAATTTGATCGTCATTTTGAGACGATCAATTTGAGATATAGTGCGTCGAAATCCGACATCCGGAGAGCGAATACGGTCTACAATAGGATCTCAAATAAAGAGAGCTTTTGGTTTAAAAAAATATTTAAGAAATAGTAGCAGACTGCTGGAAAATCCAGCAGCCTCCACTTGGATTTTCTTTCTCCTTACACTTGGGTTAAAATCCCCTTCCACTTGTCCAATAACAAGGAATACCCCTTGCTATATAAACCATAGCCCTCCTCCCCTTATATAACAAATTCCAACTTAAGCTCTCCCCTCTTTCCCCCAAAGTTCCAGCTGATACCTCCTTGCTCCTCTCCAAATTCTGAAATCTGCTGCAGTCCTCCCTTTGCATACAAGAGACCTCTCAAATCTTGGAAAAATAGGTACATTCCCTCCCATCTATTTGCTGCCATACATGCAATTTCTACTTATTTTGATTCCACAATCAATGACTTCTTAAAAAAAAGGGTTTAGGCATTGGTATAGAGAGTGCATCCCTCTTATTCTACTTTTCTTTTCCTACAAATGATTCTGTATTTATGCTCCTTAATCAATGATTGATTTCAAGATTTAATTGGCAACCATCGGATAGGGATGGAGAAATTAATTCAAGGGGGTAGATATTATGTGCGGATGTTTGTGGAGAAATAAACTTAGCAATCTTCCTTAGGTGTACTCGCACCTATCTTATCCCGTTTTTTTACATGAAATAAAATTCTGGAAGTTCGAGGAGTTAAAAAATTTTAAGATCAGGAACTTGCAATAATAAAAAGATCTGGTCTTCATGAAGATATATCAGTTCCTGTATACATTTGATTAAATGTTACCAATTCAATAATCAATTCAATTTTATAACTTGATTCATATTATTATAACTTATTTTAGATTTCTCAATAGGTCATGAATAAATTTAAAATTTACACCAAACTTCAATAATCAGTATTGGTTTGGTAGTAAGCAGTTGCTATTTAATAAAGATGAATCCTACTGCAACTTTCGAATATTTCTTTTTACTCATATACAACCTAATTATGTTACTTATACATGGTTTAAGACTCAACTTGGCATACATTATCCATTTGAGTAGTAGTGTGATGCATGATAATTTTTATTCTTAATAGAGAATTATTTAATTGGATCAATAGGATGAGCATAATGATCTAACATATGAGCTATTTGAAAAGATAATTAGTATCAGTACTAAACCTTAATTACAAATCTATGGCAGAGTTAATAATATTATGAAAGGGATTGGTGGATTTCATCATCTCTGTGAATTATCTCTATTAGGCTTTACTAATTAAAAATTTCAATTAAATTTTTAATAACTGAAATGCTCTCAGTTCACAATCAATGATTGAAATATGCTCTCTCTGTGCACACTCAATAGACTCTTTGGATTTCACAACTAAAATATTCTCTATATTCTTCTCTTTGGATTGAAATATGCTTCTCTTGACAGTGTAGACTCTTTCTTTGGATTGAAAGATTCGTTGAGTATACCCCCCAAGTTTATTGCTTGCTGGACAAATTTTATTACATGAATATGATCTTTCCATAATCTATCAGCATTGATGGTCTATGATGGTCTATGGATCATGGAACTCAAGATCAAAAGAGTAATTTAAAATACCCTTACATAGAAATTTTCCATCACTCTGTAAAAACTAATCAAATGTCTTCGATTGAGATTTCAATTAATCGACTCTGAAGACATAAGATAACTATCACGATCTTATGATCTTTGAAATATATGACTTTCATCTAGTCTTATTTCATGTTTGACAAATACTTTCAACATGGGTTAGACCTAACCATAGTTAATATGATCTCGTCTCTTGCCAAGCATTTTGATCTCATTAATAGTGACATTAGTATGACAGGAATGTCATTGATAAGCCCCAACAAAGATCAAGTATTCATTAGCAGACCATAAGGGTCTCTTATATGCTTAAACCCCTTTGTACCTTCTGATAATTTGGGTATTTACCGATTGTTAATTTGATGAACGTAGCAAATCATTGGATCAAATATTCTATGAGCAGACCATGGGATCAAGTATACATGATTGACTTATTAATAGATGTTAACACAAATATAGGAGTTGATAAGCATCAGTAATAACATATATAGAGCCGGTCATGGTGACTTTTATGCCTGACTGTGCGAGGGCGCGGTGACCCTCAACTGGGCGGGAGAATAGGAAGCCCAGTTAGGGCAGCGGCCGCCAAGTGCGTGGGTCTAGGATCCCATTCCCTTTTCGGTTTTTACGCGAGCTCGCAGTGTTTTTACGCCTCGTTGGGATCCCGACTTTAGACCAGTTCCGCTGACCCTTTGTTTTAGGATACCCAGGCAGGGGATCCTTGGTTTTCAGTTTTACGTACGAACTCGTTCGCCTGTACTAGTCAGGCAGGTTTCTAGAGTGACTTTTCTAGGGAGTCTCTCTCACCCGTCTCAGTGGCGTAGTTGGGGAGTAGACCTATCCCTCTATTGGACCGCGTTTCCAATTAGAGGGCGAGACGGAAGAGCCATTTGTAGGTTTCTTCACCGCTTGAGTTACTTCGCCAACAGACTTGGCGATTCTATATCTAGATCATCCATATCTACATCTACAACATCAGGAGTTATATCTGAAACATGGAAGTTAGGAATTGGAGAAGTTATGATCAAAAGACTATTCTCGCTACTCAAGAATTTAAATAAATTAATAGATCTTTACAATCTTAACTTTTCCATTTTCACTCACCAACATGATCTCTGAAGAAAATGATATATGCATTCACACTCATACACTCATGAATACGCAACAATTATATAAATATGTCACATGTGGGAAATGCTGGGTTATGGGACAAACATTTGAGATGCTTACAAGTAGTCTGAAAAACCTTTTTACTTACGCAAGTAGATGTAGACTTTACTTTCCACCTTTCTACTTGCTCTCTTTTGCACATTATAAATAACTTGTTATTAAAATTTTAAAATACGGATTTGTATTCACGTTAGTGACTCCGTTTCTTTCCTAACATGTTTGGCAGGCAAACAGCCTGCAGTTCAGTAGCCGCTCAGTAGCTATACATGCTTCCTGGAGACAGAGTATACACTAGACGGTATGAAGTACTTTGTCTCAGTTTTTGTTCAGATGATGATGAAAATGCTATCTCTTTTGTATCACTTGGGATATATGTTGTAATATGGAAGATGCTTGTGCAAGTTGTAAATGGATATGAATATTAATAAAAAGAAATTTTGGTGCCATTTGTATCTCTTTTACTTTATGGTTATGTTGTGGATGTGAATGTCATGTGGATAATTAGCCGCGCGAAAAATTTTCCCTGCTTTTCTGTAACTTCATGCGATCTCATGTGAATAATAGTGCGAGTGTGTGATTAACGGGTACCCGGATCCTGAGGGGTTCACAGTTTGGTATCAAGAGCAGTGGTACCCCGATACGCACATTCGCAATATTTCAATTCCAATCGCATTAAGTTCTCGAATAGCGACAGTCTTCCGACTTGTCGTGAGTCCGAGAAGGGAAATATGACATTCATATCCAATAACCACAAATGTCACCAATTTCATTAATTTTCGTATTATATCCCAAGAAGAGAAAAGCATTTACGATAAATATCGGTTTATGGCATTTTTATGACTAATTATGGTTCTCATGCAGAGCCATGGCATCTCGACCAGGTCAGGATACTTCTGATCAGTTGGCACGCATACTGAGCGCACTTACTGATCTTCAGCAGCAGCAGGCTGCTATGAGAGGCCAGCAGGAGCCGATATTGGCCCAGCAGACCGAGATTGCTGACAGGCAGACGGACATAGAGATGAGATTTGAGGACCTGTCAGATTTCACGTACCATCCATCCCAGGATGGAACACGGCAGGACCAGCACCAGTCTGTTGAGGTGGAGCAGCCTCATCCTGACGATCCACTAGAGAGCATTCCAGAGCATGGAGCTGAGGAGGATGCAGACTTAGACAGGGAGCAGGACCCTGTTGACCTTGCTGGCGAGGATGCACACAAGTATTCAGCCATTCACAGGCACCAGTCGGTCTTCACTTCTTATCAGCGGGCCAACATACCCTTGTTCGAGGGCACAGGTCCACCAGATGATGCTGAACAGTGGCTGAAGAGAGTGATGAAGGTACTCAGGGCGATTCATGCGCCACGAAACACGTGGCTATCTTTCATAGAATATTCACTGACAGACTTCGCCGAGCGATGGTGGGAGGCCGTAGTGTCCGAGTTAGGCCGAGAGCCTACTTGGAACGATTTCGAGACTAGGTTCAGAGCCCACTTCTTTTCTGCGAAGTGGAAGGAGTCCCAGCGCCGACTGTTTGCAGAGCTTCGTCAGGGACAGATGACAGCCAGGGATTACTTTATCAGATACACAGAGCTGTCACGACATACACGAGCGGCTGGCATATTTCCAGAGGAGAATCTGGAAAAGTTCATTGGCGTCATGCGAGAGGAGGTGCAGGAGAAGCTGGCAGGACTACACATCACTTCCATCTCCGAAGCTACCGATGCTACGGAGAAGTTCGAGGACATTAGAGGGAGACGTTTCGGGAGCTCGTCTGGAGCAGCGCCTAGACCGCGACGATCTTTTGGACCGATACGTCGATCGTTTCAGCAGCAGAGGTCAGACAGACGATTCCGACCCACAGGTTCGTCCTTCACAGGCAGTGCTCGCTCTTCTCCATCGACTACTCTTGAAGGAGCACTCGCCGGACGTGGCACAGAGTCCGCTCGACCATCTGGGTCGCTGCGAGTAGACCGACCACCAGCCGGACCAGCTCGGAGCACAGGCACAGCTACTCCACCTACCAGGCCAGTCAGATGCTATCGATGTCACGAGTGGGGACATTACCGAGCACAGTGCCCACAGGCTTCTGGCGAGCCTCAGCCACAGCCTTCACAGTCACAGCCTCAGACACAACGTTCAGGGAGTTTCCGTGGTAGGAACTCCAATTTTAGGCGACAGCAGCAGAGACAGACGCAGAGCGTGGCAGGATCTAGTGCTGCATCAGCCAGGAAGGGACAGTTACATGCCGTTACTGAGGAGCAGGCACGTTCAGCGGCTACTGTGGTGAAAGGTATGGTCTCAGTCTTGGGCCGACCTTCCCATGTTTTCTTCGATTCCGGCGCGACACACTCTTTCCTTGCTTCGAGGTTGCTTGTTTCTTTAGGCAGAGTCGCAGAGACTCTCTCTTCTCCGTATCACATCCGAGGGCCAGGTGGCCAGTTATTCATTATTTCACTGATAGTCAGGCACTTGCCCGTACTGATTGGCGGTCACGAGATGATCGCAGATTGTCTACTTCTGCAGCTGGATGAGTTCGACTTGATTTTGGGCATGGATTGGTTATCCACTCATCATGCACTTGTTAATTGCTTTAGGAAGACGGTTGTCTTCAAGACTCCTGATCTACCCGAGTTCACTTTTGAGGGTACTTTGCATGACTCCACCATGGAGTATATTTCAGTGTTGCGAGCCCAGCGACTTGTCGATCAGGGTTGTGATTCATACCTTGCATTTGTTCGGGAGATATCCGATCAGGAGCCGATGACTCAGGACATCCGAGTAGTATCAGAATATCCAGATGTCTTTCCTGATGAGCTACCAGGACTACCTCCTGAGAGAGAGAGAGAGAGAGTTCGAGATCACATTGCTGCCAGATACACAGCCGATCTCTATGGCACCATATCGCATGGCACCAGCCGAGTTGAGGGAGCTGAAGGTGCAGTTGCAGGAGTTACTTGATTTGGGATTCGTGAGACCGAGCACTTCACCTTGGGGTGCTCCGGTTCTATTTGTCAAGAAGAAGGATGGATCCATGAGACTATGCATCGATTACAGGCAGCTGAACAAGAGAACGGTGAAAAACCGTTATCCTTTGCCGCGCATCGATGATTTGTTCGACCAGCTCCAGGGATCTTCGGTTTTCTCGAAGATCGATCTTCGCTCAGGCTACCATCAGCTGAGGATTCGCGAGTCGGATATTCCGAAGACAGCCTTCAGGACTCGCTATGGACACTACGAGTTTGTGGTGATGCCGTTTGGGCTCACCAATGCACCTGCGGCTTTCATGGACATGATGAACCGTATCTTCCGTCCATACTTGGGCAAGTTTCTAGTGGTGTTCATCGATGATGTGCTTATCTATTCACGAAATGAATGGGATCATGCGAATGATTTACGGATTGTTTTGGACACATTGCGGGAGCACAAGCTATATGCCAAGTTGAGCAAGTGTGAGTTCTGGTTATCCCAGGTCTCATTTCTCGGGCATATCATTTCTGGAGCAGGCATTGCAGTTGATCCTGCGAAGATAGATGCAGTTATGTCTTGGGAGCAGCCCAAGACAGTTACTCAGATTCGGAGCTTTCTCGGACTAGCAGGTTATTACAGACGCTTCGTCAGCGGATTTTCACGCATCGCCCGTCCATTGACACAATTGACGCAGAAGGGAGTTCCATTCATTTGGAACGATTCATGTGAGCAGGCCTTCCAGACACTGAAGGAAAGGTTGACTACAGCGCCTATTCTTGCTCTTCCTTCAGGCGCTCAGGACTATGCAGTCTACACAGATGCATCTGGGGAAGGTCTGGGAGCAGTGTTGATGCAGAGAGGACAGGTGATTGCTTACGCATCACGGCAGTTGAGACCGCACGAGCGGAACTACCCCACACATGACTTGGAGTTGGCGGTAATTGTCTTCGCCTTGAAGATCTGGCGTCACTACCTATATGGGGTGAATTTCGAGATCTTTACAGACCACAAGAGTCTGAAGTACATCTTTGATCAGAAGGAGCTGAACATGAGACAGCGCAGATGGCTCGAATTGCTGAAGGATTATGATTGCACAATCTCTTACCATCCCGGTAAGGGAAACGTGGTGGCTGATGCACTTAGTAGGAGAGCGCATGAAGAGTGTACGGCGAACTGGCTATACACGTGGGATACACTTGCAGCTTTGAGCGATTGGCATCCTCAGGAGGGCGCATCCATTTCTACCACCGTGCCTCCTCGATACAGCAGCCTTTGGGATCGTATTGTAGAAGGCCAGAAGACCGATCCTTGGATTCATGATAGATACATGCACGCTGTCAAGGACGAAGTTGATGATTTTGTCGTAGTAGAGTCTATTTTATGGAAGGCAGGATGGGTCGTTGTACCCAATGACGAGCAGCTCCGCAGAGACATACTTGATGAGGCACACAGTTCACGGTTATCTATCCATCCAGGCAGCACGAAGATATACCGTGACCTGCGTCGACATTTCTGGTGGGATGGAATGAAGCGCGATGTGGCGCTACATGTTAGCAGATGCATGACCTGTCAGATGGTCAAGGCTGAGCACATGAGACCACCAGGATTAGTGCAGTCTCTCCCCATTCCCGAGTGGAAGTGGGAGAGCATTTCTATGGATTTTGTCACAGGTCTGCCGAAGACAGCGGGTGGTCATGATTCTATTTGGGTCGTTGTTGATAGGTTGACCAAGTCAGCCCATTTCATACCTGTCAACACGACTTACACCCCATCCAGATTGGCCAAGCTTTATGTACAGAACATTATCAAACTTCACGGTATACCACGAGAAGTGGTGTCTGACAGAGATTCGAGATTTACATCTTATTATTGGCATCAGTTCATGTCAGCACTACAGACAGAGCTGAAGATGAGTTCTGCTTATCATCCGCAGACAGACGGGCAGAGTGAGCGCACCATTCAGACGCTTGAGGATCTACTTCGCGCTTGCACTTTGGAGTGGAAAGGGTCCTGGAAGGACCATTTGCCTTTGGTGGAATTCACGTACAACAACAGCTATCACTCCAGTATTGGCATGGCACCATTCGAGGCCCTATACGGGCGGAGATGTCTCACACCTCTCAGTTGGCGTGAGGTAGGTGATCATGCTTTACATTCCATAGATCTCTTGGAGGAGACTGCGAGAGCTGTTGATCTTGTGAGACGAAGGCTTCTGACGGCACAGAGTCGCCAGAAGAGTTATGCAGACCGTCGGAGAAGAGATTTGGAATTCCAGGTATCCAATCTTCTTCTCTTCCTATTTTTACAAAATTAACTTAACCTCATATTAATGACATTCCTATCAATTATAGGTTGGAGATTGGGTATTTTTGCGAGTATCTCCCATGAAAGGAGTGCAGAGATTCGGTGTTCGTGGCAAGTTGGCACCACGATATGTTGGACCGTTCGAAATTCTGGCTAGAGTGGGGAAGGTTGCTTACCGAGTAGCTCTTCCTCCACATCTTTCAGCTATCCATGATGTCTTCCACGTATCCAACCTGAGGAAGTATGCGCATGACCCTCGGCACATCATCAGTTATGAGAATCTAGACGTGGAACCAGATCTGACTTATGAAGAGAAGTCAATCCAGATACTTGACCGTGCTGTGAAGAAGCATCACAGCAAGGAGATTCCATTGGTCAAGGTGTTGTGGCACCGACACGGCGTCGAAGAAGCGACGTGGGAGACCGAAGCCGACATGCGGGTACGATACCCGCAGCTTTTCTGATGTAAGCATCAAAACAAGCTTTTGTAATTAAATACATGATTAATATATGGCTTGTTTTCTCTTTGAGGTTTTTATGAGTTCAAAACCCTTTGAGGTTTTTATCGACATATGAAATTCAAACAAGACACCGAATAGCCTTAACTCGAGTCTCGAGGACGAGACTTCCTTTGAGGTTTTTATAATTGTAACATCCATATTCTAGCAAACCCGAACTCGTCCGATTTTGGGTCCAATGAACCCAATAATGTTGTCGGTCAATACTAAACAACCTAAAACGACCAAGTAATCATGAATCAAAAGTCGTTCGGGCAAAATCGACCAAAAATCGGTCGCTTCGTAATGCGCGCCGCGAAAAAGCCGCGACGCAAATTCGGAAACCGCAAAACGAACCGAGACTGTCATTAGATCCGATTCGACAAAACAAGAACAACGGAATTGACCGTTCTTCAATCGGAGGTCGTTTGATATTTTAAGTTCGTAAAATTTTACCCCAAACCGAAACCGTATCTCGGAAATTCGGGCATTCAAAACCCCCTTTAAAAGTATATGGATATTATACTCATTTTGATCGTCATTTTGAGATAATCAATTTGAGATATAGTACGTCGAAATGCGACATCCGGAGAGCGAATACGGTCTACAATAGGATGTCAAATAAAGAGAGCTTTTGGTTTTAAAAAAATATTTAAGAAACAGTAGCAGACTTGCCAGCCTCCACTTGGATTTTCTTTCTCCTTACACTTGGGTTAAAATCCCCTTCCACTTGTCCAATAACAAGGAATACCCCTTGCTATATAAACCACAGCCCTCCTCCCCTTATATAACAAATTCCAACTTAAGCTCTCCCCTCTTTCCCCCAAAGTTCCAGCCGATACCTCCTTGCTCCTCTCCAAATTCTGAAATCTGCTGCAGTCCTCCCTTTGCATACAAGAGACCTCTCAAATCTTGGAAAAATAGGTACATTCCCTCCCATCTATTTGCTGCCATACATGCAATTTCTACTTATTTTGATTCCACAATCAATGACTTCTTAAAAAAAAGGGTTTAGGCATTGGTATAGAGAGTGCATCCCTCTTATTCTACTTTTCTTTTCCTACAAATGATTCTGTATTTCTGCTCCTTAATCAATGATTGATTTCAAGATTTAATTGGCAACCATCGGATAGGGATGGAGAAATTAATTCAAGGGGGTAGATATTATGTGCAGATGTTTGTGGAGAAATAAACTTAGCAATCTTCCTTAGGTGTACTCACACCTATCTTATCCCGTTTTTTTACATGAAATCAAATTCTGGAAGTTCGAGGAGATAAAAAATTTTAAGATCAGGAACTTGCAATAATAAAAAGATCTGGTCTTCATGAAGATATATCGGTTCATGTATACATTTGATTAAATGTTACCAATTCAATAATCAATTCAATTTTATAACTTGATTCATATTATTATCACTTATTTTAGATTTCTCAATAGGTCATGAATAAATTTAAAATTTACACCAAACTGCAATAATCAGTATTGGTTTGGTAGTAAGCAGTTGCTATTTAATAAAGATGAATCCTACTGCAACTTTCGAATATTTCTTTTTACTCATATACAACCTAATTATGTTACTTATACATGGTTTAAGACTCAACTTGGCGTACATTATCCATTTGAGTAGTAGTGCGATGTATGATAATTTTTATTCTTAATAGAGAATTATTTAATTGGATCAATAGGATGATCATAATGATCTAACATATGAGCTATTTGAAAAGATAATTAGTATCAGTACTAAACCTTAATTACAAATCTATGGCAGGGTTAATAATATTATGAAAGGGATTGGTGGATTTCATCATCTCTATGAATTATCTCTATTAGGCTTTACTAATTAAAAATTTCAATTAAATTTTTAATAACTGAAATGCTCTCAGTTCACAATCAATGATTGAAATATGCTCTCTCTGTGCACACTCAATAGACTCTTTGGATTTCACAACTAAAATATTCTCTATATTCTTCTCTTTGGATTGAAATATGCTTCTCTTGACAGTGTAGACTCTTTCTTTGGATTGAAAGATCTCGTTGAGTATACCCCCCAAGTGCTTGCTGGACAAATTTTATTACATGAATATGATCTTTCCATAATCTATCAGCATTGATGGTCTACGATGAACTATGGATCATGGAACACAAGATCAAAAGAGTAATTTAAAATACCCTTTCATAGAAATTTTCCATCACTCTGTAAAAACTAATCAAATGTCTTCGATTGAGATTTCAATTAATCGACTCTGAAGACATAAGATAACTATCACGATCTTATGATCTTTGAAATATATGACTTTCATCTAGTCTTATTTCATGTTTGACAAATACTTTCAACATGGGTTAGACCTAACCATAGTTAATATGATCTCGTCTCTTGTCAAGCATTTTGATCTCATTAATAGTGACATTAGCATGACAGGAATGTCATTGATAAGCCCCAACAAAGATCAAGTATTCATTAGCAGACCATAAGGGTCTCTTATATGCTTAAAACCCTTTGTACCTTCTGATAATTTGGGTATTTACCGATTGTTAATTTGATGAACGTAGCAAATCATTGGATCAAATATTCTATGAGCAGACCATGGGATCAAGTATACATGATTGACTTATTAATAGATGTTAACACAAATATAGGAGTTGATAAGCATCGGTAATAACATATATAGAGCCGGTCATGGTGACTTTTATGCCTGACTGTGCGAGGGCGCGGTGACCCTTAACTGGGCAGGAGAATAGGAAGCCCAGTTAGGGCAGCGGCCGCCAAGTGCGTGGGTCTAGGATCCCATTCCCTTTTCGGTTTTTACGCGAGCTCGCAATGTTTTTACGCCTCGTTGGGATCCCGACTTTAGACCAGTTCCGCTGACCCTTTGTTTTAGGATACCCAGGCGGGGGATCCTTGATTTTTAGTTTTACGTACGAGCTCGTTCGCCTGTACTAGTCAGGCAAGTTTCTAGAGCGACTTTTCTAGGGAGTCTCTCTCACCCGTCTCAGTGGCGTAGTTGGAGAGTAGACCTATCCCTCTATTGGACCGCGCTTCCAATTAGAGGGCGAGGCATTGCCCACAGTTCATAGTTTGTACCGTCCATCTTGACAATAGGCGCTGGACCACGAAAGGCGCCAATAGATGGGATATCCGCCTTGCTTTCTGACATACTGGAGATGGAAGACTGGAGCGATTGACCGAAGATGAGCTTTGTCTACAATGGCATAGACGGGATTAGTTGCATGTGTAGACCTCAAGCAACTATCCCCATGAAGATGTGCGTGCTAAGCCCTGCACGCGCGCTGTGACGATGCACGCGCAGGGTATGCGTGCACTGGAGATCCGCTACAGCGCAGATGGTATACGGGTGCACACAGATGATCGCGCACAGGAGCTACAGCGCACGCAATGGGGCGCACAGAGGCACTGGAGATGCGCAGCAGATGCACGCGCAAGCACTGCAGCACAGGCAGCGATGCGCTACAGATGCAAGTAGGCGCAAGCACTGCAGCACTAGAGATGCGCTACAGATGCACGCGCTACAGATGCGCAGGCACGCGCTACAGATGCAAGGAGGCGATGTGAGGCGCTACAGATGCGCAGGCACGCTGCAGGGAGCGAGGCGCTCAGGCACGGAGGAGATGCGCACAGGCGCACAGCGCGCGTGCGCTGCACGCGGAGGCGCGGCGGCGATGGAGCAGATCCGAGCCCGGGCGGCGCCGATGGAGCGAGAAGAAGAAGAGGCCGGCGAGTGTGGTGGGGTTAGGGTTAGGGTTTCGAGAACTCCGATCTAGGACCGTCGCTCTGACACCATGTTGAAAAAAAATGAATAACTTATCTTATTCCATAAGCCCTAGGCTCTCTTATATAGGAGAGTAGCCTATGGGTAAATTACATAAAGTAGACAACTGAAAAACAAAATAACGAAGAGGTACAGGTACTCTATATGCGGCAACAAACCCGGTGCTTGGAACGGGTGCTGTTTTCAAGTTTTGACTGGACGACTGGTCGGGGGGTGGACCCTTTCAGACGCGCTTTCCGAGGTTGTTTGCTCTGGCGTCGAATCGGCTGGCCTCTGTCGCGGATTGTTGGACCAACGGCTGTTGGTGCCCAACGTTCTCGGGTATTCTTTCGGATCAGCGCGCGGTGGAATTAGCCTCACTGTTGGAGGCTCTTTCCTCTACGGCCTCTCCCTCTGCTCTGCGGGACCATTGGACTTGGAAGGATGGGGTTTTCTCCACTCGCAAGGCGTTCAGGGCCCTGCTCTCTCCCCCCCCCCCTGCTTTGTCCGCTCCCCTAGTGCGCGACTGTGCATTCTTCTGGGGGCTTCGCTTGCCGGCGCGCATCACCTTCTTCTTATGGGTGCTTCGTCATCGGCGTTTGATGACCCGGGATCGTTGCGCCAAGTTCCTTCCCTACTCTAGCGTCATGTGTCACCTTTGCGGGGAAGCTGAAGAAACGGTTGATCACCTCTTCTTTCAATGTATGTTGGTTGCGAGGGTCTGGGACGACGTTGCTTGGGCTCGTGCGGACAATATTGAAGACCTCTGCGGCATCCTTTGGTCCAACAGGACGAGGGATCGATCTGATATGCTGGGCCCCATCGCGCGGCTCTGGTCCATTTGGCGTGCACGAAATGAGGCTATCTTCTCGGGGATGCGTTTTTATAGGGAGAACGTGACGATTGTGGCTAGTAGATTTATATCAGAATGGTGTAGTTAATTGGGTCACGGCATTAGTTTGCCGTTTGTCTACCTTGTATTATTATTCTCCCTCTCCGTCTTTCCTCCCCTCTTACCCCCTGTAAGTATCTCTCGCCTTTCTATTTACTTAATATATACTGCTGGGGCGAGCACCAACGAGTGTTTCCCCCTTTTTTTGAGCCTCAAAAAAAAATAATTAATGTGGCTCATGATGGTGTGATCAGAGCTTACTCCAGTAAGAAGTGGCTCAATATTTATGTTCTTCTCAAAAGTGAAAATCTAGGACAAGCCAATATATATAGGGTCCATTCACCCTCACAAGTCTCAACGAATTATAAATTTAGCAGAAACTAAAGTCCAGATACCAACCTAAACATGTTAACTAAACACTTTATAACAACCCTGTATTTCTGGCCATACCTTGACTACTCAAAGTTTGCAACTGCAAAGATCAGTATGTTTAGATACTAATAGCTTAAGCTATAAATGGGAAGAAGATATCATCTATATTCTCTAAGAGAGTAAATCATATACTTTAATTAGTAAAATATGAAGGGGATAGGTCCCTCCATCATGCTTGCAAACTCAAAACCCGATGCAGCATCAAATTCAGGGATTAGGGTTTGTCGGTTTCCGCTGTTGAATTTGACTCCATATAATTTTAGTTTTTATTTATACAAATTGGCATCGTATGAGATCGTATAAGTGGCTCATTTTTTTAGGAGTTAAATCAAGGTTGTTAGGGTTTTATTTACTAAAACTATTTATATTTTGTAAATCATATCCCCTCTCTATATAAAGAAACTATGTAAGTCTTGAGAAAACAGATTTGAGTAATATAAAAAAAATGAGGAAAAAGTAACATAAAAAATTATACTTTCCCAACTTCTTCTCATCCCGCACATCTTTGCATTTCCCCACCAAAACTTCACCTTACAAACGCATTTTTCCTTTATTCCTCTCACCCTACATATATTTCCTCATGATATCCGTTCCACGTCAAAATCAAACTTGTGTCTCTCGCTCAAAATCATAGAAATACAGACTAATGACTAAATGACAAATAATAAGACAAAGTGGTAGGGTAAAATGATGGTAAATTTTCACAAGAATAGTTGAGCACCTCTACTTTAGCTTCTTCATCTTCACGTTCAGTCCTTTTTGATGAAGTAACATCTGTAGCAGAAGAGGGGAGAGGCCTGGGAAGAAGCTTCACACCATCATCACAGTCAGACTGTTAAAGCAAACATGTAGGATTAGAATAGTATGATGATAAAACATGTACCTGATTAGAAGATAAGTTATACATTTAATGAAAATCCACAAAGGAAATTATTCAAGTACCAAAGGATTATTTCAGAGGAAGTACTAAGAGATGGAGTGAATTAAGCAATTAAAAAATTAACCGCAGAGTGGGTGAAGAAACCAAGACCACATCCTAAAAGCACATATTAACGGCACAATCTTATGTTAGCAAGACTTTTCTCTTTATTATTGCCTTTAATTACAATCAGAAAGCATTTTTAGGAGCTTATACTGCAACTCTCCATTATTGGTAGTGTAAATTACATGAAAGGCCATGAACTTCACGCTCAAATCTAAAGCAGTCCCTAAACTTTTACAAGTTACAATGCGGACAGTTTCAATGTAGTACTTTCGTAATCTATTTTATTAAATTGGTCGCTAGTTTCTTGTTCATGAACATTAACATTATACCATTTCCCCTCTCTAGAAGTATGAAGGAACCCCATCTCTCCAACTCCGCACCTCCTCCCCTCTCTAGAAGAATGAAGGAACCCATCTCTCCAGCTCCGCACTCCTCTCTCTAGAGGGGGATTGAGAGGTCGTTTCCCCACCTCCGCACCCCCCCCCCCGAGCTCTCCACCCTCCTTTCCGAGGCACATTGTTCCCCCTACCACCACCCCAAGGAGAACAACACCGACATCCAATACCCTCTCCACTTCACCTGGTGGGACCCCCGCCTTCCCCCATCGACTTCTTCATCACCGTAAAGATCTCCGTCCCCCTCGCTGCTCATGTCGCAGCCAATGTCAGGTGGGGGTGCGGTTACCTTCCGAAGTTGGGAGTCCGTTCCCCACCATTAAGAAGATGAGAACTATGAGGGTCTTTGCTCCTCTGGAGAAGGTGGAGGAGGATAGGGAGGAGGTGCAGGCATTATGGTTGTGGATTTGGAAGCTCTATGGAAGTTGGAAATTGGCCATTTTGGTATTAGCATTGTTGTCGGGAATTCTATTAGATGAGATGATATGATGCCTTCTTCTTCTGTTACATCTGTAATTGGAGGTTGGTTTTGGTTGAGATCCCATTGTCGATCTCTAGCATATGCCTTCACATGTCCCAAACAAGCTATTTCCTGGAGCTCTCTGTGTCGCCCTTTTTTTTTTTGACACTCCAAAAAGGGGGAGACACCCGTAGGTGTTCGCCCCAGATTTATTAAAGCTTATGAAAAGAAAATACTTACAGAGGGAAGGGAGAAAGGAAGACAGGGGAAATGATATCAATAATGATACCAATCGCCCCCTAAGACACAAAATTACAAAGATGACCAATCCGTACAAAAGCAGTTCGCGTCAATGCTAATATTTTCAATATAGAATCGCTGTCCCGCGAAAATAGCTTTGTTTCTTCCCAGCCAGATACTCCAAATGCGCGCGAGAGGGATCAGTTTCTCCGACCTCGGACGAGTTGCAGGATTTGCAAGGCTAGCCCAGAAAGACTCCATCGACGAAAGATTCAACCAGGCAACATCATCCCATATGGGCCGCACAAGGTCGCAATGAAGAAAGAGATGGTCGGCCGTCTCCACAGCCGAATTGCACAACCCGCAAAGACTTGGAAGGTTTGGGAGGAGAGATACCATACGGTCGCGAGTAAGGAGACGACCGCGCCTAAGGATCCACAGAAAAATACCAATCCTTTCCGGAAGCCTGAGGCCCCAAATGAGGTTGCAGTGACCAATAAAAGATGCCTCCGTATGTACAGCGACAGGGAGAAGAGCAGAATATGCCTTCTTCGAAGAAAAGGACCCCTCACCCCAATTGAAGTGATCAAGACCCCCCGATGGAGTTGGGGCGTCAACGAGTAAGGTCATCAGAGAGCTGAAGTCCAAAATTCGCTGAGCAGAGAGAGAGTCGACCAATATCGGGCACCAAGATCCATTGTTCCAGCATGAATCCACCGAAGCATATTTGTCCCTTGCCAACGCAAAAAGTCTCGTAAAAAGGTTCTTGAAAATGCCCTTGCCAGACCAGTCCATAGTCCAGAAGCGGAAGGAGGACCCATCGCCGAGGGACGGCCGAAACAAGGACCGATTGCGGTTGAAGATAGCAAAGGCCTCGCGCCAAAAGAGGGGAGAATGATCGAGAGAACGACCGTCAAAGACGGAAAGAAATGCATTACCCGCCGCCGTGCGAAGGCATCGCACAAGGAAACCGTCTTCTCTGCTAAGAAGCCTCGACGCCCATTTGAGAAGAAATGCTTCACGTATTACCTCCAGCCGCCGAACGCCCAGCCCGCCGTCGCGTTTAGGACGCGTAATGTCATCCCAAGCGACCAGATGTATCCCTCTTCTTGCAGAAGCGTTCTTACCCCAAAGGAATCCCCTCAAATATTTCTCCAGGCGAACCCTAATCCCCTTTGGCAGACCGCGCGAGGATAGAAAATAAATAGGTATAGCCGAAAGGACGTATTTAAGAAGCACCAATCGCCCCCCACGAGATAGCAATGAAGATCGCCAGCCAGCCAGCCGAGTCTCAACCTTCTCCACCACCCTCTGATAATCACGCAATCGTGCCCTTCCCACCGAGAGAGGTAATCCCAAGTAATCCAGCGGTAATGCCCCCGGAGCAGCCCCCAAGATGGAGGAACATTCCCCAACGTCCGGTGGCGATAGAGCAAAGGGCACAAATTTCGATTTGTCCTCATTGATGCGGAGGCCCGACATTTCACAAAATAATTGGACCGTAGTGGCCATTCCTGCAAATTGCTGCCTGTCCCCCTCAATAAAACATAAGGTGTCGTCCGCATATTGTAGGAGCGGGATATGAAGGTCGCCCATAGAACATCCGCGAGTGAGACCAGCGTCCGTTACTCCTTGTATCATCCGTGGCAACACGTCTGCCGCCAAAACAAATAGAAGAGGGGCAAGGGGACATCCCTGACGAACCCCCCTTCTAGGCTGAAAGAGTCCCCCAGACGGCCGACCATTGATAGATAGGGAGAAGGAAACTGTAGTTACACAGCGACGGATCCATGAGATCCACAGCGGGGGGAAGCCCCGAGATTTCAATACTGACCATAAGAATCGCCAGTCCAAGGAGTCGTAAGCCTTAGCGAAATCAATTTTCCATAAAATCCCCTTCGTTCCATTTCTGTGCCAACCGTCGATGATAGCTGAGGCAAGAGCATAGCAATCCGAGATTTGCCTCCCTTGTACAAAGGCAGCTTGGCAAGGAGAGATGAGAGAGCCAAGCAAAGGCGCCAATCGACGGGCCAGAGCCTTTGCAATGATTAAGTAAATGCCATTGGAAATTGCAATAGGGCGGAAATCCTCAATACGACGAGCACCGTGGGTTTTCGGAATGAGAACCATAGAAGCCCGATTAATTCTGTTGAATCCCTGGTTCCCCTCGCAGAATTCGTGTGCCACCTCCAATACGTCGTTGCCGATAACGTCCCAGAAGTCCCTATAGAAGGCTATAGGGAACCCATCTGGCCCAAGAGAAGCGTCGGCGTTAAGGTCCCATGTCGCACACTTAAGTTCGTCCATAGATAGAGGTCGTGAAAGAATAGCAGCATCCGATGAAGAGAGCGAGGTGACGCCGGGAGCCATCCACTCCCAAGGAGAAGAAGGGAGACGATTGAAAAAGTTCTTGAAGTAATTAACCAAGGCCGAGCCTATGTCGCGGTCCGATTGATATATGGCATCCTCTATTTCAATGGAGGTAATAGTATTAGCGCGTTTACGTGCACTAGCGACCCGGTGGAAATAAGCGGTATTAGCATCCCCGTCCTTGATCCAACGAATACGCGAACGTTGTCTCCACTCAATGGTTCTTTTCCTGTCATCCTCCGCCACGATGAGGGCAGCCGATGCTCTCTCAGTTAATTCATCCGGGGTTAAATCCCTGACATTTTCCACTCGATCCAATCTAATAATAGTCGCCTCGGCCTCGTTACGAATGGACATCCGAGCCTGACGTGTAGAATATTTGAAGGAGGCAAGAACTCGTCGCAAGGATGATAGTTTAAGAGCAAAGCGATGAGCCGCGTTGCCCATAAAAGACGTCTGAGACCAATGATGTCGCACCATCTCCTTGAAATTAGGCTCCAGAAGCCAGCTCTTCTCGTAACGAAAAATACCACGCGGCCTGGAGGCTTCGCCCGAATCCCATAAGATGGGGCTGTGGTCCGAAAAAGACCGAGGACGAGAGGATACCGAGCACAAGGGGAAAGCATTCATCCAACGCGAATTAGCCAAAAACCGGTCGAGCCGTGATCTAGATGAATTATTACGCCAAGTGTATTTGATATCCGCGGCTGCCAAATCTTCCAGTGCCAGGTGATTGATGAGCTCCAAAAAATCTTCAGAACCTGGATCCCTTCCCCCCCTACCACGAGGACGGTCGGATGAGAGCAAGGTAACATTAAAATCCCCTCCCAAAATCCACGGAATATCCCCAAAAGCCGCCGCATCACCAAGTAAGTCCTCCCATAAATCACGACGTGCAATGTGGCATAAAGGCGCATAGACACAAGTGAAAGCCAAATGTATGTTAGTGGCCACGTCCACAAGTATTACAGAGATAGAATGACGTCCCATGCGAGAGCAGGATAAAGTGAAGTTTGAAGATCTCCAAGCCACGATAGCGCCGCCAGAAGAACCGATCGCGTCCAAAGAGCAGAAGGCATCCACTGGCCCCGCCCCAAATGATCTCCAAAGCACGTCATCAATTCCAGCGAGCTTAGATTCCTGTAGCAGAGCGACATCACAATCCCAATCAACCAAACGAGAGCCCAAAGCCCTGCGACGAATAGGGTCACCCAGACCACGGACATTCCAAGAGAGTAGCTTCATTAAATATTACAAAAATTGTCCCAAAAAGTGACCGAGGATACGCTAAACTTAAGCGCGGCGAAGGTTCAACCGGCGAAGTCCAGCCGCTTCCGCCACCGCCTCCCGAGATAATAAGATCGGCGGAGAGGATATCCCCTCGAGTGAGAGGTCCAGGCGCCGAGCATAAACCACTCCATATCTAGTCGGGGAAGCAATGGAGGCGTTCCAAGAGTCCCATGGGGCTGCACTTCGGGTTGAAGAAAGCGGCGTAGCATTTGAAGAAGAACCCCCTTGATCGGCAGAAGACCTATAGCACCCAAAGACAGAAGGAGGCTGATCATAAAGCATAGGGATAGCGGCATTACCGTGCTCGGGGGCCACCACCGATAAGCCCTGCTCGATCGCCAACAGAGAAGGCGAAGATAAAGTGGAAGAGGGACTATAGTCTTCAAAACACGGCGACTGATTGAATGGGATCGCTGAAATAGGATTAGGGCACGGGATTCCTTCGAAGTACATAAGAGGTTGTCCAAGCATATCCGGGTCAGACCCGACCCACGAGAGGGTTCGAACAGGAACCGGTCCGGAAGGAGGAAGTGGAAACGCCACCTCGAAGCATGGAGTGGGGCCGTATCTCTTCGAAAACGTAATGTCAGATAAATCCACCGGCCGCGGATCGTCCTCGAAAAGGCCCCTAGGCACGTGAGAAGGCGTCTGTCCAAGTTCACACGCGAATCTAAACACAGGCGGCGAAGTCGAAGGGTCGCCATGCATCAGCGACGCTTCGGAAACCACCGATGATGACACGTGGGCCTTCGAAGATGAACCGCCGTCGTGGAACCCGTGGTCGACGCTCCCAGCGGAGAAGAGCGCCGACGAAGCCACCGGCGGCGGAAAGAAAAACTCGAGCTTGAAGGACCATCTGCCAAGGTCCAATATCTCCGAAAAAGTCTTGCCAGACATGGAGCGGCAAAGGTTGGAAGAACATTCCACCAAAATCCTTGTGCAGGACCAATCCGACCCCGGTGACAGGCCATCGTCCAAGATAGCCACCACCTGGCCCCAACTGCGAATAACCTTGGAGAGACAATGAGCCGAGCGAGATAGGAATGGTACCCCACGAACCTCCACCTCACATCTCTCGGAGGTTAAAGAAGCACCATCGGCGACCCGAGGTCGACGCCATTTAACCACCGACGAATCCGAGCGATATAGGAGGATTTCCCGTTGCTCCGGGGAGAGTCCTCGCACACAGCATCTAGTGTCATCCAAGAAGAAGAAATCCCCCGAGAAGTCCTCGCCAAGGAGAAGAAGAGTAGCCGAATGGATCGCCTCGCGGTCGAATCCCCGCTGCTGCACCATGCCAATCGCCACACCATGATTGGCATCCACCGCCTTCATACCGGAGCTCGCCCAAGCCGGAGGAGTCGAAGAAGCCCCCGCCGAAGGGCCTTCCATCGCTGGCGCCTTATGACAGACAAGCTTCGCTGGAGAAGAAGGAATACCTGTATTCCCGGAAGCAAAGGTCGTAGAAGAAGGAATGCTCTTCCCTTTATAAGAAGCAGCCTCAATGCTTGCCGAAGCCACCTGAGCAAAAGAGCGAGAGTCCCGTAAGGCCGAGGAGCGTCGCCCACGATGAGGGTCCTCCAAACAAGAGGAGCGTTTGGGCCGCCGTAGATCCATAAGCACTTCCCTACACGAGGATGAGCGGTGCCCGACACCACCGCACCGGAAGCACCGAGGAGGCGCCGAGCATGCAGATGCCAGATGACCAACTCCCGCGCAGCGAAAGCACCGCTTGCCGGGTTTGGAGTGTGATACCTTCACCCACCCATCCTTGTTACCTTCGTCAGTGATAGAGACACCCGAGCGCCTCCCTGGTTGACGAGTGGCACCACCATGATCGCCATGCCGATTACCGTACTGCTTGGGAACCCACACGCCTTTCTGAGAGTGCTTCCTCGACACACCCGCCGCTCCCGAACCCGCACTCGCTCCCGCTCCCTTCATCCTTTATCTTCCTCTGTGTCGCCCTTATCGCTTCCTCGTCGACCTCCAGCAATGCCTTCATTGTGGTTACCTACTGTGGGCCTCCCCATGTGACCTTTACTACCCGAGCCCCTCAATCTTTGAACAACACCGTAGCCCCATCCCGCCCCCGTCGCCGATGAGAGAAGAGAGGGAAAATAAGGGAAGGTGCTATGGGTTGTGTTGTGTGTAGATAAGAAGTGGAGAAATAGATGGGGAATGATATAATGATCACAAACATGAAATTAACGGTCAATTTAACGAAAAAGATAAGGGAGGTACTACATTAAAACTGCTCATATAAATCAGGTACTACATTGTGACTTTTTTGTGACTTTTAAAAATTTAACGGCTATACTGAATTCGAGTGTAAAGCTCAAGAATTTTTATGTAATTTATTTATTCTTATTAGTAATATGAATTGCTATCAGGATCAAAACATCAAAAGATCAGATCTCCACGTGCTATAAATCAAGGCAGCAACACTATTGAAATGTTATTCTTACTAACATTGCATAGTTTTAATTTTAGAAAAAAATTAAAGCTTTGGAGTCCATTTTACATCATTTTCCTAAGGTTTTCGAGTGGTTCTACCCAAATGAAACTCTGGAATTTCCATCACCATCGATCATCATCTCCAGAAACATGTTCTTCAACAAATCAACCCATTTACAAGAATTTCCCCGCTCCCCATATAGAGATCATTTTAATAACGTGGTTTAATCTCCAACCTCTGCAACAAGAGAGACATGACACCAAGAACCACTACAATCTACCACAAGTATTTTATCAAAAATGATTATATATCACATAGATTGTGATCGATTAGAACTATAATATCCCACAAGAAAATAAAGTGGATTTTTATGTTAATCTTCTCAAGAGGAATCCATAGAAAAGTTAGTTATTATACAAGGGAAGGTGTGAGAACCCGAAATATAAAATATGGCAAAGTCTTCTCCCACTTTAAGTAGGGTCGGCTACATAGATTCTTATCAAATCCATGTTGAAAGATCCTATTGTTTTCTATGTTGAATATCGATTACCTGACGCAACCCCCTCAAGAGGGGATTTGAACCCTTGTCTTTTGGGTGGTAGCCGCACTGCTCTACCACAGAACCCTCAAGGTTGCATGCACAATGCTCTATCACCAAACAACTGAGCATCACGAATTGTGCATACCTAAAATTTTATTTAAAATCGCTAAAAATGTTAAAAAGTTTAAAGTTACAACATCCATATGAATGAAAATAGGACTTTCAAAGGGAGAGGAGAGGATGGGGTGAGAGAGGGAGAAAAAGAGTGAGCGAGAGAGGGAAGTCCGTGGAGCAACTAGGGTTTGCTCCCGAGGGGGTTTTGGTGGTGTCGGATGGTCGTTGTAAGGTATGAGCGGTGTTGTTGGGTATTTGGGTTACGCTGGTGAGAGATCGAAAAGCTCAATGGCACTTGAGGGAATTCTTGTGTGGTGTTGGTGGGAGTTTTGGGGACCCTCATGGTGTAAGGTCTTGGACAATGTTGCAGAAGTCAGTTGTCGGTACTCGGTCAACCAGGTCATTGACAAGGATTAATCGGAAGTCAGGTGAATAATCAGATTTAGTTGGCATTTAGTCGGTTTTGAAAATTGCTTTCCATACATATATTCTTATGCATTTACAATGATTTGTACATTTTCTATTATGGTGAATGGCAGCCTGGAGGGGTGGCTGGTTCAGCCTAGGAGGGGGGTCCGCCAGGGGTGCCCTCTGGCTCCCATGCTATTTATCTTGGCGGCTGATGTGTTATCGGATTTTGCGGCTTGCGTGGTCAGCGGCGGCCTTTCGAGGGGACTCCAGGGGGATGTGGTGGTACCTATCTTGCAATACGCCGATGATACGTTGTTCTTCGTTGAGGGGGGCTTGATAAGGCAAGAGGTATGGCTTTGGCTCTGGAGATCTTTGGCAAGTTGTTAGGGTTGTTCAAGAATGATTGCAAGTCCAAGTTCGTCCCTTTGGCCTTGCGGTTCAAGACAGGGGCGCGCTTGTGGTGGTCTTGGGGTCGGCCTGTTCCTCTTTACCGATGGACTACCTGGGGATGCCTTTGTGCGTGGGGAGGACACGGCTGAGGGATTGGCTGAGGGTGGTGGAGAAAGTGGAGGCAAGATTGGCTGGGTGGAAGTCCGCGATTCTTTCGAGGGGTGGTCGGCTGGTCCTGCTGAAGGCGGTCCTTTCGTCGATTCCGATTTACTTTCTTTCCAACAGGAGGATGCCAAAAGGGATCAGGGATAGGCTGGAGAAACGCATGCGGGCGTTCTTATGGGGGAAGCAGGGGGGAGGGTCAAGGGGGATCCACTTGGTGGGGTGGGAGGATATTACTTGCAGAAAGGATCAGGGTGGGCTGGGGGTGAAGTCGATCGAGGCTATGAACGACGCTTTGTTGCTAAAGTGGGCGAGCAAGCTGTGGGGGCCGGGAGAGGACATGTGTTGTACGGTGGTGTGGAGATCTATGACGTGGGGGGCCTTGCCTTCACAGGTCTCCCGTGTGGCATCTCCCACCACTTTTTGGCGGGGGGTCGTGGACGTGTTCTTGAGGAATTCCACGCTGTTCAGACCGGTCCTTGGCGGGGGGAGTCTTTCTCCTTTTGGACGGACGACTGGGCGGGTGGGGGGCCGCTGTGCTCTCGCTTCCCGCGGCTGTTTGCTTTGGCTGAGGATAAGTCGTGCTCGGTGGCGGCCTGCTGGAGTGATGGGAATTGGTGCCCCAGCTTTGCCGCGAATTTCTCATATCGGAGGTTGGAGGAGTTCTTGGCCTTGCTCGAGGCTGTGAGGGAGGTGGGTCGCCCTGCGGGGGGGCATGACCATTGGTGTTGGCGGGAGGCCCCGTTCTCGGTAAAGAAGGCTTTTGGGGCTATTTCTCGCCCGCCGCCGTCGCAGTCGGAGGCTATCGTCCGGGATTGTGCTTTTTTGTGGGTGCTCCGGCTCCCCGCGAGGGTTGGCTTCTTCTTGTGGCTGTTCAGTAGGCAGAGGCTCATGATGAGGGATCGATATGCAAGACTATTAGGTAACATCTTTGATAGGTACCTGCTTTGCAATACGGCAATTGAATCCGCGGAGCACCTTTTCTTTTTGTGCCCCAGGGTGCTTCAGGTGTGGCAGGGGGCTGGTTTGGTTTGGTGCAACACAAACGACCTCCCGACTTTCTGGATCTCGCTACAGGCAAATAAGGGGAGGCCGGTGAATGAGGTGTTTTATCCTATCGCCATTCTGTTGGCGATTTGGCGGGGTCGGAATGATTTTTTTGTTCTCGGGCCAAAGATTCTGTGGTGGATTGGGCATTGTAAGGTGGTTTGGGTGATGTAAGGGTTGCGTCCTTCGGGGCGTGGCTGTTTTTTTCTTTCCCTTTCTTTCCTCTTACTCTACTGAATAAAATTTTTGGGGCGTGCACCTTCGAGTGTCTCCCCCTTGATTCTGGATTTCAAAAAAAAATAATGAAATAAAAAAGTAATTGAATTTTAAGAGATTAAGCATATTAGACTAAGTATGTGTTATAAAAACAAAAAAATAAAAAAATACATAATCTTTATGCAAAAATCGACCGACTAGTCAGATCAACTAGTTGGTTGACTGACTATTGTCCGGTTGGATAATAGTCAATCAGCCACCCAACCAACTCGACCAGCCGGACCGACTAGTAGGCCTAGTTAGCCTACTTTTACAACAATGGTTTTAGAGTCCCCTTTGCACTTAAGAGGAGGTCAACTACTTCTCTATTGGATGCTAGGCAGCAACAGCTCTGGGAGGTAGCCACTGAGGTCAACAGTGTTAGTATTGGGTCTCTGTGACACCGGTGTGGATGTGTTGCGTGATGGGAGGGTCAGGATCTTCTTGGAAGGAAGATGTAGACTTAATGCGTATGTGGTACCCTCAACGTACCACTTTCATGAAGCCCCCCCCCATTATGCGCCTTGTGCGCTTATGCGAGCCGCATATGCGGGCTGTGCGGCCGCATACACATTTTTTTATTTTTTTTATTTTTTTAATTTGTGCCACGTTTTTATTGTGTTATTTGTGCTATGTTTTCTTGCTTTTGCATGTATACCAACCAAGTATTCCGTGACCATTTAAATCCATCGTCAAAGTAGTTGTACTGCGAGATTGGAGTAAACATGCAAGGAAGAAAAAAATAATGTACTAATAATTTAACAAACTAATTTAGTCAACTAATAGTTATTATGAATGCAATATATTATATGTAAAGTTTGGTACTTTTGATGGAGGATCAGTTATAAATATAACGACAGAGATAAATGACATTATATTCAACAAAAAAGGTATTTTGTGTGCTAACTTTTCTATTTTGTAGATTGTTGTCAATTATTTTTTGTGCTAACCATTCTGTTGAGTATTGATATTTGATTGATAGAGATTGTTTTGAACTCTATATGAAAGTTGTTTTTCTTAGATCTTCTGTTGGACCACAATTATACATAAATTTAGTTCTGTTGTAGTCACTTTTGTATATATTTATTTATTTTTAAATAAAAAATAGGAAACCACGTAGAACCACATATACCCTGCATATGCCCCCGCATACCGCTTAAGCGCTATTCAGTGACCTGTCCGAACGCATACGCATATCGCTTTCCTGAACCTTGGGCGTAGGAGAAGGCAAAGGATAGGAAGAGGAAGTTTAAAGGGGTTTTGAGAGAGCCAAGTCCGATTATCGACTAAAACAAAGATCTGTTCGAGGCAGGGACATATAGGTTGTCGTAGAGGGTTGGCAGTTGCCTCATCAACGGTGCGGCATCATAAGTGTTGTTTTCTTTGCGGTGAAGTGGACCATCTAGCGAAGTCGTTTGAGAAGGAGGTGGTGTGCCTTCAGTAAGGATAAAGGAGAGTGGGTTGTTCCTTCAAGGGTGTCGGGGGTGCGATGCCAAAGGGAGATATGGGAGGAGTGTTGAATAGCGAGAGGTTGGTTGAGTATATTAAAGTGATGATGGATGGCTCATGCATGGCTTTATAGAAGATCTAGTAAGGCTTGGGCCAGGTGCTCCTTGTGTGCGAGTTTTGTGTGTGGAAACCTCGAGGGAGCTCCTGCACCAAACTATGTAGGTTGGTTGAGTGGGATCACTTGGCGGAGACTACATTTTCATGATTAAATTGTGGAGAAGGATAGACACAGCTTGGTAATGGCCAAGGGCATGTTTATCAAGTATCGAAAGTTCGTTGTGGTGAAAGAGGCATTGCATCCCTAGGTAGATGGTGGCCATTGTCGGGGACGGTTAGAGGCTAGAGGAGTTGTTTGATATGGTTGTTATCCCTGGTTGATCTTTGAGTGGGAAGGACGACTTTCCACTTTGGATAGTCGACGGTCCCATCAGACACTAAGAGGAGATGATGTCGGCTGCTGTGGAGGAGCTAAAGTGGCAGACGTCGGGGGCATGGTTTCAGATTTCGTGAAATTTCGGTGAAATTTCGGTTTCGACAGGGAACCGAAATCTCAAGCGAAATGGCGATATGAAGATAGTTTCATGTCATTTCTTCACAAATGGTGATCGATATTGGCGAAATGTCGTCGAAATTTCATCAAAATTTTGACGAAATATCGTATTGGCAAGGTATCGATACGATATATGAAACCTAGCCTTGGTCGGGGGATATACATGTGACTATTGAGGTGGTTGGCAACTCACGCCAAATGTACATAAGGAGGTTGAACAGATGGAGGCGACATCTGAGTTGTTTTGGTTTGGCCTTAAGACTGAAGTTGTGATTCAGCCCATTATTTTTTATTGCGGTGGACACTTCTGTGGTGGTTACACAGAAGTTTGAGGTACCGTTAGATGTGTGGATTGTGTAGTTGGCCATGTGCAGTGGGTTCGAGTTGGCAATCGTGAAGATGGTGGGTCGAGTGGGTCATGTAGCTACCCGTTTGGCATCACAAATACTCGAGACTACATTATCTCTAAGAGGTGTTTCGTGCAGGGAGATCCAGAAGGAGAGGAGGAGGAAGTTGATTTCAAGCTAGGCAGAGGTGTGCAGTGTAGAGGTTGGAGGCTATGAGCATTGAAGGAGAGATGAGGGGAGGCAGTATAGGAGGGGAGGGTTCTATGAGTTTTCCAACACAAGAGGAGGCATGAGGAAGAAACGCAGTGGGATGTGAAAAAGCTTAAAGATTGTCCCAGAAATAGTGGTGGGGAGGTTGTGGCTATGGGCAAGGTTCAAAAAGTCCGTATGCAGTATTCGTTCAGTCAGGTGGCTTTAAGCGAGTAAGCGGGCAAGCGGAAGTATATGCAGATTATGCGATTTCTATTATTTTAATTAAAATATAATAATTAATTCAAACTTTAGATATTTATATTTCGAAAAAGCATAACATGGAAGAAATATGAAGTGAAGATCTTTTTGTACAATGTGATTTCAACAAGAGCATTTCCAAAAAAACATCCATTTAGATAAAAGAGTGGATCATAAGATTCATAACAAAATATCTAAGAATGTCAACTCAAACAAGGTTCAAACACAAATAATCAAACTTCTAATCTAAGCTACTTACGATATCTATTCATGTATTATGTATTCATGACCTACTTATGATATCTTTCCAAAGCTATTAAAATCAACATTTTGCTTACTTTTTTTCTTTTCTCAACTTCAAATAGCCCCTTAAACTATCCAAAGATACTTAAATCCAAAGCTATTTCTGATTTTGCATTTTAATAATTAAAGCTACTTAATGGACCTTGATGTAAAACTTAACACAAGTTGCGCATGTATGCTATGATAATAAATAAGCGCAAGCTGCACAATCTGCACAATCTATGGAAAACTTACCAAGATCTACATATTGTTATTAAAATTAGCATAAGCTACACAACTATGCCCAGTAAAGAAAAATGCTATGATAATAAATACAAACATTACGTTGAACGAGTTAGAGAAAATTAGGTTCTCAATCCTTTGAAAAATGCACAACTAAACTTCAGTATGCTACCCAGTAGAGAAAATTAGCATAAATATGCCGCTTGAAAAATGATATGCCTTCTTCAAAAAAAAAGAAAAATGCTATGCCTAGTATCAATTATGCCTAGTAGCCTAAACGAGTTAAAAACATAGATAAATCTTGAAATGTAGGAGGAAAGCCAACAAACGAATTAAACAACTTAAGTTAAATCAAAATCGCACGTCAAAGGCTTGAAGTTTCAAAAAAAAAGAATGAACGATAGAAAATATGGGCGGAGGAGCATACCTAGTGAAGGAAGAAAGCTTGGCAGAGGAGCAACCGTACACTGGAAGACCGCCATGGAGGCCTTGGCGGAGGAGCAGCAGCACACATCAACGTTGGAAAGAGGAGGAGAAGACCCGGTGGAGGGCTAGGGCATGGAGCAGCAACAAGCAGCGATGCAAGAAGGCAGAGGAGAAGACCTGCGAAGGGCTAGGGCTTGGAGTTTGGAGTAGGAAAATTTCAGGAGTAGAGAGTTCTCGAGAGGCGATGGATTGGAGTGGGGGGAGTCACTTGTGCGTCTAAAAATCGGGTTATCGGGTTTTTTTAAAGAAATTAGGGCAGCCATGTTTAGGGGCTCTATTACAAATGCGACCGCATATGCGGCCACATATGTGGATTACTCGGGCCACCTATACCCTTTTAGCCCATAAGTAGCGCATAAGTAGCACATATGGTGTATGCAGTGCGTCACGGAGTCCGAGTCCGCATATGCTGCCGCCTGGACCAACTTTCTGAACACTGGCTATAAGGAAGCTAATGAAGGTAGCAAGCTATTTGTTGTTGTAAGTTTGGCGAGGGCACCTCACTTTGTAGCTAGAAGAAGCTCATTACGTGGAATATTTGGGGCTTAAGGCAGACGTACAAAAGGAAGGTGGTGGGGCTATCACTTAAGTCATGGATGGCGGACATGGTGTTGTTGCAGAAGAAGAAGTTGGTGAGCCGGGACGAGTTTGTATGGAGATTAGTTGTTGGGACCAGGTTGTCTGAGTATTTAGTGATCCCTTCTATGAGTGTCTTGGGTGGGCATTGTGGTTGGTTAGAGTAGTGATGTGCTTGAACCGGTCGACGAAATATGCTACTCACATCCTTTGTGGCCACTAGCATTGGCTTGATTAGATGTAGTTCTTAATCTCTAATGTGTACGACCCCATCTGGGCCCCCGCTTCCACAGATATGTAGGACGAGTTGAGGCTTGTTTGGGCATGGTTTCCAAATCTAACCTGAATTTTTTAGGGTGACTTAAATGTTAACTTGTTTGTCAGTGATCGTCCATGTGACAAGGAAGAAGTTGATCTCGGTTCACTGTTGTTTGCCATAGCGTTGGAGGGTCTTGATGTTGCCAACTCCAGATACGGTGGAATTTTACGTTGTGTCCTTGTATGGACATATTTCCTAGTTTTGTGGAGTTGATGGAGGGTTTTCCATCAGCAAGTGTGACTTCATTTACGTTGATTTGTTGGTGAGACCTCCTTCTGGCATCATTCTCATTCTTATCATGCACCCATCTTTGGGAGTCGAGGGAGCAGTGTTGCTCGAGCAACATGTTCCGATTTGATCATTCGTGGTTGCAGGAGGAGTCGCTTCGTGAGTGGGTCATGCTCTATTGGCATGGTCAAACAGTGAGCGGTTCAACTTCTAGAGTGATGGCTGAGAAGATTTGAGCATTACGCAGCATGTTGATTAAGTTCAAGAAGAAGACATGGAGAGTAGGGGCTAAGGAAGGAGGAGACGCATGCTAAGGTTGTTCGATTGATTGGCAACAGCAGTCGAGACAGAATTGGTTAAAGGAGGGAGATGCCAACACATGATACTTTCATTCAGTGGCCTAAGGGAGGAGACAACACAACCTCATGCATTCTATTGAGGTGGATGGGTTGACTATTGAGCGTGATAGGCACATTGGAATTGCAGCGAGATAGCACTTTTGGGAGATTAGTCATTGTGTGACCGAAGGTGAATCCATATGGGAGGGTAGGGATATGCCACAATTGACTGTACCGAAGTGTGAAGAGTTCACGAGGCTGTTTTACTTAGCCATTGTTGCAAAATCGACCGACTAACCCAATTAGTTGGTCCGATTAGTTGACTCAATCATGTAACCAAGTCAAGTAGGCCAAATTGGCCTAAAATCAGGTGCACCCGATTAATCGAGCGCTTAGTCGGGTCAATCGACCAATTAATCAATTGTTTTCTACATACAAAATTTGTTGGAATCGAATGGGTGTAGCCTATTACCTGTGTGAGCTTAAGTGGGGCTTATTGTTTGACAGTAAGCCTCCCACCCAAGCTACCTCTTCGTGTGATACCTCCCAAAACCCTTGCCATCGCCTAGACACAGTGTTGTTGCACCGCTGCTCACCGCCATCTCCATCGTCGATCAACGCCAGCACCTAAAGAGGGCTTATAGCTACTACTCTGACCCTCTAACGCCTCATCGGCCACCACAAGGTCTTCTCCTCCTTCACTTCTCTCTGGTTTGTTCCCTAATTAGGTAAGTTTTTTTATTTCAAGCTTTGTGCATATTTTTCTAAGGATTAATGGACTGTGATGAGTGGTATAGTATGTTCACTTAAACACGTGTGCATTTTTTCAAGATTTGTGCATATTTTTCTTGCTTTTCTAGCTTTTAGTTGTTATAGAATTCATTTTTGCAGTAATTTTCTCAGTCACTTGTTGTGTTACTTGTGTATAATGATGGGTTACTAATTAGGTTTGTTATTTATCAGCGACTGTGTTGCTATTTTAAGAAGTTTCTCAAGTCATCTCCTTACAACTATGTTTTTATTAGCAAATAGGTTGCAGTTTTATGAATTTTCTCAAGTCATTTTATTTATTTGATAATTGAGTGATAAGTTATGAATTGTTTGATGCAAGAATTTGCTAGAAGTAAATAGAATTTGAAGTAATAATATATTGTATTAAAAATATGAAAATTGCTAAATTTGTGTATATATATGAGAGTATGTGTATTAAATATTGATTTATATATTTAAAATACAACAACAACAACAAAGCCTTTTCCCACAATTAAGTAGGGTCGGCTACATGGATTCTTCGCCTCCATTCAGATCTATCTTGGGTCAATCTCGGACTTATATCCAGCAAACTAAGATCCCTTCGTACAATCTCTTTCCAACACTTCTTGGGCCGTCCTCGCCCTCTCTTAGCCGGCTCAACATCCCAACACTCGCATCTCCTAACCGGTGCATCAGTTGACCTTCTTTGCAAATGACCAAACCATCTTAAGCGGTTTTCTCGCATCTTATCCTCGATCGGAGCTACACCAACTTTCTTTCTGATTGCATCATTCCGAATCCGATCTTTACGTGTATGTCCACACATCCATCTTAGCATTTTCATTTCTTCTACAGCCATTCTCTGCACATGTTTATGGTTCACAGGCCAACATTCAGAACCATAAAGCATAGCAGGTCTCACGGCTGCTTTGTAAAACTTTTCTTTAATTTTTAAAGGCATTTTCTTATCACAGAGAACAGCGGAGGCTCCTCTCCACTTTAGCCAGCCTGCATTTATTCTATTAGTAACATCTCCATCAATTTCTTCATCATGTTGCAAAATAGATCCCAGATATCTAAAAGAATCTCTCTTCTGGATGTTATCGTCACCAATCTTCACCTCCTTCACCATTGCTTCCATCAAAGGTGCATTCCATATATTCCGTCTTAGCCCTACTTATACGAAAACCTTTAGTCTCCAATGCATGTCTCCAAACCTCAAGCTTCTCATTTACTCCATCTATAGTCTCGCCAATCAACACAATATCATCAGCAAATAACATACACCAAGGTAACTCATCCTGAATGTGACTTGTCAACTCGTCCATAATCAAAGTAAAAAGAAGTGGACTCAAAGCTGAACCTTGATGTAAACCAATGTTGATATCAAAATAGTCAGTCTTCCCCGTCGGGGTCCTTACGCAAGATAAAGCCCTATCATACATATCCTTTATGAGATTAATGTATAGGACAGGTACTTGTCTCTTCTCCAAAACTCTCCACAGTATCTCTCGTGGGACGGAATCATAAGCCTTCTCCAAATCAATAAAGATCATATGGAGATTCTTCCTTTTAGCTCTATAATCTCCATTGTTCTCCTCAGCAAATGGATGGCTTCAATAGTTGAGCGACCTGGCATGAATCCGAATTGATTTTCTTTTATTTGGGAAACTTGTCTCAACCTTCTTTCGATCACACGTTCCCAAATTTTCATAGTGTGACTCATCAGCTTGATACCTCTGTAATTTGAACAATTTTGAATGTCTCCTTTATTCTTATAAAGAGGCACCACGATACTCCTCCTCCAATCTTCAGGCATTTTCTTGCTTCGCCAAATAACATTGAATAGATTCGTAAGCCAAGTCAAACCACGCTCACCTAAAACTTTTCAAACTTCTACAGGGATGTCATCCGGTCCAACACCTTTCCCAGGTCTCATAACCTTCAAAGCCTCCTCTACTTCTTTTCTTTGTATTCGTCTATAGCATGCACGATTCAAGTAACTTTCACTACTAGCTAGATCACCCAAAGTGATCTCTCTATTTCCTTCTCCAATGAAAAGTTTATGGAAGTATTGCTTCCATCTAGTCTCTATATCCTTCTGATGAACAAGCATGTGACCTTCCTCGTCCTTAATGCATCTCAAAATAATTAAAAAAATTCAATGCCGACTATTGACCGACTAAATCCGATTACTCGCCCACCTGTCGATTAATCCTTAGTGACCATGCCGACCGAGTACCGACTATTGACTTCTGCAACATTGTCCTTAGCAAAGGTTTGTAGGGTTGTTTTAATCTGAATATTGATGGTCACCTAGGTCCAAATAGATTTCTGATTTTCTTCTTTAGAGAATTCTGGAAGTTAGCTGACATTGACAAGAGGTTATAGCGGTTGTTAAGGAGTATGTTAGAAAATATAATGCAGAAGCGAATATCAGAGAAAAGAATAAAAACATTAAGGAACACGGAATTTTACGTGGAACCCTACTCCCTAAGGAGCAAGATGAAACCACGAGAGGCCTCAAAGGGCCATATGTTTCACTGAATTTTCTCATCTGGTACAGGAGGTATGAGGCTTCTTATATAGCCTCCTCAGACCCTCCAAGTCCCACCACTGGTAGATGTGGGACTAAACACTGGGATGTGGTAAATGGATCCTGGAGAGATCTATTTACCCATCTACATATAAATGATACTCCAATACTCCCCCTCAAGCTGGAGGATGCAATGCTCAGCTTAGATAAACAGAAAGAAATCACTCAAACTCATACTACAAGACACTACGAACAATATCAACTCAATGCGTACAACTGACGGTTGTTGTCGAGGGCGTTGCTTCCCATGTCGTACAGGTGAGGAGGAACAAACGGGCTGGAGTGTGAGTCAAACTGAATCTCCTCGTCGAAGAGTGTGTACTCTGTACTGCGCATGTCAGAGTCACTGCAACTGAATGCGTCTCCACTTGGAGAACTCTGGCCCGCCACAACATATGGATAACTGCTCCATCTCTGAAAGGGCCGAACTGAAAAGGCCGTGGAGACATCCTCATCGAAGTCCACGATCGCTGGAGAATGGAGCCTGAAAAAGTCTCCTCGTCGGAGAACTCGGTCTCTCCCATATTGGTTCATAGAATGGGATCTCTACTCCGGAGTCCCTATCAAACCACATGAAAACACTAGCCCACATGGCATAGGGAACGAGATCTTTAATCCGGAATCCCTATGGAACACATGAAAACTCAGACCAAAAATAAAAGATGGAGACCACACAAAAGATGGCAAACATGTGCGCATCTGATTGAGGACTCAGAATCTGAATGTCAAGTCTGAAATCTGAAAAACTATAGAGTCTGAGAATCTGGATGGTCTAGAGAATCTGAATCCGACCTGTAACTCTAAACAATACTCCCCCTTTATCTCATACTGGTCGGAACATAATGACATCGACAAAGTTGTGAGAAAACAAGAAATGAAAAGAAAACATAAATAAGCCGATCTCAAATTTTGTTCTCGCTTTTCTTCTCACATTTTTTTGAATCATTTTTTTTAAAATGTCATTTCTTTTTTTCATTTTTTTGAAGGCTTTCCCTTTTTTCATCATTTTTTCTGTGTACGACTTTTCCTTTGTATGCGCATTTTTCCTCTTTAAAAAAACAAAGAAAATTGGCCCACTTTGGCCCAAGATAATGGCCCAAACTGTGGGCAGTAGCTTGCTATCTCTCTCTCTCTTTTCTCTTTTTATTTTTTAAATACAAACGACTTGGCTCATTTGGCCCAAACAAGAGAATAATTTCTCTCTCTCTCTCTCTTGGCCCTTCCCCCCCCCTTTATATCATGGCCTCAAATTTCGACGAAATTCGATCGAATTTCAATATCCAATCGAAATCGAATATCGACTGAAATGGCCAATGACTGAAATATGGAGGTCCTAGTACAAAAAATGACCGAAATGATCGAAATTTTGGTCGAATTTGACCGAAATTCTGTTTCGGTCGGTTATTGAAATGGTGTATGAAACTGGCATTTAAGGCCTTGTTTTATATAACGCAACATCAGACCCTAAAGCCTCAAATACAAATCTCCTTTTTTCTTTTTAAGTAGAGCAGTCCCACCTTTTCTTTCTTTTTCGTATATTAAAGGGTCAACGGGCCTTTCTACTTTCTCTTCGCCTAGGGTTCTCATCGTGGGAACCCATTACCATCGCCAGGAGAGATGGTGGTGGAACTGGGGTGCAGCACCACAGCAGATGGAGGTGGGTATTGCTGAAGCGTGAGGCGGATCCTCGCCGCCTGGAGGCGAGGCGCAGTGCCTTCTCCTGGAGGCCATTAAAGGGGGGAGGGGGGTCGAGGCGGATTGGAGGAGCATCACCTCCGCTATCTGCCTGGAGTATTGCCGCCTCCTGCACAGAGCTTCATCGCGCGCTACCTGGTGAGCAACAAAGAGAACTCAAAAGCAGGCCAGAGAGACTTAGGGTGGCGCTTGCCACGTAGAGCACCAGCACCTGTATCAGCCTCGCCAGTGGATTTGCAACACCGAGCGGCAAGGTCACTGCCGCCTGGACTTGCATTGGAAAGGGGGCTCGAAGGAGGTCGTCGCCAGGAATGCTCTCCGATGAGAAGAGTGCGCCGCCAGGAATGGAGCAACATCGCATGCACGTCATCTGCCTTTCGAGCAAGAAGACATCGTTGATGGGGTTGCGTAGATAACTATAGGACAGAGGTTGGAGACCCCTCGCCTAGAATAACCAAACAATAATCGGAGAAGCTGCGGCGATCTGGAGGTTTCTCTGTGGAAAGAGATCTGAAGATGATCCTAAATTAGGGTTCCAAGAACCCTAATTTTTCTCGAACTTGAACAATACAGGATAATAATCTCCAACGAATAAATCTTTAAGAACATAGAACCAAACATCGAATCTCGAAAAAAAAATACATTATCGAGAATCGAATCCACTCTAATACCATGTTAGAAAATAGAATGTGAAAGCGAATATCAGAGACAAGAATAAAAACATGAGGAACGCGGGATTTTACGCGGAGCCCTACTCCCTAAGGAGCGGGATGAAACCACAAGAGGTCTCAAAGGGTCGTGTGTTTCATTGAATTTTCTCATCTGATACAGGAGGTCTGGGGCTTCTTATATAGCCTCCTCAGACCCTCCAAGTCCCACCAATGGTAGATGTGGGACTAAACATTGGGATGTGGTAAATGGATCCTACCCATCTACATATAAATGACGCATACTCCAACAGAGTATTAGGGAGAATTGTAGAAATGATTGGCTCACTTGATAGCTTTAATTAATTTTGTAGATCAAGGATGCAATTTGCAGGGTGGAGGACATGCGATCTATTGCTTTCATCAAAAAAAATGTGATCTATTGCTTTTTTCGAATACCATATATCTTGTCGTGACAAAGGTGTAGGCTACTTGACTTCGGGAAGGTTCTAGGTTTCTATTATTGCTCCTACGCAGGCGCCTTTCATTCCATGCAGACACGTAATGGATGGAATTATGATGGCTTCGGAGATCGTGGTTGATCAAAGGCGAAAGAAGATGGACTTTTTGTGGAAGGTCGATTTCTCCAAGGCATATGATTGTTTTGATTAGATATTCGTGTGGGCATCCATGCGTCGCGGAGGTTTTCCTAGTGGGTGGATTGGATGGGTGAAGAGATGAGTGATGACATCCTCCTATGCAACGCTTGTGACGGCAAGCAGAGCGGGCTTTCTCCAATGTAGAGGGGCGTCCAACATGGGATGTCAGCTGGCGTCTCTACTTTTTATCCTTGTTGCTGACACGATTGCCAAGATGGTCACCACAGCAATAAATGGTGGTTTTTCGTAGGATATTCTATTAGCGACATTTCTATGTGTTAGAGTTATCATACTTGTGCTTTATATTTCGTAACCCTTAGGGGTACTTATGTATTTTTCCTCTTGTGCTCTCCAAGGTTTTCTCTCTGTGTAAGAGACCCTATCCCTACGGAATAAACAACGATTCATTTCTTTTCTCCATATGGTATCAGAGCAACAGTCCTAGACCGGGGTTCTGACCTAACTCCATCCCATCTCCACCTTCAAGCCACTCTCAGTGCTTGTGTGAGCCCTTCTTCCTCACCTATAGCCCCACACGGGCTCCTCTACGGGTGCCGCCAGCCACTAAGGGGCTCTGGGTCTGTTGTTGCACCCTCCAGGGATGTTGGCAGTAACCCCTAGGGTGTCGCAGCAGCAACTGCAGCCGTCCCAGGGTTGTCGCAACAACCTCAAGGTTGTCGTCAGCAGTACTATAGCCTTCAGGGCCACCGCAGACGCTGCAGAAGCCATCCAAGGGCCCTCACAAGTCCAGTTGGCAGCCCTCCATGGCCTCCAGTCGCTGCCATCAGCCCTCAAGGCCTCCACACCATTGTTGGAGCCTCCTAGGACCACTGTTGTTATAGCAAGATCCTTATTTTTTTCTCATGAACTGATGTAGAAGGAGTTTTCAGACTTTTTTGCATCCAAAAGTGAGTTTTAGGGTTAGCCCTCGTATGCATCCTTAGTCAATAACAGGATCTCTTCTCTTTTCTATGATCACCATGGCACATCTTTCTACCGAGATGAAGCCCTTGATCATGAATAGTATGGTGCAAGGCACTACTATCAAACTTAAGGGCATAGAAAATTACACGCTCTGGTCTCGATCTTTTACGGTGTTCATTGGTGGTCAGAGAAAACTCTACATCCTGACTCAAGATCCTTTAGATGAAAAGGACCAAGAGTACAACAACTGGCAGACAAACAACTACTTGGTTATTGTTGGGAAAATCAAAAGAGTTGTTTATTCCATAAACCCTAGGCTCTCTTATATAGGAGAGTAGCCTATAGGTAAATTACATCAAGAGTCCATAAGAATATAGAAAATATGAAACAGTACAAGTAACATAAATTATATCTCTACATTCCCCCCCCCCCCGAGATGGAACACAGATATCGATCATGCTCAACGTGGACGAGCACTTCTGGAATGGCCCTTTAAGTAACGTCTTGGTAAAGATATCTGCAGTTTGGTCCCCTGAGCTAACATGAGACGTAGAAATAAAACCCTTCTGAATCATATCTCGTATATAGTGACAATCAACCTCAATGTGCTTGGTTCGTTCATGAAATGATGGATTATTGGCAATAAATATAGCAGCTTGATTGTCACATTCCAGAGCCATAGGAAGTGGGACTTCTACATATAGATCTGTAAGAACAGCTTTCACCCACATCATTTCTGTACTAACCTGGGCCATAGCCCTATATTCAGACTCAGCACTGGATCTGGCTACAACAGTTTCCTTCTTGCTTCTCCATGAGACAAGAGAGTTTCCAACATATACAACAAATCCAATGGTGGACTTCCTATCCTTGGGACATCATGCGTAGTCTGCATCTACGCACGTTGAGATAGCAATCTCCTTGTCTTTCTTGAACAATAGACCTGCACCTGGAGATGATTTAAGATACCTGAGTATCATATGTATAGCATCCATATGTGCCTGACGTGGTTGCTCCATGAACTGACTCATCCGACTAACAGCAAAAGAAATATAGGGTCTGGTAATGGTTACCTCATCAGTGTCATCATCATATAGTTTCATGCTTGGATTCATAGGTGTAGTGGACGGTCGGCATCCAAGCATTCATGTTTCACTCAGCAAGTCAATAACATATTTCCTCTGGGTCATCACAAGTCCATGTGGATTTCTGGCGAACTCCAGTCCTAGAAAATATCTAAGGACTCCAAGATCCTTGGTAACAAATTCACGACCCAGCATTTCTTTCGCCATCTGAATTCCTTGTACATCGTCACCTGTAATCAGGATATCATCTACATACACCATAATTGCAATAATACCTCTGGATGTTTTCTGTATAAACAGGGAATGATCTGCAATGGAACGTGTATACCCCTGTTTTTCAAACACGTCTGAGAGCTTCTGGAACCAAGCTCTAGGGCTCTGCTTAAGGCCATAGATGGCCTTATGAAGTCTACACACCTTAGAATACTCCCCCTCAACAGCAAAACCAGGTGGTTGTTGCATGTAGACTTCCTCCTGTAAATCACCATATAAAAATGCATTCTTAACATCTAATTGAAACAATGGCCAATCACGAATAACCGCAACAGAAAGAAGGATCCGTAAGGTGGAATGGCGAGCAACCGGCGAGAATGTATCAAGATAATCCACCCGTTATGTCTGTGTAAACCCACGGGCAACAAGGCGTGCCTTGTATCTGTCAATGCTACCATCTGCATTTTGCTTAGCTGTGAAGACCCACTTACAGCTCACTGTAGACACACCGGTAGGTGCAGGGACAAGGCTCCAGGTAGCTCTTGACTGAAGAGCAACCATCTCTTCTTCCATAGTTAAACGCCATCGACTGTCCTTCAATGCATCTTGGTAATTCCGTGAAATATCTACGGCAGATAGTACAATAGCAAAACTCCTGAATTCACCAGATAGACGATCAAAAGAAACCGTGGATGCTATAGATATGACACGCAGTTATGCTTCTGTTTCCGAAGCGCAATAGGTAGATCCAAATCACTTGCATCCTCATCTGTCCTATGTAACACAGCCTGCTCAGGTAAATGATTAGATCCATTAGAAATTATATTCTCAGAACATACCTCAGGCGAGCTAGATGATGAGCGGTGACCATGAGTAGAAGCAGGCCGACGGGTATAGTGGAGTGGCAATGGGGGAACAGGAACTGTAATAGGAGGTGCGGGTGATGTAGGTAGTGGTGGAGGTGGTGGTGGTGGCATGTATATGGCTTCATCAGTGTCTGAGGATACCAACAGATCACCTGTAGGAGAGAAGTACATAACAGACTCAAAAAAGGTGACATTGGCACTAACAAGGTATTTCCTGTGCAACGGATCATAACACCTATAGCCTTTTTGTGTCCTGGAGTACCCGACGAAAACACATTTAACAGCCCTAGGAGAGAGCTTGTCAATACTGGAGACAACTGGTGGACAAAGGCAACTGAGCCAAACACACGTGGGGTAAGTGAGAACAATTCTTTTTCAGGAAAAACCAAGAAGAAAGGAATCTTCTCACCTAAGACAGACGACGGCATGCGATTAATGAGATAACATGCCGTTAGGACAGCATCGCCCCAGAAAGAATGAGGAGCACGACTCTGTATGAGAAGCGTCCTGGTGACATCAAGCAAATGATGATGTTTTCCTTTCTGCAACTCCATTTTGTTGGGAAGTATAGGTACATGATGTTTGGTGGATAATTCCTTGTGTTGAAAAAAATTTGAGAGGGTATGAGTACAAAATTCCAAGGCATTATCACTTCTCACAATTTTCACAGACGCAGAAAAGACATTACTACTTTCATATATAAAATTTATGATAATATTCCCAGCTTCAAATTTATGATAAAATTCCAAGGCATTTGTACCCACTTAAATGGTCTGGTGGTAGTACAGTGTGTCTACCACCCAAAAGATCAGGGTTCAAATCCCCATCTTGCAGGGGTTGCGTTAGGTAGTAGACAGCCAGCGTAAAAAAAAAGTCGAATCTCTCAACATGGATTTGAGCAAGAATCCATGTAGCCGACCCTACTCATAGTGGGAAAAGGCTTAGAACTTTTTTATTCCCAGCTTCAAATTTATTCTTTAATAAAAAGACCCAAGATAGACGAGAAAAATCATCCACAATGACAATATAAAACCTGTGACCCTGATGATCAGGAACACGACTGGGACCCCAAATGTCAACATGAAACAACTCAAACTTGGAGCTACTGCTCCGACTCTGACGACTGGGAAAGGTAGACTAATGATGCTTTCCCAACTGACAAGCCTCACATTGAATGGACGTGTAAGGCGAAACCTGGGGTAAAACACGACATAATTTCTCAAGCAGTAGATGGCCAAAGCGCAGGTGCCACATGAATGGAGAGACAGGTCCAGCAGGAAGTGAGGAGATTCCGGCATATGGAGTCCGACTGAGGCGATATAGTCCACCCTGCTCATAGCCACGCCCAATCACGTTGCTCGTAAGGAAGTCCTGAAAAATGAGAGAAGATGGATCAAAAATTACTCGACAATGTAAATCCTTTATAAGTTGGCTAATGGATAACAAATTCATAGAAAAATCAGGTGCGTGCAGCACATTCTTGAGGTGCATAGATGGTGTCAGGCTAATCTCCCCTTGACCAGTAATCGGGGAGTGCGTCCCATTAGCAATAACCACAGTGCGTCCTGGAGGAACCTGTCCGTAGGCTGTAAGTAGACCTCGATCACCACACAGATGATGTGTGGCACCAGAGTCCATAATCCACTCTAAAGTATCAGATCCACTACTGCTAGTGAATGCATAAGTACTACCTGAGGTACTGGTAGATGCAGAAGCAGCAACATCAGAATGACTCTCAGAGGTTGGCGTTGATGTAACAGGACCGGATGGAGGGATAATACCCCTCAGACGAGCTACAAGATCATCAAAACGCTGATCGAAAAAAGAAGCGGATGGAGGTTCAATCTATTCAGCTACTCGTGCAGAAGCAGGAAATCCATGTTTGGAATAGCATGTGTCCTCGGTATGTCCAGAACGATGGCAGAAAGTGCATGGTTGCCGAACACGGCTCCCTCTGCCTCGAGGTCCACGACCACGAAACTGATGATGACCCCCACGACCTCGAGATGCTGCCATAGCTGAGGCGATCTGATTGGCAGTAGATGAAGGAACAGTAATACGATTCAGTCTGTGAAAGGCTTCCTCCATCAGAGGAATAGTGGAAGCTGCCAAGATCTGGGAACATATTGCCTCGTACTCTGGATCAAGGGCTGCCAGGAATACACCAACCATAGTGGCACTCTTGTAGGTCTTCTGCTGCTCAGGAGTGGATGTGAGAGGCATGAAGCTGTAGAGCTTCTCAAACATTCCACGTAAAGACGTGTATAATGAGTGTAGAGGTTGTCCATTCTGCTTGATTGTAAAGATGTCATGCTGGAGTTGCAGAATCTTCGTCTCATTCTTTGCCTGTGAATAGATAATAGACAGAATATCCCACATTGCTTTTGCAGTGGGCTGATGGAGAATATCATTTGCAATCTCAATTACTAACGTTCCTGATAGCCAAACCTTGGCGTATACATCATCCGCCTCCGATGAGGCGTTGACCCCAATCTTCTCATCAGGCTCTTCCTCAGTAAGAATGTGCTTCTTACCGGTCGACTTCATCATACTCATGAACTGCATTGCCCACAGTTCATAATTTGACCCGTCCATCTTCACAATAGGCGCATGACCTCTGATGATGCATGTAGATGGAATATCTGCCTTGCTTTCTGACATGATGATAATAGAAGACTAGGGTTGTAGACTGAAGATATGGTTGTCTACACTGACATTTACGGGTTCGGTTGCATGTGTAGACTCAAGCAACCAAACCCATAAGGAAGAAGGTTCGGCGAGAACCTAAGTAATGGCCCCGGCAAGAGAGGGCCTAGGCGGTGATGGCCTAGGCGATACGGGACGGCCCGAGGTAGAGGCAGCGCTCGGACAAGATGTGCACGTAGAGGAGACCGCGGAGGTGCGGTGCGCGCGGAGGTTAGGGGCGGCGCACGGTGGTGATGTGCGCTGAAGGAGGGGGTGGCGCACAGAGTTGGCGAGCGGAGAAGGGGGTAGCTGCGTGCGTAGGCTGTGCGCAGAGAGGGAGATGCGCGTACGGGGTTGACGACGCACGGAGGAGATGATGCGCGGAGAAGGAAGGGGCAACGCGCAGAGGAGGTGGCGTACGGTGGGGTTAGGGTTAGGGTACATGAGCTCCGGTCTAGGACCGCCGCTCTGATACCATGTTGAGAAAATCAAAAGAGTTGTTTATTCCATAAACCCTAGGCTCTCTTATATAGGGGAATAGCCTATGGGTAAATTACATCAAGAGTCCATAAGAATATAGAAAATATGAAACAGTACAAAATACAAATAACATAAATTATATCTCTACAGTTATCAATTGGATGACCAACAGTGTTGAGGCTCACATTACCTCAAATCTTCTTTACAAAAGCACGGAAAGGAAATGTGGGAGGATCTCAAGTACACATACTCCCAGAAGAAGACAAAATCACGCCTTGCAGACATTTACAGGCAAATATGGTCGGCATCTCAGGGTGATTCCACCCTCATTGAGTACTACATGCATCTCTCCAGCCTGTATGAGGAGCTTGCTATATTTCATCACTCATGTTCATGGTTTTAAAAAGCGCCACCTTGAGGCGCAAAGGCGTACGCCTCGAGGCGAGGCGCGCCAAAATCGCCTCGAGGCGCACGCCTTGGGTCCTTTGGGTGGGGCGTATGTCTTGCCTTGGCGTGAGGCGTTCGAGGCGCGAGGCGTTCGAGGCGAGGCGAAAGCGTAAGCCTCAAACACAAGGCTTTTTTATACCTTTTTGGTTATGTGCTTTGCACACGACCCTATTTTCTGTAAGCATTATTTATTTTTTTATGTTTGTATTTTTGTATCCAAGTTAAACCTTGCACATTTTTATATATAGCTCCATGCAAAGAGGAGATCGCTTGAAATAAGTGAATCTCCATGATCTTGTACAAACCAAGTTCAATTTATCATACATCAACACATACTAGTTCTATTGCACATAGATTTGAGTTTGATTGTAATAAATGTTTTATATTAGTTGCAAGTTTGCAACTTGATGTTGTTATTTGGTTGTATAAGTTGTGAATCTTAGAGTAGTTATCGTATATATGAAGAAGCAAGGTTGCAAATAAACACAAGAATTAAAATAATTATTACATTTGATTGTGAATAGCAAAATAAAAATAGTATCTTTAGTAAAAAAATTGCTGGGGGCGCTGCCCCCACACCCCCGTAGGGGGGAGCGCACCTGCTCCCCCCTAGACCCCCCCCCCAGGCTCGCTGACCGGGCAGCGAGACCCCCGTCTTGTTGGGGTATGTTATGGCAGGAGGGGATGCATATGACGGTTCTCCAACAACGTCCAGCAAGACAAATGGTTGGGATTCAAGGCATGTTAGTATTTTTTACTTCAAACACTAAAAATTATGATTTCTATTATACTTTAGTATTAAGTTTATACTTTAATTCAATACTCATATATAGAATTATTGAAGTTGGAGTTGGAACTTGATATTCCATATAGTAGTAGCTTTTTTTTGAACTACAATGCCTTCATAGCTTATGTATTGGTTCTTTTACTAGTGTTATACTATTCTTGAATGTGTTTTTGGGAAAACTTAATATTATTATATATATTTTCAATATATTTTGCTTTGATTTTAATTTTTTTCTAAAAAATTGAGGCTTAAACCTCGACCGCCTCGAGGCTTACGTCTCGCCTCAATTTCAGGAAAAACGCCTCGGATCGTCTCGCGCTTTTTTAAACCTTGCTCATGATGTACCAAACAGGTACAAGAGGTATTCTGACTGGCAGGTATATCATTTTCTTGACAGTCTGCATTTTAGGTACCAGGCAGTGTTCATGAAATCGGCCGCACGGGCTGCATATGCGGCCGCATATGCCCATGCGGCATGCAGCCTGCGCCGATTTCATGAATCAGTGCATTATGCGCCCTCCCCGCTTATGCGGCCCACTTATGCCCCGCATATAGCCCGCATATCCCGCATATGTCACTCATACTGCTCCAGCAGCTCCAATTTTTCATTCTTCTCATTCAGGTCCTCTTCCTTCATTCAATTGTAAGAATATGGCATGCGTTTATATACAATTGCAATGCATTATACCATTCTGTATATGCAATGTTTTATGTTGTTCTCATGTATTGTTTTCACGAGTATATGCAATGTATCGTCAAATAATTTATATATGACGATTGAGGTTTTGCTCATGTAGTGCATGTACGTGTATTGAAGTTTTCTTATTACGAGTCATCTAATATGTGAAGTTTTTATGGTAAATGTTTTTTCGTGATTAAATATAAGACAATTAAAGCATATACACACCCATCTAACATGAACCATTTTTCTTAGATCTTCTTTAACTCCACTTAGATACATAAATTCGGTGGTAGTGTTATTCATAGATATTTATTTTTAAATTAAAAATTAGAAAACTGCGTAGAACCGCATATACCCCGCATATGCCCCCGCATACCGCTTATTCAGTATTCAGTGACCTGTCCGAACGCATACGCATACCGCTTTCCTGAACATTGGTACCAGGCAGCGAAGTAGCGATTTCTTATACATGACATACTGTCGACGATGAAGGGCATCTTTGGTCGACTTGAAGAATTGGAGACATCTGTTGCACGACCTCCCGTCTTACCTTCAGCAGAGAACTCTGCACATATAGTGATGCAGCGTGGACTCGACATATAGGGCCGTCTAATTATTTAAATTGTGGCCGTTAATTTTATTTACGTTTTTTAAGATGTCGCAATTTTAAATAAAGAGATCGTGTGTGATCTCATTTAGTCTTAATTTGAATTTCAAATTTGGTAGTTAGGCGGTTAATTAGTTAGAGTCAGTTTAGGATAATTGGTTGTCAGTTTAAATTATTTTCTATTCTTGTAATGTCATCCCTCCTATATAAAGGGATGAGGGTCCAATGTTTTAGTCAGTTCAAGATGTGATAAAATAGAGATTTATCTCTCTCTCCTCTCCCCTCTCTCTCCTTCTCCCTGCGTGATCTACACGTGTTCTTCTTCTCCCAAACCCCTCGTATTCCCGATGAGTCTCTTCTCTCTTCCCCTCGCGGTCTACGCGTTTCTTCTTCTCTAACCCCGCGCATCCGGCGTGTCTTCTCTTCTCAACCCTTTCAGTTTCTTCCACCAAAAAAAATTATTATCAACGTCGACGCCGAATCCTGTTTGCATCAATTGGTATCAGAGCATGGCAACCGAATCGTCCCTACGATTCGACGATCCCGTCGCGCATTGGAAGATGCAATATGATTTGAGTTGCATATCTCATGATTCGCGTTCACGCGCACGTCGATACAAGTTCATGAAGCGCCTTATGTCAAGCCTCAAGGTTCAAGCAATTCGTCGGGAGACGAATTTTTTAAAAGCGGAGGAGAGTTGATGCAGCGTGGACTCGACATATAGGGCCGTCTAATTATTTAAATTGTGGCCGCTAATTTTATTTGCGTTTTTTAAGATGTCGCAATTTTAAATAAAGAGATCGTGTGTGATCTCATTTAGTCTTAATTTGAATTTCAAATTTGGTAGTTAGGCGGTTAATTAGTTAGAGTCGGTTTAGGATAATTGGTTGTCAGTTTAAATTATTTTCTATTCTTGTAATGTCATCCCTCCTATATAAAGGGATGAGGGTCCAATGTTTTAGTCAGTTCAAGATGTGATAAAATAGAGATTTATCTCTCTCTCCTCTCCCCTCTCTCTCCTTCTCCCTGCGTGATCTACACGTGTTCTTCTTCTCCCAAACCCCTCGTATTCCCGACGAGTCTCTTCTCTCTTCCCCTCGCGATCTACGCGTTTCTTCTTCTCTACCCCGCGCATCCGGCGTGTCTTCTCTTCTCAACCCTTTCAGTTTCTTCTTCTCAACCCCCCTATTTTCTCTTCTCAACCTCTCTTTCTTCTACCAAAATTTCCACCAAAAAAAATTATTATCAACGTCGACGCCGAATCCTGTTTGCATCATATAGCATCATCGGGAAGAGGAGGCAGATGCGGCTTTCGAGGACACGGACATGACTCAAGTCATGGTCGTGGAATGAGGACACGATTTTGGCCATGGCGTAGGCGAGACTCTATTGCCTATGCACTCACTGTGGCCGGTGGAAATGGCAGAAGTTTGGCAGACCTCCTTATCACACCAATAATGCCTATAAGGATGCCTATGATGTGGAAGAGGCATCACATGCTACAACTTCCAGTGGCAAGACAGTACATCTTAATGATGAAGATTATTCCCGCCTAATGCATATTCTTCAGACACCAGGGCCTATCACCTCTAGTGGCACTACCATTGCTGCTCTGGCCACTCCTTCAAGTACAGTAACCAACTCTATTGCCACTCCTACTCCGGCTTGTATTATTGATTCAGGTGCCTCTACTCATCTGACTGGAGAAGGTAGTCTGCTCACATCCTCTGTACCATCTACCTCTGTGAAGTCAGTTCGAGTCGCTAATGGGACTCAATCACTGATTACTACTGTCAGAACTATGGAGTTCTCTTCCAAGCTCCGACTTTTTGGAGTCCATTGTGCTCCTGATTTTCCTCTTAGCTTGCTGTCAGTTCATAAGCTTTGTGTTGAGCTTAATTGTCACGTGATATTTAATGAGTTTTGTTTTATTTTCAAAACATCCTGACGAGGTAGGATTTTGGTAGGGTCATGAGAAGGACGGTTTGTATCATCTTGACATACCCTCGAATTCCAGGTTTGTCGATGTTGCGTCCATCTCCGAAGACCCGCTCTTGTGGCATCTGCGCCTTGGGCATCCCTCTGTCAAGGCTCTCTCAATGATGTTCCCCGAACTCTCTACCCTGAAGCCCTTTCATTGCGAGGCAAGTAAGGTCAAGAAACACCATCGAGCTTCCTTTCATGTGCCTCTACTCATCTGACTGGAGAAGGTAGTCTGCTCACCTCCTCTGTACCATCTACCTCTGTGAAGTCAGTTCGAGTCGCTAATGGGACTCAGTCATTGATTACTATTGTCGGAACTATGGAGTTATCTTCCAAGCTCCGACTTTTTGGAGTTCATTGTGCTCCTGATTTTCCTCTTAGCTTGCTGTCGGTTCATAAGCTTTGTGTTGAGCTAAATTGTCACGTGATATTTAATGAGTTTTGTTGCTATTTTCAAGAAGGGTTATGAGAAGGACGGTCTGTATCATCTTGACATACCCTCGATTTCCAGGTTTGTCGATGTTGCATCCATCTTCGAAGACCCGCTCATGTGGCATCTGCGCCTTGGGCATCCATCTGCCAAGGCTCTCTCAATGATGTTCCCTGAACTCTCTACCATGAAGCCCTTTCAGTGCGAGGCAAGTAAGTTCAAGAAACATCATCGAGCTTCCTTTCATGTGCCTCTACTCATCTGATTGGAGAAGGTAGTCTGCTCACCTCCTCTGTACCATCTACCTCTGTGAAGTCAGTTCGAGTCGCTAATGGGACTCAGTCACTGATTACTATTGTCGGAACTATGGAGTTCTCTTACAAGCTACGACTTTTTGGAGTCCATTGTGCTCCTGATTTTCCTCTTAGCTTGCTGTCAGCTCATAAGCTTTGTGTTGAGCTTAATTGTCACGTGAAATTTAATGAGTTTTGTTGCTATTTTCAAGACATCCTGACGAGGTAGGATTTTGGTTGGATCATGAGAAGGGTGATCTATATCATCTTGACATACCCTCGAATTCCAGGTTTGTCGATGTTGCATCCATCTCCAAAGACCCGCTCCTATGGCATCTGCGCCTTGGGCATCCCTCTGCTAAGGCTCTCTCAATGATGTTCCCTGAACTCTCTACCCTGAAGCCCTTCCAGTGGGAGGCAAGTAAGTTCAGGAAACACCATCGAGCTTCCTTTCATGTGCCTCTACTCATCTGACTGGAGAAGGCAGTTTGCTCATCTCCTCTGTACCATCTACCTCTGTGAAGTCAACAAGGCCTTAAATGTCGGTTTCGGTCACCATTTCGGTATCGATCAAAAAAGAATTTCGATGGAATTCCGTGGTTTCGACCGAAATTTCGGTCATTTCGGTCATTTTTTGTACTAGCACCCCCATATTTCGGTCATTTCGGTCGAATTTCGATTTCGATTGGATATCGATATTCGACAGAAATTTGACCGAATTTCGCTGAAATTTGAGGCCATGGAAGTCAATTCGAGTCGTTAATGGGACTCAGTCACTGATTACTATTGTCGGAACTATGGAGTTCTCTTCCAATCTCTGACTTTCTGGAGTTCATTGTGCTCCTAATTTTCCTCTTAGCTCGTTGTCAGTTCATAAGCTTTATGTTGAGCTTAATTGTCACGTGATGTTTAATGAGTTTTGTTGCTATTTTCAAGACATCCTGATGAGGTAGGATTTTGGTAGGGTCATGAGAAGGACGGTCTGTATCATCTTGACGTACCCTCGAATTCCAAGTTTGTCGATGTTGCGTCCATCTCCGAAGACCCGCTCATGTGGCATTTGCGCCTTAGGCATCCCTTTGCCAAGGCTCTCTCAATGATGTTCCCTGAACTCTCTACCATGAAGCCCTTTCAGTGCGAGGCAAGTAAGTTCAAGAAACTCCATCGAGCTTCCTTTCATGTTCATACCGAGACCCGCAGTACTACTACTTTTCATCTTGATCATTACGATGATTGGAGACCTTGTCCGGTCTGAACGTTAAGTGGCCATCGCGATTTTATAGTTTTTTATGATTATAGTAGATCTTCTTGGGTGTATCTAATAAAGGAGCGTTCGGAGATTAATCAAATTGTCAGAAATTTCTTTTAATATGTTAAAACCTTTTTTCTACTTGTGTTAAGATCATTCGAACTGGCAATGCTCTTGAGTTAATCCAGCGGGACTTTTTTAAGAAAAATAAGGTGGTGTCCCAAAATGGGATCCACCACAGTGCGCATGTGTGTGTATATTAAAAAAAGAGAAGAAAATACATCATATTACATTTGCCATGAAATGCATAGCGTCCTACAATGCCCCAGTACATTTTTCGTATGAACCCCCCCCCCAAAATGACCTTGTTCCTAGCGCATCAAATCGACCACACCACCGCGAACGGATACAAATTGTCCTCATGGTCGAAACCACAGACCGATCGAATATCTCTCTAGAAGGCGGGGCAATTGCTCCGCACCAGCCAGGTGATGCTTGTCTAACTCTAAATCCCAATGGAGAAAGGGCAAGAGAAGAATAAATGATCAGCATTCTCCATCAGGACCTGACCTCTTTATTTGTGTATCAGGGAACTGTTCACCAAACCTCATATCCGTATACCTCACAACAGAATGGTATAGCCCAATGTTGTCAGATCTCTTCTTAGTCCAATGAGTGTTCTTAAACACTATTGAGGGGATGTCATCCTTATTGCAGTACAGCTCATCAACCGTGTTCCTTCGTTAGTTCTCGAAAGTCGGACTCCACTTTCCTTACTTTACCCTACTGAGTCTTCCTTCCATGTTACCTCTGCGAATTTTTTGTTGTATTGCATTTGTTCATAACTTCCATGCAGCTGACAAATTATTCTCTCGAGTCATCAAATGTGTCTTTCTTGGATACTCTGGTACTACCCAGAAAGGTTGTTGTCAGAGTCAATAATGCTCTGTTATGTTATTCCATAGAGCCCTAGGGTCTCTTATATAGAGAGGAAACACTTGGGTAAATTACATAGACGTACATGAGATAAATAGGAAATACGTAACGGTACATCATAACATAACGCGATCCTCTACATAAACCTCTACAGCTATCGATGTTATGATCATGTTGGGCATCGATATTATGTCTCTGTCGATATCACCTTCTTTGAGCACCATTTTTTAGTTAACAACTTAACATAACGCACCGTAAAATATTATTCTCTATGTCTAGAACATGAGATGTGAGTTTATTCTTTCATAACTAAACTTAATTTCACAACATAACTAAATAACACCAAATTAGGTCCACCCTATATCTTACTAAATCAAGAAAATATGCATTATCTGGAAAATAAGAACAAAACCCCTAAGAAATTTCACTATTCCAACATAAAATTTGGAATAGATCTAGAGTTTACCTTAAAGAAGGAATGAGCGTTGGAGAAGAGTTCCCAGCAGCTTCAAACGAAATGGGGGCGATACCAGTGGAAAAATGACCTGGAAGATTCCATGTCTCTCGCCGACACACGATATATCGGTGATATATCAGCTTCGTATCGCTGATATCCCAAAAATCAAAAGGATGAATGATATCGATATCCCCATCTCACCGATACTGATATATCGGCGATATATATCGCCGATATATCACGATATTTCCTACCTTGATACCAAGATCCTTGGTGATTCTCGATCTTTGTATTTTGTTATTTAAACGTGCGAATATAAAGTTTTTTGGATGCCGTGTATTTAAGATGCCGAACCCTTTTTCCTTAAAAAAACATGTATATTTGTAATTGGCTCTCTTTATATTTATGGGATATGAATGGAAATTACATCACAATTTCCCGTTACGCATATTGTTCTCTTGTTGTTTTACCTATTCCAGATGTTATCTTGATTACATGTGATTGGTACTTGCTAAGTATCTAGATCTGGGAAGATATTGACACAAGGATGTGTCATGTTCTGTCAATTGTGGTAGCTGGAAATGCAGGGCGGGACGTCACAATGACCAACAACATGAAGTTTACCAACATGTATGTTTGTTATTCTTTACCTATAATTCAACAACAACAAAACCTTTTCCCACGATTAAACAGGGTTGGCTACATGAATTTGTTGCCTCCGTTCAGATCTGTTTTGGCTCATTCTTTACCTATAATAAGCTATGTAAAATGAGAAGTCTTATGGTTAATTGGTAATATATGTTTATTTTTAAAGAGACTCATAGTGAAGTATGCCATACATAGACACATAGTAAAGTATGTCATACAAGTTTACCTTTTGACAAAATAACTAAACTGAAGTTTGAATATTCAAACTGGATTAATACCATATTCCCCTGCATTCTCTACGCTCTATAGCCACTAACAATACAGATTATGTCCAAAGTACCAATTTCACTACATCATATAGTATTGCAGTTGATAAGAACCCGAAGATAACATGTATGACAAAAATAAAGGAATGCAATGGTGGAGAACCTGAATTTCTTCAATCGGTCCATTCCGGACCCAAGAACGACATAATGAATAGAGGGTCCTTGAAGCATCGTCAAGAAATCTGACCTATGAAAAAAACAACCACTGAATCAACTCAATATTTTTTTTGAAGCCGTGAATCAATTCAATACTACTGAGTAATTAAAATATGAACCCAAATGCTCAACTCAGATAGAACTTTAGAAAAACATCTGTGGTCAAAAGCTAATAGATGGAACTGGAAAAGAAAACATTGCGGCGCATGCCAGTGATAAAGGAACTGTCCATTTAGTTTAGCGAAGAATTACTCCCAATTATTTTGAAGGTGCAGTTTAAGCAGTAGAGGAAGAAGCCATCGACTTCACATATTACAGATCATCAAACAAATAGCATTATAAAAATATGAAAAGCTTAATGACAAGAAATTATTGATATTAGAGGGAAGCTCATATAAAGATGTGAGCGTGCATAGCTCACTTTTTTCATGATTGAAAATACCAGCTGATAACATAATTAGCACATCTACCATCAGCCTAAACATTGTAGTAGCCCTTGTGGTAACCATGTATGTAGCACAAGCCCCGGTTTCAGCCAGTGTCTGCGTAGATTTCTCTCGCATTTTACAATGACAATTTTGTTACATTTTCTATGAATATTTTAAATAATATCTAATCAACTAATTAAAGCACGGTGTATAGTTCAGCGAAGTATCTTGACGCAATTATAGCTATGCGTGCTAAATTTTGTTATAGTTAGCACTGACATAAGCCTAAACAGTGGATTGCATGTAGCTCTTTCATGATCCCTATGTTTGAGTAATACACATGTTTCATGAGCCCTTATATTTGAGTAATACAGGTGCTGTAGGACAAGCATGCACCTTCACTTTTCATACAATGTTATTCAAAAATAACCGTAAAAACTGCTAATTACTTACTTTCCGATCTTGGAGCATTGAGACTGAACCCTCTCTGTTCTTTTCTCTGCAAACCATACAAATGAAAGATCCATTACATTAGAAATAAAATTAAACTTTAAAACACAAAACCATCATATTGGATATTATAGTACCTTAGATCTTTAAAATTGGCATTCTCAGGAGGCAGAATTGATCCTGAAATTAAATTAGCCTACAAATTTAAAAAGTGAAGTGTCAAATTCAATATAATAACATGGTATATGACAAAGAGGGAAATCCATAACATAGTAAGCATTCACTTGCTTAAAACCTGGGTAAAGAGAAAATAAAATTAGACAGGTGAACATGATTGAGAAAAAAACGTCAATTATTCCATCACCAACTTGAAACAGAAAGAATTGTGATCCAACTAATTAACTGCATTTTCTGATTATTTTTTAATGAAATCCAGAAACCTGCTACTAAGATGAGATGCAAACATAGCAACTTCAAGCTAAAACAATATAAATAAACTGACATATTTTTCAAGGACAAAAGACAAGGACTGTGTAGTTGTCATTCATCCTCTCAGCCAGTCCCAACTTCTTCTCTATAACAAGGATAGGACCCTCAAAAATAGCATGTGCAACTCATGCCATTTCTTAGCAAGAATGCGATCAATAAATGTTGTTTTACCTAAATAAAAACAGAAGATGCTACGGTGCCAGCAGCAAGAAGGCTAGCTGTTGAATAATACATTACGCGATATCTAGACCTGTGCATCTGTTGCACGTGGCAATTATCATCTACCTTAAGATGGATCAGAGTAGATTATTTGTTTGAGAAAATTAACACAGACTAATAAGGCCCAATAAAATGCTTAACTCTGCTTATAGATAATTAGATTGTGCTCATACATAAACTTTTTTAGTAGTGTATAATTATGAATATGTACCCACTTCAATGGTCTGGTGATAGAGTAGTGTGCCTACCACTCAAAAGGTCAGGGTTCAAATCCTCCCTTGAGGGGAGTTGCGTTAGGTAGCCGAGAGAGTTGCCTTGGGTAGCCGAGCCCGTGTAAAAAGAGTCAGGTCTTTCAACGTGGATTTGATAAGAATCCATGTAACCAACCAGATTTAAAGTAGGAGAAGGCTTTGCCATTTTTTATATAATTATAAATCTGTTGAAGAAACTTGGAATGGAAGCACCAATATGTTCCTCAGCACCCCCCGTTGCATTCTACTTGCCCTCGTTTTCCTTTTTTTCCCTTTAAATCAACGAAATGAGAAGGGTTAACTACAAGATTCGTGCCAAAGACATCAACAAATTAACAACATGTAAAACGAGTAAGATGCACCAAATTTGACACCGAGAAGACACGTTCACAAATGCACCAATTCAAAAGACGATAATTGAAAACCTTCGGTTGTGCGGCGGCAACGGCGGCTGCCCTGGAAGGCGGAGCCGGGGGTAGACCATTGATGGCAACGCTGACCTGCCTTGGCACAGAAAACGGGAGACTGCCAATTTGCCCCAGTTGATGCTGGTGTTGTTGCAGAGGCCTCGCTTGCTGCTGCTGCTGATGGGCATGGATGGTGTGATCCCCGTGAGGAAAACCGAAAGGCCTCACCTGGTGAACGGTGGGATACGGCAAGGCAGGCGAGGAACTCCCGCCCCGTGCATATGCGGTGGGATTCGCGACGGTGATGGCATGATCGGGAGGGCGAATTGAGGAGGATTTGTGGGGGTAGCAGCGGGCGAAGAGGAAGCCCTGTGGGTTCGTCGGAGGAGGGGGAGGATTGGGAGGGGGGCGGCCAAGAATTGAGTGGGGGTGAGGGGAGAAGGGGTTGGGGAGAGGGAGGAGGGGCACGATTGAGGATGGGGAGGAGGATGTGAAAGGGCGAGTGGTGGTGGTGGTCATGGAGGCAGAGTTGGAGACGGCGGCGGCGGCGGCGGCGGCGGGAGAGGGGTTCGACATGGCGGGTGATTTTGGGGGCATCAGTTTCAAAAAGCAAGCGTTGCTTCTCCTGGCATCTCCCCCTCCCGCTACCACCAAGTTACCAACTCGCACGTGATCATGTGTACAGACGAGGGGGCTGCGGAGAAAAATGTTCAAGGGTTTTTAATATTTATTCCTTTAAGATATATCTTTCTCTTCCATTTTTTTATGGAATATCAGTTGTGGCCTTGATTTCTTGACCGGTATCACTTACGCCCTTTCATTAGTTTGGTTGTCAATGAATTGAATTAAACTATAGTTTATTCAAATCAAGTCTTGGGTAAGAGGGCATAATTGAAAACCCTCACCTCCTCCTCCCCTAGCCCCACCATCTCTGACCTCCTTCCCCTAGCCCCTTCGTCGCCCGATGCTCCTTTGCCTCCTCCTTCGTCTTTTGCAGGCCCCCTCTTCCCGTCGTTGCCTCAAGCCAACACATGGGTTTCAGTTGGAAATCTATCTTATCGTGTTTCTTCAATTGACACCATTAATTGGAAGATCTCAAATACGATTTTCCGTCTTCTGCACGCAAGTTGAAGGCAGAATCTTTGCCCTTCGAGCCTCTGGTGCTATGTTGATTCCTTCACACAACTGTAAAGATGGATTTCAGGATGTTTCTTCTTGGGTTAGCTACCCGTCAAATCTGGAGAAAGTGCCTTGCGATTCAATTCAACGACTCGTGTACTATCCTTAGATTGACCACGTATGGCTGCTTGGAATAGGCATGGTCTTCATGATTCTTCGAGATTTTGCATGTTCTTGGATCTGTTCTTTGAGCGTGATGCACTGAGCTCAACAAATCATGGTGTTATAAGTATTGTAACCAAGTGTTACAACATTGGGACTTCTTCTCGCTCACGAAACTGCGGCAAGATGGGATGCGAGTTCCTCTTCATTGATCAGCTCCTAGCAATGGCGTAGCAAATCTGGAGTATGTGTTTCTACTTGTCATAATCAAAGACTTGGCACTTGTTTGGATGAAGCAATGCATTTAAACAAGTAGTGTGTCCGTAAAAATAAAATGGCATTACGTAAATATTAAAATGTATGCCTAAGAAAACGGATAAATTATTTGATTTCTGCAATGGAAATGAAAAGGATTATCCCTGGATCCAAGTCTGTTAGAGCATGGCGAACTATGATAGGTGAATGGATTCGGAATTATGATTATGAATACAACAACAATCACGGATTCATAACTATACTGAATCTAACCAGCAGAAAGGATTGGAAACACGTAAATCCATCAAATTGGGGTAACAAGACTAATTGAGTTAAATTTATAGTATAATATATAGTACCTAACCATGGTTGAAACAAAGGGCCACTGTTGAGGTGAGTAACCCTTCGACGATGAAGATTGAGGGCTTCGACTCCTGGTGGCATAATGGAAATGAAGCAAAACTCCAGACGCGAAAGGAGGAGGAGGTTGAGGTAGTCGGAGAGGAAGTGGGGGCGGTAGAGGAGGGGGTTGGAGGGCTTTGGGATTGAGGAGGTGGTGGATGAGGAGATATTGATGAGTTTAGAGAGGAGGAAGAGGGAAGAAGAAGATGTTTACTATAAAATTACATATCTACCCTAAGTATTCATTTCTAATTACCCTTGTGTCCAAAAATTAACATTCGTTAGGGACGCGGATAGATGGCAACTAATCCGAAGAGCATAAGTGATAAAACTTCAAGAAGTTAGAGGCACAACTAATATTCCAAAAAGATAGTAGCATAACTAATATTGCAACATCTAAAAGAGGCATAATTGTAACAAAACACTAATGAATAAGGGAGCTAAAAGAGTTGGAAAATGGCGTGGAGGGTCAATCATTTTATCCTCATGATATAATAGATTGCACTTTATCTAGAGTTATATGTGGACTACTTATATATATGTGTGGTTAAATGGGGCTACCCCTAGGGGGGCCTAACTTAGCTCCCCCACCCCATTTTCCTAATTTTTTTCTTATTTTTTTGAAAAAATCTTCCATGGAAATTCATCACTATATCCATATATTATGTCATTCAAGTTTCCTGCGAAAAAGATACTCCTACTGTCTCCATCCAGATAGTCATTTTTTAACGGTTGCAGAATAGTTAAAATCGATCCTCTCTGGATGGAGGCTATAGGAGTTTCTGTTTCGGTTGAAATTTGAATAACATAATATAGGGATACATTTATGAAAATACTTCGCTGCTTCCAGACCTAATTTAGCTATCTCTTGATGTATGCTCCTTTCCTTTATTAGCTCTTTTTTCGCCATAACTATAATATAATCGTTAGGGAATTCCAGATACTAGTTGTCGCCTTGCACCTTTCGTTGTCACCCTAAGCAGCAATCGACTACACAAAGCTAGGTCTGTTTTTTGACCAGCTGGTCGGTAATCCGATTCGGTCACTACAGATGTTCGGAATCCACAAACCCAACGGTCAAAATATCTTTGAATATGTCCTTGAACGAATTCGAGACTTAAGCAAAATACAAATTGGGAAGAATATGATCCTTGAGTTCCCTTTATTGGAGCTATGTTCCTATTTCTTTTTGTTTCTAGTTGATCAGACATAGTCCCAAGATAGTCTAAGTGCGACTAGAGCTGAGATCTTATTTCAAGGCAATCTACAAGGTGCATCATTAGAGGGGGGGGGAGTCCAGTCAGCAACATCATTCAGGTTTAGAGAGTTGAAAATTTTTCTCCCGATCCTCTCTATTCCAATCTACTTCGTACCTCAGGCTTGGGAATACATAGTTTTTTTGGGAGAGAAGTGTTAAAAACAGAAAATTTTCGGAAAAATAGGGTGGAGGGCGCTGAGGTAGCCACATTTTTCTGATATATATATAGGAGCTGGGGAAGTTGCACCCGGTGGTGCCGCTAACTATCCGTACTTGACTATTTTTTTTCATTGTTTTTTGTGTTTTTGAAATGAAATCTAGGGGGATTTAAATCATCGTTATCACCAAGGTCTCATGCTAATTTGACACTTCTATCATCTCCATAAAGACTATCACATTTTAACAGGCTCAGAATTACTGAAATTGACCCTATCTAGATTGGCATGTTAGGGATGTTTGTTTTGCATAAAATTTGAAACACATATTCCACTCAATAAACTAAGTAAATGCCCATAAATTTCCTTATAAAAAATCAAAAACCAATAAGAAAATGGTCAGGTGCAGTTAGTTGGCTGCACCCCCGGTGTAGCTTTCCTTTTCCCATATGTGTACGTATGCATGTATCTCTTTGCTTTTTAGGGCCATCGCATACGTAATGTGGCACATCGATCATGACTAAGCTAAGTTGCAAGTAGCGGCTCATCCTATTTTAGTTACAGGTCGACATGGTTTTTTAGTAAGGTAATTCATACCTCCTTCGGACATGTTATTTATCTAATTGCACGTATCTTTTTCAAAAGATATCTTTTATTAAAGATTTTGATGTTGGTAGATGCAGCCGCATCTTCTTTATTAAAGGCAATCATAGTGGTCGATATCTATGTAGATTATTGTTTAATATAATGTGTATCCTTTTGTGAAATTATACTATTCTAAAAAATAATGTTGTACAAAATAAATTACAATAAAAATATCATGCCATTTATCATTAATTGGATTTTCAAAAAAAAACTATTATTTCCTGTGTATGAAATCTTTTCATGCATTTCATGTCATTTCCTCTATATATTCTTCTCTGTGAAAAGAAAAACCTTAACTAAATTGCATTTCCTTAAAGCAGATCGTTCCTTAAAATTATGTTGAAAATTTCAGTTGGAGTTGTTGATGAATTATCTATTCATCGTGATAGCAAGCTCAAAATTAAAAATGTAATAAATAACATGCACTAATACTTTTCTGTAACTGTTGCAAACTAACTTTAAAAACAAGTTTGATAAATAGTTATTAATATAGCATAAAAATCAAATCCATAAACTAAAACAATACTTCACATCTAGATCTATTCAAAAATATTAACGTACACTCGTTCATATAACGTGCATGCACACGTAGGGAAGATAACACCATGCATCATCATCCACCTCTTTATCCCTTTCGTGAGAAGTCCAAAATACTTGTTTCATTTAGGAATAAGACGCTTAACTTGAGACTTGGACGAGCCTCATGTGTGACCAAGTTGATTGGGAAATCAGATCTCCCACCATTATGGTTCAAGTCGAGTATTCAATATGCTACCCATGCACACACGTGCATGTGTGTATTGACATATTGCACATCCCGCAGATCACAATACTCAGCAACCGTCTCGTAAATACCACATCCACATTAGCACACACACAATCATATAGATGTATCTACAAGAAAATAAGAAAGTAATGAAGTAAATGCATGAACATGATTCGTTTCATTCACCACAAGATATATATAGCAAATTGTTCTCACAAGCAACATGTCCAAAACATCGTAGAACAAGTAATTGCCCACCTAAAGCAAAAGTACAAACATTGTCTCTCATGTACAAAGCATGTGACAAAAACTATAATAAAAGAACCATCAAATACACATCCTAGAAGTGTAACTGGAACTGAAATGCTCCAAAACAACAAAACCGCACCCCACCGTTATAGCGGGTCCTATGAACATGCTGGATCACACGAACAAGGGTGTGCTATGAGCAAAGTTGTCAAATAGGAATATACTTAAATGACATGTAAAACAATAGATGACTGGGTAAAAGTAACAAGCATTGTACCCACTGAACTAAAACAAATGCATGTGAATGTGAGTAACACTCTCAGAAGTAAAGGCTACAAGTGGAATCGTACCCTCTGAATATCTATTAGTTTTTAAACCAATATTTTCTTTTAAGACTTTCCAACACAATTGTTATTAATGGAAATGATCCGTGGTCTTGACCACGAGGGTCTCATATTATGACTTCGAGATACATAATATATTGTGGTTGGGGCCCGATGCACCCTAACTAAATTTCCAATACTTTCCTTTACTAACCTTCCCACTTTCCTTGTAGATTATTATTCTCGTTTCATTGGTATATCTCTTGTCTTCCAGAATTAATCGCATTGCAACTTGATCGATCTAATATCCAACATGATTCTCTTTTAAATAATCTAATAATAGTACAGTGAGACTGATCGAAGCAACTCATTTGGCAACCACTACGCATCGGCAAGAGTCATGAACGGTATGCACAACTCCAGTGAGATCTGGGATTATAAGATATGATTTTCAACTCAAACTATAGTCAAACCTATAAGTGATGAATCCCATTTCATCATCTTTATTCATTTTTTAGTTTAAAATACCTTATAAAACACATGTATATAATACTAACTCCATATTCTTACTAACTTGCATCTATGTGTAAATATTGTACATTTATTACTATTTTAACCTAAAATAAATAAAGAAAGAAAGGGAAAAAAGAAAATGACTTTATATATGTAATAGATATAGGTTGACCCGAACCCCGAGAGAAGGTCAAGACTTGACCTGATCGACCAGGAATAAAGTAGGAGGAGATATGCTCCTTAATCAGAAAATCCAAAAAATGTGGTATATATTTTTCTGTGTATATTTGTACATTTACACTATTTTATTTGTACATAAATTGATCTCAAATTAAATAAATTTCAAAATAAAAGTTGTAAATAAAAATTGTTTCTTAAATAATAAAAATATTTGTAAAATAAAATCATGTACATAATAAAAGTAACCACATCTGGAAAAAGCCTTAAGGTGACAATTGAAAGACCAATTCCAGCTCCATATGAACTCAAATTGAATCAAACTCACTTTTATTATATTCTAAATTAAATTATCTTTAAAATGATTGTGATTTTTTTGGAGTTACGATTGAAAAAAATGATTTTCTAGGGTGTTTTTTGCAATTTAATCAATTTTTTACTATATTTATTATTTTGTTTTAGTACATATTATATTTTTTATAATTGTAAATATTGTTCATTGTAATTTAAACTAAATAAAAATTTTTAAAAAAATAAATTAAAAAATAATATTTTCCTTATTTGTGCATGTGTATAATGTGTATTATGTATATATGATATGTATAAAATTAACTTCCTTATATAAAATCATCAAAAAAATAATATCTAACATTAATTAATTAAATAAATATAATTATGAAAATTTTATTTATTTATTTATTTATTTGATTTGAAAATCTATCATGTATATAAGATTTGATTGTATACCTTAAATAACCACCATTAAGGTGGCTAATTAATTTTTACCAATTAATTATTCTATCAATTTATTTAATTCTGAATTTCATTTTTTTAATTATTTTATTAATTTAATTTAATTCCACCACTAACTCCCTTCCTTATTTTCCTCTTCATTCAAAATTTGAATTTCAATTTTTTTGTATTTTCTATTTAATTGGCTCCTCCTCCCTCGTTCTCACTTGATCAATTTTTGGTGAGAGAAGCCTATTCTCCGAGAGCCATCTTGTCGTAGAAGGGTGCCTATTTTCTAAGCCGTCCATTGACAGCGAGTCGACCTTCGTCGAGGCCATCATGATGTTCATCCCCTCCCAATTGGTGAGATCCACATCCATTTCCCTATTTCATTTAGATTAATTTTAGGTGTAACTTGAAGTTTAAATTCGTTGTCATTTTTTATGTTAGATCGTAGTGTTTAATCTTAGTTAATTACTCAACACGATTCTATCCATTTCCGACCTGAATTTTTAATCTCACATTTTCTGATCTCATCGCGTTCATTTCTATCTCTCACGACCTCCCTCCTCCGACCATGCATGGTGGTCCTCCGACCATGCATGGTGGCCAGAGATCCGGCTCTATCCATCACCATTCATTGGATCTGCATCCCGTTCACATATTTATTTTATTTTTCGCATTTTGAATAATAGGAATCGAGTGGTCATGCACGCGTCCTCATTTGTTTATGCAAGAAAAAATATATAGTTTTTTTTTCAAACATTTGTTTTGTAGGATAAAATAAAAAAATAACTTAAAAATGAAATACAATACATATATATATATGTATACATTTTTTGACATCTTCTGCAGGTCAAAACAAAAAATAAAAAAATAAAAAAGGCAACGCGGCTGACGCCGCCCTTCCACCCGCAAGCGACGCCTGCCGCTCCATCACCACATCCGCGTGCCCATGTCCGCCTCGTCGCTGCTCCTCGGCCGCACACAACCGCACCTAGATCGTCATCGCTAATTTGTCGTGTCCACCATTGACAATACTCCACCAGACCACCGCCGTCCACCACCTGTTGTGCCGCCCGTGCGCGCTACCGCTCTTAGAGGAGATCGCCGCCTCCTGCCTGATCCTCGACCACCGCCAGCGTGCGCCTGCGCCGTCACCCAGCCACCTTCATCGGTTGCCTCCCCACCCAGCGTGCGAACCCAGCCGCGACTCCCGTCACTTACGAGAGCCCCGTCGCAGCATCGTCAGCTGCCTGTCACCTCCAACAGTTGCGCCGTCCCCTAGTACCTATCGCACACCACTCCGCCATCGACGATCACCGCACAAGCCTCTTCCGCTCAACGTCACTCCTAGAGACGCCAATTGCCTGTCGTGCTTGGAGGATAAGACAGGGATGACACCCCAATTTCTGCTGGAAAGAAAAGCAAGAACGAAGGAAGAGAAGCCCTAAATTATTTGGGCGAAATTATATCCACAACCCTAGAAGTTTTTGAAATTACAAATTCATCCCCGCCATTCTGACAGTACGATCGCCACCTCCTGCCTGCTCCTCGATCACTGCCAGCGCGCGCATGCACCGTCACCCATCCGCCTTCATCGGTCGCCTCCCCACCCAGCGTGTGAACACAGCCGTGACTCCCGTCACTTGCGAGAGCCCCTCTGCAGCACCGTCCGCTGGCCGCCGCCTCCAATAGATGTGTCGTCCCCTAGTACCTGCCGCACACCACTCCATCGTCGATGATCACCGTGCAAGCCTCTTCTGCTCAACGCCACTCCTCGAGCCGCCAATCGCCCGCTGTGCTGGGAGGATAAGATAGGGACGACACCTCCATTTCTGTTGGCAAGAAAAGCAAGAACGAAGGAAGAGAATCCCTAAATTATTTGGGCGAAATTATATCCACAACCCTGAAAGTTTCTGAAATTACAAATTCATCCCCACCATTCTAACAGTACGTGCTTTGCAAGTATTCAACGGGTATTGTTTTCCTGCATTTCTGTCTTGTTGCATTCTCATGCAAAAATAATAAAAAATTGCTATTCAGTCACTGTATTCCAGATATTAATTTTGCTTGCCCTTTTAATTGAAATAAATGTCTTTATTGCTCTAAAAATTCTACAAAAATTTGTGTATATTCCTGATGTGTTCCTCTTCATTATTTGTCAATTTCATTGCATTTTTTTATGTGCTATTATTAAAAATAAAAAAACTCTGCATTTTCCATGTTGGCAAGTAAAAAAATCATAAAAATTCAAATATTACATAAAAATTAAAAAAATAGATTAGTTATGTTTTATTGTCTTTTAATTCCTGTCAAATTTTCATGCATTAACTATTAATAAAACCAAAAAATATTGAAAAAAACTAAAAATCTTAAAAAAACCATATCAAATTGTAGAAAAATAAAAAATTTGATTTAAGTTCCTGTTTGTAGACAATTTCCTCTAGTTTGTAAGAAAAATAATTATTGGAATTTTTATTTCATTTCATATCTTGAAATGTGAAAGAATCATGTTTGCTCACTATTTGAATTTTCTCCTATTTTTGTTCTTTTTTAGAAATACTAAAAAATCTAAAAATCTCTGAAAAATTACGAAAACAGTAAAAATTCATCAAAAATACAAAAAAAAATTATTTTGACATTTTGAGCATTTTGTCATATTTGAAAAATAAAAAATGCATTTCTTTCCTGAATAAATTATTTGCTATAAAAAATAATTGTTTTTTGAAAATTAAAAATTTGTAAAACTTAAAACCAGTAAAAAGTAAAAATCAGAAAATAAAAAAATAAAAAACCCATAAAAATATAAAAAAGACCAAAATCTCACAAAAACCAAGATAGTTTGCATTCGAGATTCCTTATTCTTTTAATTGATTTTTTTTCGATTACTTGAATAACCCTCGGGAATTGTAGTCTCCATGAGTTCGATCCTGTTAGCTATACATGTTAATTAAATAGCAAAAATATTTTGCTACACATTTCTTTTGTAAACATTTTGTAGCTTGATCTGTGAATAAAAACCCAATTTTTTTGTTTGAGCTGGGAGTTTTAGGGATTGCAATGATAATATTAAAATAATAACTCCCCATTTAATATCTCGCTCAACAATAAGCACCTTCTGTTTTTCTCTTGATACAGGGCAAACATGTAAGAACACCTTCTTCACTACCACATCTCAGAACTCTTCTCATAGAACCAATACAAGTAACCAACTTGAGTATTGATCCTCATTAGCCACTCGTGTTAATTCTGTGACACAAAGCGAAGACCAGACTAGGAAGCGCAAATCTCAGAAGGTGATGTCTTACGACAACACAACAAAAACCTCATGCCGACGTCGAGAACTACGTGTTACCCAGTCAATGCAACTGAGGTCGTGGCCATCTAGTCTTCTACCTTTGGCCCCAAGGGTTCTAACCCATCCATTGACGATGTCCATTCCTCTACCAAGGGCGACTCATGAAACTACGTTGTTCACACTGCAATCCTCAACACAAGAAAGTGATGAATCACTGATTCATCTTCTTTATTCATTTATTTTAGCTTAAAATCTCTTGCAAACCACCTATAAATCTCATTAATTTCCAATTTTTAATACTATCATATCATCTGTAAATAGTATATATTTATCATTATTTTAATCCAAAATAGATAAATAAAGAAATAAAGGAAAAAAAGAAATAAGAAAATTGTATATATGTAATAAATACATGCTAATCCTAACGCCGATAGTAGGTCAAGACGTGATCTAATCGACAAGGAATAACGTGGGGGGGGGGGAGATGGGGTCTTCTATTCATAAAAATCAAGAAAATCAAAGTTCACATGTGTATATTCATCAATGTTCATATTGTACATATCTTCTACTATTTTATTAATCACCAAAATAAACTCAAATAAAAATATTTTCTTCTTGAAATCTGTATATAAAATAATTTGTAAATAATAAAAATAATTACAAAAAGGAACTCAGTATAGAACAAGAGAAACAACACTCTGAAAAGTCATAAAGCCAAAATTGACAGATCAATATCTTCTCAAAAAAACTCAAAATAAACCAAACTCACTTTCATTGTGTTCAAAATTAATTAAGCTTTCAAACGAAATTAGTTTAATAAAAATCAGAGTTAAGATGTGAAAGTTGGCATTTTGGAGTGTTATTGTATATTGTATTTATAGTGTACATATTATTTTTATTATTTTATTTGTTTATTTTTGCACATATTGTATTTTAAATATTTTGTTTATATTTTATATTATTTATATAAAATATAAAAATAAAATAAGTGTATTTCTACTATTGGTATCATGTATGTTGTATATAGCCTTATTTAATTAACCAACTAAATAATTCATAAAAATAAAATAAAAATATATTTAAAATCATTAAATTATTCTAAAAATTAATAATTTATTAAATCATGTAATTATTTGTAAAAATAAATAATTACAATGTATATGTTGTATATATAGGTATTTTTACCTATGAATAAAGGTATTTATTTATTTTTACACATTTGATTAACTTATTTAAATTATTAGATTTCACCAAAAACAAGTTTATTTATTTATTAACATTATTTACTTTGAAAACGTTTTTATTTTAAATCATTTATTATTTATTTTATTTATCTTGAATTTATTCCAATTGTTTTGTCCTGTAGTTGTTGTCTTCATTCAAATTCAACTCTTATTAGTGAGACCCGGGTCAACTCCCCTTTCTCCCTAAACAACCCGAATAAACACTCAGTGTCCTCTTTTCTCCGATTTTTACGCTCTCATCTTACATATTTTAGACCTGATTTCTTTCCCAGTCATTTGCCACAATAATGCTTACTCTCGCCTAATTAATTTCACGTCATCTTGACTCGGTTCACGTACCCTTTCTCGTTTTGAATTTTGCCAAAATTTAGCCTCTATAAATAAGGTCCCAAGTTCCCATTCTTAAGCAGATCCGATTTTCACCATATTTCCACCCGAGATTGATACTTGGAGAGCGCCTGAGGTGACATAGAGGGTGCCTCATGATCGAGAGCGTTGGAATTCGGCGGAATTTCGTGATCCAGATCACCATCGGACTTTCTCTGATGAACTGAAAGTCTCCATCATTTCACCGAGGGATCGAGGCCACGACCCTTCCCTTTCCATTGTAGGGTATTGTAGAGTAATTTGTATTTCATTTTATCTTTTAATTCAACAATTTTCGTTTGATTTTGGTTTAATTCATTACATTTCATATCACCTTCCCATCTGCCTGATCGAAGGTCATCCACTTGATTTATCCATCACTGATCGTCGTCGTTCCATCAAGAACGTTCTTTGCATCTTCTTCACGATCTGATCCCCAGATCCATCTCAGATATGAGAATTTGATCTCGTTCCAACCACCTTGTAGGAGATCGACCCACCCCACTCCATTCTTTGTTTTTGCCAAATAATAGTCGTCGGACCATCATCTCCAAGCTAGGAGTCATCTGCAGGTGTTTAGAGCCTCATCTGGAGATGCATGTGAGATCTGGAAGTTGACTTGTACGTGAGACAAAGCTTGAACTCCAGGTCCCCGATCAGCGGGACTCGGATCTATTTCTTCCCTTGGATCGACGTAGAAGGTTGTAAGGCTTCTCATGAGACCTTCAGACAACAGTTCTAAGGCAGATCGAAGGAGATCCTATCGAATCCATTTCATTAGCTTCTACCTTCAGAGCAGTTCTTCCAGAGGTCTTCATAGACGTACGATCAAGAACAAGCGCCCCAGATTCAATCCACATAGTCCATTCATGCCCAAGTTAGCACCAGACGATCTGATCAAGCCACGTCGCATCACCACTGCCCATTCCGCATGTGACGCTCAGGCTCCCCTGATGAAATAACACTCGTATCCATGTAGTTCTTTTTAATTTTAAAAAAAGTCTTTAATAAACATATTTCCTTTGTTGATGCCTGAATAATTGCATAGATCCCCTGTTGATATTTTATTTTATTTTTAGTTCTATTGAAATATCTTCACATGCTTATTAGAAAAATTGCAATAATGTGAATGTTTTTTTGTTATTATTTTGTCCTTAAAGTTTAAATAATTACAATCGAGTCCTTACAATTCTGATGCACGTGCTCGTTCACGTGTATTTCTGGATTATTTGCAAGTTTCATCATATTTTTCATATTTTTATTATTGTTTAGTTCATAAATATTAAATAATTGTATATTGGTCCCTCGTCTATAAGTTGTTTGTTTTGTCTTTAATTACCTTTAATAAATGGCAAATTACCTCTAAAAATCCATAAAATTAGGTTGAGTGTTAGGTAATTAGTTTTATCACTAATAATCTTTGTCTTGAAAATTTTCTTTATTTGCTATTTTAAAAGTTTAAAAACATCTAAAAACTATTTGTTTAGATTAAAAGTTCATAAAATTTTGAAAAATGTTTAAAAAAATAAAAATTACTGGAGTTACTTTTTACTTTATATTATCATATGTAAAAAATTTGTTTGAAAATTCAATAAGAAAACCCTAAAAATGAAAAAAAAATAAAAATTCATATAAAATCATTAAAAAATAAGAAAAATATATGAATAGGCTTGTTTGAAAGCTTGAAATTTTTGCTTCTATTAAGACTTGATTTCCAATTCATTAGAGTTTATTTTATACTTTAAAAATACCAAAATAATAGCTTAAATTTACTTTGAGTTCCTTTTACTATTTTAATTCATTTTAAAATTTCTAAAAAATTCGTTAAAATCATAGAATAGTATAAAATCACATAAAACACAAAAAGAATTTTATTTTGATTTTTTGGTTATTTTCACTATTTTTAAAAATTACAAAAAGCTTATTTGTTTCGTTTGTATACATATTCCTTTTATTGTTTTCATTTAAAAAAATAAAAAAGATAAAAAAATTTCAAAATTAAAAATTATAAAAATTAAAAATCAGAAAATAAAAAACAATTCAAATATTAAAAATCCATAAAAAATACAAAAAGGATTAAAAAATACATCAAGAACAACAAAAAATAGAAAAGAAAAGAAAAGTTTTCATTAATAATTAGCAATAATTAAATAACTCCCATGTAATGTTGCCTCCTTGAGTTCAATCCTGCATTGCTATACATGTTAAATAATATCTCTAGCTTTTGTTTTATCTCTGCTGGAAAAAATATTTTTTTGATTTGGAGAGTTGTGGGTGGCAACGACACATACATCACATTGTTCATATCATTAAATAAAAATTCACCAATTCTCTCGAATAATCAAAGGGCGTTGTTGTCAGGGAGGCACTGGAGGGTAGTTTGGTTTCCCTTCTTCTACTACTCTTGGTTATTTGTTTTATTTTCTGTTTTATTTGTTCTTCTGTTTCATTTACAGTCATTTCCTATCTTTTAGCTCTTCTATTATCTTTATCATAATTATTTCTAACACACTTTTGTTTCTCCTTTGTTGCGAGCGCCTGACGAGCAAGGGCGGCAATCCTATAAGAGCTGACACACCCGAGTGAGGCGAAGGTCGGGAGCTTCTTCACCAACCGACAAGAGATAGCAGTTGAGAAGAGGCAGCAGAATTGAAGATCACTTGTTGCACTTTTAGTTTTAGTTTATTTTCATTTATTTTATTTTTGTAAGTAATTGTAATAATTCGTTGCACTTGCCCTTTTTCTGTTTTCTATGGAAACTTTAGCATCTTTGTGTGTTTGTTAGGGGTCTGTTTCACCAAGCGCAAGTGTACTTGGGGGATCCCATCGATTTTTATTTTTCTCGTCTTTCTTTTTCATTTGTTTCATGTGTTTTGAGTTTTCTGCATTTATTTATATTTATTTTATGTGATTGAGCCCTTAGCTTTAGGTTGTTATTATCTTAGTTGAGCTGGGTAAATAATAGGACCAAACACATTAATATCTTCATGTTCCTATAGTTAGATTTGTATTTGGACTTAGTCAAATAACTAGTTCTTCTCGATAATAGAAATTCATGCTAGGACGGTTCTCGCGTGCATTTCATATAGGATAGATTTTATTTCTAAGTGCGGATCATTTTGCATGTAGATTGATGGCGACATGTACGCATTTCTATCTTTACATGCATCATTGATTCCCAAGCACATATGCTTTTCCGACTTCCTTTCTTGTTTTTTGGACTTAGGATAAAAAGAAAATTGGAACATTTGTTAGGTGATTTCATTTGAAAATTGCTCAAAAAAGTGATAACCTTAATAAAATATGGACTGCTAAAATTACTTGACCCTAAAAAGAACTGTAAAGACTCAATTTGTATTGGGGAGAGTAACCCTATCAGTGCCCATGGATACTTACCTCCAGACAGAGTGGGTGAGGATGTAGCCCTAAGGATAGAGCCCAAATCCTTGGACTTGTGCCCTAAGCACCTGTATATCACTCTTCGGTATACGATCGTAGCTACAAGCACTTGTCTCTGAATTTAGAAGATCATTTTGGTGTACTCTGCCTCTTATCTCTCTTTGGGGCTGATATAACCCGATAGCCAAGGCAGATGGTTCCACTGTTTGTGGAGGTTTGAGTACATACATTGGATGATAGGGTGACATCACATGTGTGTTTGTGAGTTAAGTAATTATGTGACTCACTAAAGTTAAAATTGAAAAGATAAAAGACCAAACTCTTATGGTCTCCACTTGTGTTCAGTTGGTGAATTGAGGGTTTGATTTGTTTTTGTTTGCTAGAATAAAGACCCTTCCACGCACTTTGCTCCTTATTCACTTTCTTCTTCTTGTTCGACATCGTGATTTCTTATCTTCCTTTTTTATCGAAGATGTCAGATTGGTGTACATTTTGTTCAGACTTCACGAAACTATCTTTATACACTCCAGTTCGATCATCTTATCTTATTCAGGATGACTCTCTTCCTGACTATTCTTCTTTTTCTACTTCATCATTTCTTTCACTAATTAATCCCTTGTTTGAGATTGACTCTAATCTCGAACTATCATTCGTGACTCCTACTTTTCTGAGGAGTGATCGAATGCTTTACACATTTTTAGAGTTGGATCTTGAGGACTCGATGGACCAAAGGGAAAGGCCCCGTTAGCAGACCAATCTGAGATCAACATTATCGTGTCAGCATCCATTCAGGCACAGTTGACTGAGCAGGCCAACATCCATGCCGGATTGAGAGATGTGATCTTAGAGATGAGGAATGCATGAGGAGAGAGAGGAGAGAGAGGAGGATGAGCAACAGAAAGGAGGTGAGAATGGGGGAGAATCTGTACATAATGAGCAGCAGAGAGCATATCCTATTGTTGAGCTTAATCAAGTTGAGGCCAAGCTCACCTTTAGAGATGCTTATAACCCAAGAGCAGGACACACTATTACATGGATTTAGATTGTTGTGGTTCATGGGCATTTCGAGCAGAAGTCCCAACTACTTCCTTTACTTCCCATATTCCATGGTCACATCAATGAGGAATCTTATATACACCTCCAGCAGTTCGACCACATATGTAGTACAATGCACTACCCTAACATATTGTTAGAGGTGGTAAAGATGACAGCTTCCCCTTCAACCTTATGGATAATGCATTATACTGGATCGATCATTTGGGAAGGGTAGTCACGTCTTGAGAAGAGTTGAGGCCAGCTTTCTTGAGTAAGTATTATCCCCTAGGACGACTGAATCAGATGCGATCTCTCAGAGCCAACTTCTCCCAGATGTCCCATGAGCCCATTCACGGGGCATGTGTATGATTCAAAGATTTGATGGAGAAGTGCCCCCATCGTGATATACCAAAGGCAAGCCTAGTGCATAATTTCTTTGGGGGTTTGAATTCATATAATAAGAGATTGGTAGATGATGCTTGTGGGGGTTCACATTTCAACAACGACGGGGATGTTCTATGGCAGATATTTAAGGAAATAGCGAAGATCTCTGCATCTCTATATTCTTCCTGCGCATTTCAGAAACGTCCTCTACCTACTTCTACACCCCACAAGGCCGTCAACACGCTGACATCTCATGATGTAGATAGGGTGGACAATTCTAATCTAATTATCATTGGGAATTACCTATCCAAAGTCAATATAATTGAAAAGCGATCACAAGATCTTGATAAAATTACATGTGATTGAGTAGAGGACAAAGCAGTTGGACAAGCTGGATGAGATTACAAAGCATCCGGAGCTTCTTGTCAGTACCATTCATGCATGCTGGAGTTTTAGTGCCGTAGCCGAAACTTCCACCCCTAAGTCATCTACTTTCACTTCCACAGTTCAACAGAGCTTTGGAGCACCTCCTGCAGTTCAGCACGTTTAATATGTGCAGACTCCAGATCAAGTACAATAGCAAACTCCATTATATATCATGCCATACTACCAAGAGCCTTCATATCTTTCCGAGCCACAATTTCCACCTGCACTTCACAGTCTAGAGGAGAATGCCATTTGGAGCGGTCCTGAGCACAACCAAACCCATCCACCTAGGCATTCTCAATTGAGTTCATATGCCGACCAAAGGTCGGTTCACCAGTTTTAGGGAGGTAGGACATTCCAGCACCAACCATAACCTCATTTTTCATATCCACCACACTTCCAGACATGGAGACATGGATATCAGCTGATGCAACCTGCTTATTCTTATCAGCATTATCATCAACAACAGCCTGTGCAGTATTCCCATCCTCCTCCTCATTATCAGTATACCCCACAATATGCATATCCTGGGTTCCAGCAGCCTCTACACTACCAGTATCAGGCTGTCAGCGACCTCTAGTAGTTGAGTATCCAAAGGCACCCTTGGTGAACCATGCACTTGATTATCTCGCACAACTGATGAAGAACATGAGCGGCATCTACCAGAGGCTTAACGATGTGACAATCATGAAGACTATCATACGCTCAGGTTGAAGTCAATCCCAACAATTTTAAACGCAAACAAGGAAAATGTAGCACACCGTGATCCATCCCCTCCCGAGAAAGGTATGCCTTGTGATTTTTCATGTTTATCTAACGTCGTTACTCTCAGGAGTGGTAGGAGATTACAACCGCCGACATCGGTGAGATTGGGCAATAAAGTCGCTGATCAAGCATCATCTTCTTCCTCACCCTCTTCATCTACTGAGCATAGATCGAGCAGAGTTGCAGTCCATGGAGGAGCACCGCACCATCCACCAAAAATCCCAAAAAAATGAAGAAAACCAAAAATCCCAATAAGTCAATAATGAGAGATGCAGAGTCGAGTCAGTCTTGGAGGAGAACATAGCCGTCGCAAAGTCTTCTTCTTCTGCAACAGATAGAATAGCCTGAGATGTTTTTACTTTTCTTTTACCTATTATGGATGACAGTATACATACTGATTCTGATCGTCCATATGCACATGCTGATTCATATATGAATAAAAAAAATGTTGATGTTGATTCTGATTTTTTACCTTTTCCTGATGCATTGAATAAAAACAATTTCGGAAATAAAAAAACACTATCTTATCCTGGATTGGTAGAGATACTACAGAACATCTTACTTGAGGTGCCACTCCTAAAAGGCATGGAGTATATGCCTGCCATTAAAAAAGGGATTAATGAAACTTGTACCCCTAAACACCCATCAAAGAAGAGAGGATGTAGTAGGACAGAACGCCACAACTTAACCGTGCCTACTGCAAATGCCATAATCCATCGACTCCCAAACAAAAAGAGAGATAACTGAGCACCCATTGTCAGATGCCATATTTCAGATCTACAGTTTGATTGTACTCTTTTGATAGCGGTTCATCGATTATCCTAATGCCTTTCTCATTAGTTGAGCATCTCAAACTTGGTCCTGTTAAGAAGAGCAAAATGACCATTTAGTTCGCAGACCGATCTATTAAGAGGTCAAAGGGCATACCTGAAAACATTATCGTGATAACACATGGCATGAGCTTTCCAGTAGACTTTGTTGTTTTAGATATGGAATCTACAATACCGTTACATCAAATCCTAATTATTCTTGGATTACCCTCTCTGCATACAGCGAAAGCTATCACAATTATTATTACAATATTGACATCAAATTTATGAGCCCTAATCTAATTGGGACTCATGAGATACAAATTCAAATACTTGGAGATAATTCAGGGAGATCACATTATCCATGTATAACGACTTAAAATCTAGATATCAATCCAATTTCAGGATTCATACCATTTTAGCTTGAAATTGATACACTCTTATCAAGTGAGCACAAGTAGAACAATTTATACTTTAGGTGAGCTCAACGAAATACCATCCACTCTCCGTGAGCTCGATAAAGTATCGGTGAGATGAACCCAGCTTCCTCAACCATTTCTAATCATAGTCCAAACCATTTGGAGCTTAGAAATGAGCTTAAGGAGCTTGTATATTTCCATTTCCAGAACCACTTCCATTTTCCAATATTTGGACGTTAAAATTGGAATTGGAAATTGGATTCAAATGAATCGTTATATAATACAATTAAATCTCAAATCATCTAGCTAAATGAAGCCACTAAAATCCATCCTATTTCATCACTCCCTCAGAATAGAAGTATCATGGTAGATTCTCTATTATGATATATTTAACCCCGAGTATTCGTAATACTCATTCACCCTTCATACTAGAAGACTTTGATATATCCGAAGTTGAAACCCTAGTTTGACTATCTTCTTCGGAACATATCAATTGATTTCTCATTTGATATTTGGACAACAATATTAATCATATACTTTCCAAGATCATATATTAACATCTCGAATTCGTGTCTTATTTCATAAACAAGATGATCATACATGGATGTCATTCCCCACTGCATGCCTATGGAGGTACCCCAACCCTAAGGCCTTCTTCTTGCCTTAGAGTCATAGTGTGAGGTCTCACCCAAACCAAGACCACATGCTATCCACGAAGCTTGGTTGATCTCTTTGTGAGGACGGTTTAACAAGTTATTTCTTTTGCACATTTTGAATAATATCTAGCTTGTTATAAATTTTTATATCGCACTGAACAACTTTGCTCATAACATACTTACATGTTGGATCCGCAGGTTCTCAGTAGAAGATGCGACAATGAGCAGCTTGGAGTTACTTTTTTCGTGCAGCTACACAGCTTCCTTTTGTGGTACATGCACTTGTAGCCTTTATTGTTTGTACCTTACTTGTAGCATTTTGGGAGACATGATATGTACCATGCATGTATGGGATATATTTTTTGAAAGCATATATGTAACATAATTTTGTGGACATGGATGAGATTATAATGAAATGTAGTGTTGGACATGTTATGAATGGATGGAAAAATTTTTAATTTCAATCTTTTGTGTTATTTTTTCATGATTTATATTATATTATGTATTTCGAATGTGGAATGATATGTACGTGGAATCGGTTTGTCAGGTACCTGGATCCACATGGGGATGGTCGTGACAGATGTGGTATCAGAGCATTGGTACTCCATTCCATTCCATACATATTATTCCTATTGGTGTTCTAAATACATGATAGTGTTGATAGTCTTCTAACTCAACAAGAATCAAAAGGAGAATCACATATTTTATATCCATGTCCATTTCTCTCTTAAGTAAGGCAAGTATTAATGAGCTGGTTCTTTATGCAGATCCATGCCACCTCGTATAGATGCAGATGTGGCGCAACAACTGACCTTCCGTGTACAGGCTGTACAAAGCATCCATCAGCACCAAGAGGCGACGAGCATTGACTCCAGAAGCATGACGATTCCTCTTACCGTCCCTCTCACGACGTGGAGGAGAGCATCAAAATGTTGTTATCTAGAGAGCTTGAGGTTATGGAGGATGCTGATGATTTGTAGAAGCTTTAAAGCATCTATGCAGCATACCTGCGAGCGATGGTACCACAGTTCTTCGTACCACCACCCCTGACAATTCAGGGTTGTGGATTACATAGGTGGCCAAGGTTTTGAGGATGATACAAGCACCTGAAGACACTTGGGTATCTTTTGCAGAGTACTCGTTGGTAGGGTATAAAGAGTAGTTATGGAATGCCACCAAGGAGAACCTGATCGAGCCCATCACTTGGGAGGTCTTCTTTGATGAATTCCTGTAGAGTTCAACTTTGACCATTAGGTAGAGGATCAGAGGAGAGAGTTCACCGAGCTAACATAAGTGTCACTGATGATCCAAGAGTACATGATCTGATCTAAGAGTTCTCTCACCGTTCCCCTTCTACGACAACTTACCCACAAGAGAACTTGCAGGAGTTCATCCGAGGGATGCGCGAGGAGGTTTTGGACATACTTTCCACCTTGGTCCTTACCTCCATCAAGGAGGTTACTGCAAAGGCGACGAAGTGGGAGGCTACTGTTGAAGCCGAAAATCGGGAGGTCGTGTCGATTCACAAGGCGAATCAACAGTCGCTGAGTTGACCTCACGCAAAATTTGAAATTCAAACAACAATTAACCCACAACAGAAATCAAGCAATGAAAAGTGGTGCGGAGTTAAAATTTATTATAACTCTACAAAGGATGTGTATAGTGTGCAAGCATTGTAGAGGTCAAACACAGGGAGCAGACAGGTAGAACAGGGCAATAATGCACAAAATGTGAATGTGATGATTTGTCTATCTAAGTGCTATTTTGGTGGGTTTTATAATTTTATATATTTTTTTGATTTTTAATTTTATATTTTTGTATTTTGATTTTTAATTTCTGTTTTTATATTTTCTTTTTATATTTTATATTTTTTATATTTTCGTTTCTTTTAATAGATTATATATACAATATAAGAAAAAGGAGAGGGATAAAGTATTCATAAAATAGGTAAAACTAAACAAAATTCATGAAATAAAATCTTTTGATCTTTTTATATTTTTCTAATGTTTTTTGTAATTTTTCTATATTTTTCCTAATATTTTTGGTATTTTTAAAGGTAAAAATACTGAAAACAGTGAAGAAAATAGAAGGCTGAAACAATAATGGGGATGAAAAATATCAAACAGTGTCCAAAATTCCTCAAATTGATTTTAAATGAAAGATAATAAAATAAAGAAAATTCAGAGATAAAGATTATATTTTTTGGATTTTTTATGATATTTTAATATTTTTATGAAGAGTTTTGGAGTTTTATAGTTTTTAGGAGTTTTCTTTTATATTTTTAGTGATTTTTGTACGAAGTTAAAACACACGAAAATATGCAAAATATATTTTTGGGGAATTTTCTAAGGTATTTCTTTAATTTTTATTTATTTTATAATGTAAATAGTAGAGAAAATACTTGTTTTTGAATTTTATAAATATGAAAATGCAATAAAAAATGCAACAAGAACATTAAGTAATTTTTGTGGATTTTTTAGAGATTTAGAGATGCATGAAATAAATAAAAGAAACAAAAAGAAAAATCTTAGCGAGGGTATTATTGTAATTAGCAAAACATCCAGGGGCTCGCATGCAAATTTTTCAGAAATTATATAACTTAATTAAAAACATCCTAGACTAATTAGGAATAGCCAAAACCGTAGGGATATGCCCGCAAAATTCCCAAAGTCACGTGCACGGGGCATGTGACTAGCAGGGACCTACTTGCAATAATAAAAAACTCAAGGGCTGACTTACAAAATGTCTAGAAATATAGAACTGCGTATAAAAGATTTTGGACTAAATATAAATATGAAAAGATCCCAGGGTCCCCCTTCAAAATTGCCATGTCACGTGCGCCGAGCACGTGACCCGGTAGGGACTAAAATGAAATATTACAAATGTCAGGGGGTAATATGCAAATATTACAAAAGTTTTAAAATGGCCGATGAAAGTTTAAGTATTAATAGAGAATTACAAAACTGGGCGAGGGTTTATAAACAAAATACCCACGCCTCTTGTGAAGCGGACGGTCAGATGAGCCTTAATACGCCACGCGTCACGCTCCCAGGCGTCGATGACATTTCGGCTTCTGCGGCTGCGATTAGATCCGACTAAAAGATCGGACGGTGATGACAGGCCTAGATCCAATGGCAGCTGAACAATCTGGGCGACGGCCTCAATCGAACAGCAGGAATGCGACGATGAAGAGCGGGGAAGAACTACGGCGAGCCGAGCTTCCCCGATCTCTCCCTCGGCCTTCCGGCGCTCCTTTTAGCCCAAAAATGGCCGGACCTCATTCATGCGGGAGTCCCCTAAGTGCTGAAGGCTCCAAAATTCCCCGGTAACGGCGGGAGGGCTCGCATGAGGCTGCTGGAGCAAAGAGGCTCCAGGCACCTCCGCCTCCTCCAAAATGAGCCCCAGGTGCGCGCGACGCTCAAGAGACCTGCAAGAACGAGTTAAGGAGGTCGAGGGCAAAGTGCCTCGACCCTCATGGCTGTGGAATGCAATAGAAATAGTGAAAATGGAACTTGCCGGAGCAAGCTCCGGCGAGGGTTAGCATGGGCGATAGGCCGAGTGTGAATTAAAATGGTAGAGGGAATCGAATCCTAGGACTACTGCGAAGCTAAAAAATTCGAGAAAAAGTGAATAAAAATGAACCTCGAGCCACGAAATGGCGAGATGAAAACTCACGGCCAAGGTGGCCGAAGGTGTCTAGAACTTGACCTTTAGGGCCTCGCCGTACCTCAACGAGGATGTGGGGAGTCTCCTCTGTCACCGGAGTCTATCCCTACCCGCTCCCGGAGGTCAAAGCTACGCCAAAAGTTGGTTCAAAGGTGGATGGAAGTATGGCTGGGTTTTTGAAAGAGTGGTCGAGCGGTTCAAAGATCGAGACGCAACAGGAGGAGCATTGATCCAATCCCTGAAAAAATCATTGGGCGAGTATGCCCAATCTACAAGGAGCAAAAGTCATGAAGATGTCGACACCAAAAGGTGCAAGTAACGTCCTTGAAAAATCCGCAAACATGACCTAAAACTGAGATCCTGACACATGCAGGCAGTGGGTCAGAGAGTTGACCCGAGGTCAACTCTCCAGCCCTCCTGGTTGGTCCACATAGACCAACCAGAAAAAAAGCATGGAAATAGTGAAAATGGAACTTGCCGGAGCAAGCTCCGACGAGGGTTGGCGTGGGCGATAGGCTGAGTGTGAATCAAAATGGTAGAGGGTATCGAATCCTAGGACTACTGCGAAGCTAAAAAATTCGAGAAAAAAGTGAATAAAAACGAACCTCGAGCCACAAATGGAGAGATGAAAACTCACGGCCAAGGTGGCCGGAGGTGGCTGGAACTCGACCTTTAGGGCCTCGCCGTACCTCAACGGGGGTGTGGGGAGTCTCCCCTGTCACCGGAGTCTATCCCTACCCGCTCCCAGAGGTCTAATCTACGCCAAAAGTTGGTTCAAAGGTGGATGGAAATATGGCTGGGTTTTTGAAAGAGTGGTCGAGCAGTTCAAAGATCGAGACACAACAGGAGGAGCATTGATCCAATCCCCGAAAAAATCATTGGGCGAGTATGCCCAATCTACAAGGAGCAAAAGTCATGAAGATGTCGACACCAAAAGATGCAAGTAGCATCCTCGAAAAATCCACAAACATGACCTAAAACCGAGATCCTGACACATGCAGGCAGTGGGTCAGAGAGTTGACCCGAGGTCAACTCTTCAGCCCTCCTGGCTGGTTCACGTGGACCAACCAGAAAAAAGCCTGGAAAAATCATTTCTAAATTCATTTAAAAATAATAAATGATTTTATTAATTTAGATTATTAAATGAAAAATGTTGTTATTTTGTAAAGTATTTTCTTACGATTTTTATTTATTTTTATGAGGTATAAAAATACAAGTTACCATTTATAGGCTATATAGGTATACATATCTATATATCCCATTATTTTATTTTTATTTTGTGAATTTAATTAATTTATTTTTGTCTATTATTTTATAAATTTATAAAGTATTTTTATACACTTAAATATATATTTATTTTATTTTTATGAAGTGATTTGTACACTTAATAAAAATAGAAGTATTAATTATATAGGTATATTTATAGGTACTATACCTATGTATTATATACAAGTATTTATTTTTTTGTACTTTCTTTAGTGTTTTATTCTGATTTTAATGTACATATATATTATAAATAATATTTATAAAATTATAAAATATAAAATTTTAAAAATAATGAATAAATAATAAAATGAACATTTTAATATGTACAAGTATACAACAGGGGTCCAAAACTCAATTTCAAACCGTAGCTCCGCCAAATGCGAAACCACTGAACTAAAACAAATGGATGTGAATGTGAGTAATACTCTCAAAAGTAAAGGCTACAAGTGGAATCGTACCCTCTGAATATCTATTAGTTTTTAAACCGATAATTTCTTTTAAGACTTTCCCACACAATTGTTAGTAATGGAAATGATCCGTGGTCTTGACCACGAGGGTCTCATATTATGACTTTGAGATACATAATATATTGTGGTTGGGGGCCTGATGCACCCTAACTAAATTTCCAATACTTTCATTTACTAACCTTCCCCCTTTCCTTGTAGATTATTATTCTCGTTTCATTGGTATATCTCTTGTCTTCCAGAATTAATCGCATTGCAACTTGATCGATCTAATATCCAACATGATTCTCTTTTAAATAATCTAACAGTAGTACAGTGAGACTGATCAAAACAGCTCATTTGGCAACCAGTATGCGTCGGCAAGAGTCCTTAACGGTATGCACAACTCCAGTGAGATCTGGGATTATAAGATATGATTTTCAACTCAAACTATAGTCGAACCTATAAGTGATGAATCCCATTTCATCATCTTTATTCATTTTTTTAGCTTAAAATCCCTTATAAAACACATGTATATAATACTAACTCCATATTCTTACTAACTTGCATCTGTGTGTAAATATTGTACATTTATTACTATTTTAACCTAAAATAAATAAAGAAAGAAAGGGAAAAAAAGAAAATTACTTTATATATGTAATAGATATAGGCTGACCCAAACCCCGAGAGAAGGTCAAGACTTGACCTGATCGACCAGGAATAAAGTAGGAGGATATATGGTCCTTAATCAGAAAATCCAAAAAATGTGGTAAATATTTTTCTGTGCATATTTGTACACTTACACTATTTTATTTGTACATAAATTTACCTCAAATTAAATAAATTTCAAAAACAAAAGTTGTAAATAAAAAATGTTTCTTAAATAATAAAAATATATGCAAAATAAAATCATGTACATAATAAAAGTAACCACATCTGGAAAAAGCCTTAAAGTGACAATTGAAAGACCAATTCCAGCTCCATATAAACTCAAATTGAATCAAACTCACTTCTATTGTATTCTAAATTAAATTATCTTTAAAATGATTGTGATTTTTTTGGAGTTACGATTGAAAACATGATTTTTTAGGGTGGTTTTTGTAATTTGATCAATTTTTTACTGTATTTAGTATTTTTTTGTACATATTATATTTTTTATAATTGTAAATATTATTCATCGTAATTTAAAGTAAATAAAAAAATTTAAAAAAATAAATTAAAAATAATATTTTCCTTATTTGTGCATATGTATAATGTATATTTTGTATATATGATATGTATAAAATTAATCTCCTTATATAAAAATCACCAAAAAAGTAATATCTAACATTAATTAATTAAATAAATATAATTATAAAAATTTTATTTATTTATTTTTTTATTTGATTTGAAAATCTATCATGTATATAAGATTTGATTGTATACCTTAAATAACCACCATTAAGGTGGCTAATTAATTTTTACCAATTAATTATTTTATTAATTTATTTAATTCCGAATTTCATTTTTTAGTTAATTAATTAATTTAATTTAATTCCACCGCTAACTCCCTTCCTTATTTTCCTCTTCATTCAAATTTTGAATTTCAATTTTTTTGTATTTTCTATTTAATTGGCTCCTCCTCCCTCGTTCTCACTTGATCAATTTTTGGTGAGAGGAGCCTATTCTCCGAGAGCCATCTTGTCGTAGAAGGGTGCCTATTTTCTGAGCCGTCCATTGACAGCGAGTCGACCTTCGTCGAGGCCATCACGATGTTCATCCCCTCCCAATTGGTGAGATCCACATCCATTTCTCTATTTCATTTAAATTAATTTTAGGTGTAACTTGTAGTTTAAATTCGCTGTCATTTTTTATGTTAGATCGCAGTGTTTAATCTTAGCTAATTACTCATCACGATTCTATCCATTTCTGACCTGAATTTTTAATCTCACATTTTCTGATCTCATTGCGTTCATTTCTATCTCTCACAACCTCCCACCTCCGACCACGCATGGTGGCCAGAGACCCGGATCTATCCATCACCATTCATTGGATCCGCATCCCGTTCACATATTTATTTTAATTTTTGCATTTTGAATAATCGGAATCGAGCCGTCATACGCGCGTCCTCATTTGTTTATGCAGGAAAAAATATATAGTTTTTTTCTAACATTTGTTTTGTAGGATAAAATAAAAAATAACTAAAAAAATGAAATACATACATATATATATATATACATTTTTTTACATCTTTTGCAGGTCAAAACAAAAAATAAAAAATAAAAAGGCAACGTGGCAGACGCCGCCCTTCCACCCGCAGTAGACGCCTGCCGCTCCATCACCACATCTGCGTACCCATGTCCGCCTCGTCGCTGCCCCTCGCCTGCACACAACCGTACCTGGACCGTCATCGCTAATCTGTCGTGTCCACCATTGACAACCGCACTCCACCAGACCACCGCCGTCCACCACCTGTTGCGCCGCCCGCGCGCGCCACCGCTCCTGGAGGAGATCGCCGCCTCTTTCCTGATCCTCGATCACCGGTAGCGTGCGCCTGCGCCGTCACCCAGCCACCTTCATCGATCGCCTCCCCACCCAGCGTACGAACCCAGCCGCGACTCCCGTCACTTACGAGAGCCCCGTCGCAGCATCGTCAGCTGCCCGCCACCTCCAACAGCACCACCATCCCCTAGTACCTGCCGCACACCACTACACCATCGACGATCATCGCGCAAGCCTCTTCCGCTCAACGCCAATCCTGGAGCCTCCAATCGCCCGTTGTGCTTGGAGGATAAGATAGGGATGACACCCCAATTTCTGCTGGCAAGAAAAGCAAGAACGAAGGAAGAGAATCCCTAAATTATTTGGGCGAAATTATATCCACAACCCTAGAAGTTTTTGAAATGACAAATTCATCCCCGCCATTCTGACAGTACGATTGCCACCTCCTGCATGCTCCTCGATCACCGCCAGCGTGTGCATGCGCCGTCACCCATCCGCCTTCATCGGTCGCCTCCCCACCCAGCGTGCGAACCCAGCCGCGACTCCCGTCACTTGCGAGAGCCCCTCTGCAGCACCGTCCGCTGACTGCCGCCTCCAACAGCTGTGCCGTCCCCTAGTACCTGCCGCACACCACTCCATCATCGACGATCACCGCGCAAGCCTCTTCTACTCAACGCCACTCGTGGAGCCGCCAATCGCCCGCTGTGCTTGGAGGATAAGATAGGGACGACACCCCCATTTCCGTTGGCAAGAAAAGCATGAACGAAGGAAGAGAATCCCTAAATTATTTGGGCAAAATTATATCCACAACCCTGGAAGTTTCTGAAATTACAAATTCATCCCCGCCATTCTGATAGTGCGTGCTTTGCAAGTATTCACTGGGTATTGTTTTCCTGCATTTCTGTCTTGTTGCATTCTCGTGCAAAAATAATAAAAAATTGCTACTCGGTCCCTGTATTCTAGATATTAATTTTGCTTGCCCTTTTAATTGAAATAAATGTCTTTATTGCTCTGAAAATTCTACAAAAATTTGTGTATATTCCTGATGTGTTCCTCTTCATTATTGGTCAATTTCATTGCATTTTATTTTTTATTTGCTATTATTAAAAATAAAAAACTCTACATTTTTCCATGTTCGCAATTAAAAAAAATCATAAAAATTCAAATATTGCGTAAAAAAGTAAAAAAATAGATTAGTTATGTTTTATTGTCTTTTAATTCCTGTCAAATTTTCGTGCATTAACTATTTATAAAACAAAAAAACATTGAAAAAAACTAAAAATCTTAAAAAAACATATCAAGTTGTAGAAAAATAAAAAATTTGATTTAAGTTCGTGTTTGTAGATAATTTCCTCTAGTTTCTTAGAAAAAAAATTATTGGATTTTTTTATTTCATTTCATATAGTGAAATTACGAAAAAATCATGTTTGCTCGTTGTTTGAATTTTCTCTTGTTTTTGTTCATGTTTAAAAATACTAAAAAAATCTAAAAATCTCTGAAAAATTACGAAAACAGTAAAAATTCATCAAAAATACAAAAAAATTGTTTCGACATTTTGAGCATTTTGTCATATTTGAAAAATTAAAAAATGCATTTCTTTCGTGAATAAATTAATTGCTTTAAAAAATAATTGTTTTTTGAAAATTGAAAATTTGTAAAACTAAAAACCAGTAAAAAGTAAAAATCAGAAAATAAAAAAATAAAAAAACCCATAAAAATATAAAAAAGACAAAAATCTCACAAAAACCAAGATAGTTTGCATTCGAGATTCCTTATTCTTTTAATTGATTTTTTTCGATTATTTGAATAACCCTCGGGAATTGTAGTCTCCCTGAGTTCGATCTTGCTAGCTATACATGTTAATTAAATCGTGAAAATCTTTCGTTACACATTTCTTTTGTAAACATTTTATAGCTTGATTTGTGAATAAAAACCCATTTTTTTTGTTTGAGCTGGGAGTTTTAAGGATTGCAATGTTAATATTAAAATAATAATTACCCATTTAATATCTTGCTCAACAATAAGCACCTTCTGTTTTTCTCTGGATACAGGGCAAACATGTAAGAACACCTTCTTCGCTAACCACATCTCAGAACTCTTCTCATAGAACCAATACAAGTAACCAAATCGAGTATTGATCCTCATTAGCCACTCGTGTTAATCCTGTGACACAAAGCGAAGACAAGACTAGGAAGCGCAAATCTCAGAAGGCGACGTCTTACGACAACACAACAAAAACCTCATGCCGACGTCGAGAACTACGTGTCACCCAATCAATGCAACTGAGGTCGTGGCCATCTAGTCTTCTACCTTTGGCCCCAAGGGTGCTAACCCATCCATTGACGATGTCCATTCCTCTACCAAGGGTGACACATGAAACTACGTCGTTCACACCGCAATCCTCAACACAAGAAAGTGATGAATCACTGATTCATCTTCTTTATTCATTTATTTTAGCTTAAAGTCTCTTGCAAACCACCTATAAATCTCATTAATTTCCAATTTTTAATAATATCATATCATCTGTAAATAGTGTATATTTATCATTATTTTAATCCAAAATAGATAAATAAAGAAATAAAGGAAAAAAGAAATAAGAAAATTGTATATATGTAATAAATACATGCTAATCCTAACGCCGATAGTAGGTCAAGACGTGATCTAATCGATAAGGAATAAAGTGGGGGGGGGGGGAGATGGGTCTTCTATTTATAAAAATCAAGAAAATCAAAGTTCACATGTGTATATTAATCAATGTTCATATTGTACATATCTTCTACTATTTTATTAATCACCAAAATAAACTCAAATAAAAATATTTTCTTCTTGAAATCTGTATATAAAATAATTTGTAAATAATAAAAATAATTGCAAAAAGGAACTCAGTATAGAACAAGAGAAACAACACTCTGAAAAGTCATAAAGCCAAAATTGACATATCAATATCTTCTCGAAAAAAAAACTCAAAATAAACCAAACTCACTTTCATTGTGTTCAAAATTAATTAAGCTTTCAAACGAAATTAGTTTCATAAAAATCGGAGTTAAGATGTGAAAGTTGGCATTTTGGAGTGTTATTGTATATTGTATCTATAGTGTACATATTATTTTTATTATTTTATTTGTTTATTTGTATTTTTGCACATATTTTATTTCAAATATTTTGTTTATATTTTATATTATTTATGTAAAATATAAAAATAAAATAAGTGTATTTCTACTATTGGTATCATGTATGTTGTATATAACCTTATTTAATTAACCTACTAAATAATTCATAAAAATAAAATAAAAATATATTTAAAATCCTTGAATTATTCTAAAAAATAATAATTTATTAAATCATGTAAATATTTGTAAAAATAAATAATTACAATGTATATGTTGTATATATAGGTATTTTTACCTATGAATAAAGGTATTTATTTATTTTTACACATTTAATTAACTTATTTAAATTATTAGAAATCACCAAAAACAAGTTTATTTATTTATTAGCATTATTTACTTTAAAAACATTTTTATTTTAAATCATTTATTATTTATTTTATTTATCTTGTCTTTATTCCAATTGTTTTGTCCCGTAGTTGTTGTCTTCATTCAAATTCAACTCTTATTAGTGAGACCCGGGTCAACTCCCCTTACTCCCTAAGCAACTCGAATAAACACTCAGTGTCCTCTTTTCTCCGATTTTTTACGCTCTCATCTTACCTATTTTAGACCTGATTTCTTTCCCAGTCATTTGCCATAATAATGCTTACTCTCGCCTGATTAATTTCACGTCATCTTGACTCGGTTCGCGTACCCTTTCTCATTTTGAATTTTTCCAAAATTCAGCCTCTATAAATAAGGTCCCAAGTTCCCATTCTTAAGCAGATCCGATTTTCACCTTATTTCCACCCGAGATTGATACTTGGAGAGCGCCTGAGGTGACATAGAGGGTGCCTCATGATCGAGAGCGTTGGAATTTGGTGGAATTTCGTGATCCAGATCACCGTCGGACTTTCTCCGATGAACTGAAATTCTCCATCATTTCACCGAGGGATCGAGGCCACGACCCTTCCCTTTCCATTGTAGGGTATTGTAGAGCAATTTGCATTTCATTTTAGCTTTTAATTCAACAATTTTCGTTTGATTTTGGTTTAATTCATTACAGTTCATATCACCTTCCGACCTGCCTGATCGAAGGTCATCCACTTGATTTATCCATCTCTGATCATCATCGTTCCATCAAGAATGTTCTTTGCATCTTCTTAACGATCTGATCCCCAGACCCATCTCAGATTTGATAATTTGATCTCGTTCCAACCACCTCGTAGGAGATCGACCCACCCCCACTCCATTCCTTGGTTTTGCCAAATAACAGTCGTCGGACCATCACCTCCAAGCGAGGTGTCATCTGCAGGTGTTTAGAGCCTCATCTGGAGATGCATGTGAGATCTGGAAGTCGACTTGTACGTGAGACAAAGCTTGAACTCCAGGTCCCCGATCAGCGGGACCCGGATCTATTTCTTCCCTTGGATCGACGTAGAAGGTGGTAAGGCTTCTCGTGAGACCTTCGGACAACAGTTCTAAGGCAGATCGAAGGAGATCCTATCGAATCCATTTCATCAGCTCTACCTTCATAGCAGTTCTTCCAAAGGTCTTCATAGAAGTACGATCAAGAACAAGCGCCCTAGATTCCATCCACACAGTCCATTCATGCCCAATTTAGCACCAGACGATCTGATCGAGCCACGTCGCATCACCACTGCCCATTCCGCATGTGACGCTCAGGCTCCCCTGATGAAATAACACTCGTATCCATGTAGTTCTTTTTAATTGTAAAAAAAAGTCTTTAATAAACACATGTCCTTTGTTGATGCCTGAATAATTGCATAGAGCCCCTGTTGATGTTTTATTTGATTTTTAGTTCTATTGAAACATCTTCACATGCTTATTAGAAAAATTACAATAATGTGAATATTTTTTTGTTATTATTTAGTCCTTAAAGTTTAAATATATATAATCGAGTCCTTACAATTCTGATGCAGTGCTCATTCACGTGTATTTCTTGATTATTTGCAAGTTTCATCATATTGTTCATATTTTTATTATTGTTTAGTTCATAAACATTAAATAATTGTATATTGGTCCCTCGTCTATAAGTTATTTGTTTTGTCTTTAATTACCTTTAATAAGTGGCAAATTACCTCTAACAAATCCATAAAATTAGGTTGAGTGTTAGGTAATTAGTTTTATAACTAATAATCTTTGTTTTGAAAATTTTCTTTATTTGTTATTTTTAAAAGTTTAAAAACATCTAAAAACTATTTGTTTAGCTTAAAAGTTCATAGAAAATTGAAAAAAATTTAAAAAAAAACAAAAATTACCGGAGTTACTTTTTACTTTATATTATCATCTGTAAAAAATTTGTTTGAAAATTCAATCAGAAAACCCTAAAAATGAAAAAATATATAAAAATTCATATAAAATCATTAAAAAATCAGAAAAATATATGAATAGGCTTGTTTGAAAGCTTGAAAATTTTGCTTCTATTAAGAGTTGATTTCCAATTCATTAGAGTTTATTTTATACTTTAAAAATACCAAAATAATAGCTTAAATTTACTTTGAGTTCCTTTTACTATTTTAATTCATTTTAAAATTTCTAAAAATTCGTTAAAATCACAGAATAGTATAAAATCACATAAAACACAAAAAAAGTTATTTTAATTTTTTGGTTATTTTCACTATTTTAAAAATTACAAAAAGCTTATTTGTTTTATTTGTATACATATTCCTTTTATTGTTTTCATTTAAAAAAGTAAAAAAGATAAAAATTTTCAAAATTAAAAATTATAAAAATAAAAAATCAGAAAATATAAAATAGTTCAAATATCAAAAATCCATAAAAAATATAAAAAGAATTAAAAAATACATTAAGAACAATAAAAAATAGAAAAGAAAAAGTTTTCATTATTAATTAGCAATAATTAAATAACTCCCGGGTAATATTGCCTCATTGAGTTCAATCCTGCATTGCTATACATGTTAAATAATATCTCTAGCTTTTGTTTTATCTCTGTTGGAAAAAATATTTTTTTGATTTGCAGAGTTGTGGGTGGCAACTACACATACATCACATTGTTCATATCATTAAATAAAAATTCACCAATTCTCTCGAATAATCAAAGGGTGTTGTTGTCAGGGAGGCACTGGAGGGTAGTTTGGTTTCCCTTCTTCTTCTATTCTTGGTTATTTGTTTTATTTTCTGTTTTATTTGTTTTTCTGTTTCATTTACAGTCATTTCCTATCTTTTAGCTCTTCTATTATCTTTATCATAATTATTTCTGACACACTTTTGTTTCTCCTTTGTTGCGAGCGCCCGACGAGCAAGGGCGACAATCCTAGAAGAGTTGACACACTCGAGTGAGGCGAAGGTCGGGAGCTTCTTCACCAATCGACAAGAGAGAGCAGTTGAGAAGAGGCAGCAGAGTTGAAGATTACTTGTTGCACTTTTAGTTTATTTTCATTCATTTTATTTTTGTAAGTAATTGTAATAATTCGTTGGCACTTGCCCTTTTTCTGTTTTCTATGGAAACTTTAGAACCTTTGTGTGTTTGTTAGGGGTCTGTTTCACCAAGCGCCAGTGTACTTGGGGGATCCCATCGACTTTTATTTTTCTCGACTTTCTTTTTCATTTGTTTCATGTGTTTTGAGTTTTCCGCATTTATTTTTATTTATTTTATGTGCTTGAGCCCTTAGCTTTAGGTTTTTATTATCTTAGTTGAGCTGGGTAAATAATAGGACCAAACACATTAATATCTTCATGTTCCTATAGTTAGATTTGTATTTGGACTTAGTCAAATAACTAGTTCTTCTCGATAATAGAAATTCATGCTAGGACGGTTCTCGTGTGCATTTCATATAGGATAGATTTTATTTCTATGTGCGTATCATTTTGCATGTAGATTGATGGCGACATGTATGCATTTCTATCTTTACATGCATCATTGATTCCCATGCACATATGCTTTTCCGACTTCCTTTCTTGTTTTTTTGGACTTAGGATAAAAAGAAAATTGGAACATTTGTTAGGTGATTTCATTTGAAAATTGCTCAAAAAAGTGATAACCTTAATATGGACTGCTAAAATTACTTGACCATAAAAAGAAGTGTAATGACTCATTTTGTATTGGGGAGAGTAACCCTGTCAGTGCCCATGGATACTTACCTCCAGACAGAGTGGGTGAGGATGTAGCCCTAAGGATAGAGCCCAAATACTTGGACTTGTGCCCTAAGCACCTGTATATCACTCTTCGGTATACTATCGCAGCTACAAGCACTTGTCTCTGACTTTAGAAAATCATTTTGGTGTACTCCGCCTCTTATCTCTCTTTGGGGCTGATATAACCTGATAGCCCGGGCAGATGGTTCCACTGTTTGTGGAGGTTTGAGTACATACATTGGATGATAGGGTGACATCACCTGTGTATTTGTGAGTTAAGTAATTATGTGACTCACTAAACTTAAAATTGAAAAGATAAAAGACCAAACTCTTGTGGTCTCCACTTGTGTTCAGTTGGTGAATTGAGGGTTTGATTTGTTTTTGTTTGCTGGAATAAAGACCCTTCCACGCACTTTGCTCCTTATTCACTTTCTTCTTCTTATTCGACATCGTGATTTCACATCTTCCTTTTTATCAAAGATGTCAGATTGGTGTACATTTTGTTCTGACTTCACGAAACTATCTTTATACACTCCAGTTCGATCATCTTAATTTTTTCGGGATGACTCTCTTCCAGACTATTCTTCTTTTTCTACTTCATCATTTCTTTCACTAATCAATCCCTTGTTTGAGATTGACTCTAATCTCAAACTATCATTCGAGACTCCTACTTTTCTGAGGAGTGATCGAGTGACTTACACATTTTTAAAGTTGGATCTTGGGGACTCGATGGCACCAAAGGGAAAGGCCCCATTAGCAGACCAATCTGAGATCAACAGTATCGTGTCAGCATCCATTCAGGCACAGTTGACTGAGCAGGCCAACATCCATGCCGGATTGAGAGATGTGATCTTAGAGATGAGGAATGCATGAGGAGAGAGAGGAGAGAGGAGGATGAGCAACAGAAAGGAGGTGAGAATGGGGGAGAATCTGTACATAATAAGCAGCAGAGAACTTATCCTATTGTTGAGCCTAACTGAGTTGAGGCCAAGCTCACCTTTAGAGATGCTTATAACCCAAGAGCAGGACACACTGTTACATGGATTTAGATTGCTGTGGTTCATGGGCATTTTGAGCAGAAGTCCCAACTACTTCCTTTACTTCCCATATTCCATGGTCACATCAATGAAGAATCTTATATACACCTCCAACAGTTCGACCACATATGGGTACAATGCACTACCCTAACATATTGTTAGAGGCGGTAAAGATGACAGCTTCCCCTTCAACCTTATGGATAATGCATTATACTGGATTGATCATTTGGGAAGGGTAGTCACGTCTTGGGAAGAGTTGAGGTCAGCTTTCTTGAGTAAGTATTATCCCCTAGGACGACTGAATCAGATGCGATCTCTCAGAGCCAACTTCTCCCAGATGTCCCATGAGCCCATTCACGAGGCATGTAAACGATTCAAAGATTTGATGGAGAAGTGCCCCCATCATGATATACCAAAGGCAAGCCTAGTGCATAATTTCTTTGGGGGTTTGAATTCATATAATAAGAGATTGGTAGATGATGCTTGTGGGGGTTCACATTTCAACAATGACGGGGATGTTCTATGGCAGATATTTGAGGAAATAGCGAAGATCTCTGCATCTCTATATTCTTCTTGCGCATTTCAGAAACGTCCTCTACCTACTTCTACACCCCACAAGGCTGTCAACACGACGACATCTCATGATGTGGATAGGGTGGACAATTCTGATCTAATTATCATTGAGAATTACCTATCCAAAGTCAATATAACTGAAAAGCAATCACAAGATATTGATAAAATTACATGTGATTGAGTAGAGGACAAAGCAGTTGGACAAGCTGGATGAGATTACGAAGCATCCGGAGCTTCTTGTCAGTAGCATTCATGCATGCTGGAGTTTTAGTGCCGCAGCCAAAACTTCTACCCCTGAGTCATCTACTTTCACTTCCACAGTTCAACAGAGTTTTGGAGCACCTCCTGTAGTTCAGCACGTTTATTATGTGCAGACTCCAGATCAAGTACAGTAGCAGACTCCATTATATATCGTGCCATACTACCAAGAGCCTTCATATTTTTCCGAGCCACAATTTCCACCCGCACTTCACATTCTAGAGGAGAATGCCATTTGGAGCGGTCCTGAGCACAACCAGACCCATCCACCTAGGCAGTCTCAATTGAGTTCATATGCCGACCAGAGGTCGGTTCACCAGTTTCAGGGAGGTAGGACATTCCAGCACCAGCCATAACCTCATTTTTCATCTCCACCACACTTCCAGACATGGAGACATGGATATCAGCTGATGCAACCTTCTTATTCTTATCAGCATTATCATCAGCAACAACATGTGCAGTATTCCCATCCTCCTCCTCATTATTAGTATACCCTACAATATGCATATCCTGGGTTCCAGCAGCCTCTACACTACCAGTATCAGGCTGTCAGCGACCTCTAGATCCAAAGGCACCCTTGGTGAACCATGCGCTTGATTATCTCGCACAACTGATGAAGAACATGAGCAACATCTACCAGAGGCTTAACGACGTGACAACCATGAAGACTATCATACGTTTAGGTTGAAGTCAACCCAACAATTTTAAACGCAAAGAAGGAGAATGTAGCACACCATGATCCAACCCCTCCCGAGAAAGGTATGCCTTGTGATTTTTCATGTTTATCTAACATCTTTACTCTCAGGAGTGGTAGGAGATTACAACCGCCGACACCGGTGAGATTGGGCAATAAAGCCGCTGATCGAGCATCATCTTCTTCCTCACCCTCTTCATCTACTGAGCATAGATCGAGCAGAGTTGCAGTCCATGGAGGAGCACCACACCATCCACCAAAAATTCCAAAAAATGAAGAAAACCAAAAAATCCAAAAAAGTCAATAATGAGAGATGCAGAGTCGAGTCAGTCTTGGAGGAGAACATAGCCGTCGCATAGTCTTCTTCTTCTGCAACAGATAGAACAACCTGAGATGTTTTTACTTTTCTTTTACCTATTATGGATGACATTATACATACTGATTCCGATCGTCCATATGAACATGCTAATTCATATATGAATAAAAAAGAATGTTGATGTTGATTCTAATTTTTTACCTTTTCCTGATGCATTGAATAAAAACAATCTCAGAAATTAAAAACAACACTATCTTATCCTGGACTGGTAGAGATACTACAGAACATCTTTCTTGAGGTGCCACTCCTAAAAGGCATGGAGTATATGCCTGCCATTAAAAAAGGGATGAATGAAACTTGTACCCCTAAACGTCCATCAAAGAAGAGAGGATGTAGTAGGACAGAACGCCTCAACTTAACCGTGGCTTCTGCAAATGCCATAATCCATCGACTCCCAAACAAAAAGAGAGATAACTGAGCACCCATTGTCAGATGCCAGATTTCAGATCTACAGTTTGATTGTACTCTTTCAGATAGTAGTTCATCGATTATCCTAATGCCTTTCTCATTACTTGAGCATCTCAAACTTGGTCCTGTTAAGAAGAGCAAAATGACCATTCAGTTCGCAGACCGATCTATTAAGAGGTCAAAGGGCATACCTGGAAACATTGTCGTGATAGCACATGGCATGAGCTTTCCAGTAGACTTTGTTGTTGTAGATATGGAATCTACAATACTGTTACATCAAATCCTAATTATTCTTGGATTACCCTTTCTGCATACAACGAAAGCTATCACAATTACTATTACAATATTGACATCAAATTTATGAGCCCTAATCTAATTGGGACTCATGAGATACAAATTCAGATACTTGGAGATAATTCAGGGAGATCATATTATCCATGTATAACGACTTAAAATCTAGATATCAATCCAATTTCAGGATTCATACCATTTTAGCTTGAAATTGATACACTCTTATCAAGTGAGCACAAGTAGAACAATTTATACTTTAAGTGAGCTCAACGAAATACCATCCACTCTCCGTGAGCTCGATAAAGTATCGGTGAGATGAACCCAGCTTCCTTAACCATTTTTAATCAAAGTCCAAACCATTTGGAGCTTAGAAAATGAGCTTAAGGAGCTTGTATATTTCCATTTCCAGAACCACTTCAGTTTCCCAATATTTGGACATTGAAATTGGAATTGGATTCAAATGAGTTGTTATATAATACAATTAAATCTCAAATCATCTAGCCAAATGAAGCCACTAAAATCCATCATATTTCATCACTCCCTCAGAATAGAAGTATCATGGTAGATTCTCTATTATGATATATTTAACCCCGAGTATTCGTAATACTCATTCACCCTTCACACTAGAAGACTTTGATATATCCGAAGTTGAAACCCTAGTTTGACTATCTTCTTCGGAACATATCAATTGATTTCTCATTCGATATTTGGGCAACAATATTAATCATATACTTTCCAAGATCATATATTAACGTCTCGAATTCGTGTCTTATTTCATAAACAAGATGACCATACATGGATGTCATTTTAACCCTAAATTATCTCATGGGTGAGCTCTATCTTCCGGTTCATCAACTGTGAACCTGTAAAATTTCTTTAAGTTATCATACTTCTCATATGTCTTCACATGCACATCAACTTACTGGTATATGGACCTTGGTTAGATCACCTATCTATTGGTCTGTCAAATGTGCATACTCAAGTATATAGATGCATATCTATCTCAGGTCAAAATATGTATGCCTCGACCTCATCAAGTCAACTCTTTGACTTTGTTATTCCAACACTTTTGAACCTTCATCCTTATGCAGAGGACTTGCATAAAGAAGTCGGTTGGAAATCAATCTTTAGAGAAAGTACCATCTCTTTCGCGGACTGGAGATCTTTATTGAATATCACATGTTTCAAGTCAGTCGTGTCCTCCCAGCTGCATAGTATTCAATATGGCCATGGTACATAACCCTAATTGTACAAAAGGACTTAATAACAAAGTGCAATCACATTCATTCATTCAGTTCATTTTTGATGGACGTGATAAAACAACTACTTTATTGCATTAATGGGTCGCCAAGGGCTTACAAGTCTAACAATCTTCCACTAGCCCTTAGAGCCATTCATGTACCACTCTCAACCCATATTCATTACATGATGGTCAAAGACCTTTTGAGTCAACGGCTTGGTCAGCGGATCAACAATGTTGTCGGCAGAGGCAACCTTGGTGCTCATGATATCACCACACTTCTAGATCTTCCGGAGGATGTGATATTTCCTCTCCACATGTTTGCTTCTTTGATACCTCTTGGATTCCATTCTCTTGTGTTATGTCACTCATATTATTGCAGAGCAACAAGATGGGGGATTCTGACGAGGAAACTATGCCAAGTTCCAGGATGAACTTGCACAACCACACCTCCTCTTTAGTAGCATTCGATGCGGTTGTGTATTCTACTTCGATTGTTGAATCAGATGTGGTGTCCTGCTTCTTGCTTCTTTAGCTCACAACACCACCGTTCAACATGAAGAAGAACCATGAGATTGACTTTCTATCATCAACATCTGATTGGAAGTATGAATCGATGTACCCTAAGAACTGGAGATCATTATCTTCATAAACCAAGACACAGTCTTTAGTTCTTTTTAGTTAATTGAAGATACTTTTTACGCTAGTCCATGTTTCTCTCCATAGAAGGATTGGTAACAACTTACCACTCCCAATATGTGGCAGATATCTAGTCTTGTACACATCATGGCATACATCAAGCTTCCCACAATCGATGTAGGGGCATCTGCCATGGCTTTCTTTTCCTCAACAGCTTGAGGAGTTATCCCTTTAGATAGGTGAATAAATCTTTCTAAGATCTTTTTTAATGTATCCTATGATAGCCCCAATACCCTCTTTTGTCTTTTTCTGAACAACTCCAAACTCAAGATATACGAGGTTTCTCCGAGATTTTCATCTCAAAGGTATTGGACAACTAGATCTTAAAACTAATAATAATCCATGTATCATCCCAATGATCATGATGCCATCTACATAAAGCACAATGAACACGATGGCACTCCCACTAAGCTTCTTGTACACACACAGTTCTTCCGGATTCTGCATGAATTCATAGCTCTTTATATTTTCATCGAGTTGGATGTTCCAACTACAAGAAGCTTGTTTGAGGCCATGGATGGATTTCTTTAGTTTGCACACTTTACCTCCTCAGCTACGAAGCCCTGGGGATGCTCCATATAGATATCATCTTCGAGGTATTCATTAAGTAATGTTGTCTTAACATGCATCTGCCAGATGTCATAGTCCAGGTGTGCAGCTATTACAATCAATGCCCAAATAGATTTAGGCATGGCTACATGGGAGAATGACTCATCGTAATCAATTCCTTCTCTCTGTGTGTATCCCTTGGCTATGGACCATGCTTTGAAGGTCTCTACCTTCACATCGGGTCCCCTCTTTCTCTTGGAGATCCATTTGCTCTAATGGGTTTGACCCCTTTAGGTGGATCTTCGAGGGTCCATATACCATTCGTGCGCATGGAGTCTATCTTAGACTTTATTGCTAGCATCCGGCTATCCATGTCACGATCACCAAAAGCTTCATCGAATAAAGTTGGAACATCATCAAACTCTTCTTATACATGGAATCCATACCTTTCAGGTTGTCTTACAACCGTAGAACTATTTCTAAGAGGTACAGTTGTGTTATTTTCAATTATCTCTTCAAATTGTGGACTAGGGACTTCATCAGTCTCACTAGATTCGATTAGTTCCTTAACTTCATTATTGTTTGACTTCTAAGGGATTCATCTTCTAGAAATTTGACATCCCTAGAATTAAATACCTTTTGAATCTTAGGATTATAAAGCTGGTATCTAATATCATTATTTACGTATCTAATGAAGTAGCACTCTCTAGCGTGAGATTCCAGCTTGCTTGCATCCATGTTTTTATCATGGATTAAACAATCTCAAATCCGTACTTGGTACCATACCAAAGGTCATGAGGGATTTTAGGCAAAGATTTATATGGAATCTTGTTTAGGACATAAGATACAATCTCTACTGCATGTCCTAAGAAACTTAGAGGTAAGTTTTCTTTACTCATCATTGATCTCACCATGTCCAACATGGTACTGTTTTGTCTCTTTACAATTATGTTGAGTTGATGAGTACATGGAGTAGCGATATTGGAAATAATACCTCTCTCCTTAAGGTATTCTTTGAATTCATCTGAGAGGTATTTGCCACCTCTGTCAGACAAACTCATTTTATCTTCTTATCGATTTAGTTCTCAACCAAAGCCATGAACTATTTGAACTTTTCAAAGATTTCATGTTTGTGATGTAACAAGAGGACAAAACCATACCATGAAAGATCATCAACAAAGGTCACGCAATATTGATGTCCAATTCAAGCCACAATATGAAAGGGACCGCACACATAATTTTGTATTAGGTCAAGTATACCTTTACATCATTCAGCTTTCTTAGAGAAGGGTGCCTTGGATATTTTCCCATGAATATAATGTTTGTAAGTAGGTAAATCACATACTTCTAGGAAATACAGAAGTACGTCCTTTACCAATCTATTGATCCTATCAACAAACACATGTCCAAGTCTTTGATGCCAGATCATAGTTAAATGATCCTCATCCTCTCTTGATAATTTAGGGGTTTTATTATTCACAACGGTATTAACATTCACGACACATTCATGCATGTTTAATTCATAGACTCCACCTATTGTTGGAAAACCATCTATTATAAAATTACAATAATGACTTACGATCATTTCTTAAAAAATAAGAACGAATATCCATTTCCAATTAATTTAGATACAAATAAAAGGTTCATTCTAACACCAGGAACATAGAGATACTCTCTAATAATTAGAACTCTTCCACTTGATAACTATGGTCAGCACGTACCAATAGCGACTGCAGCAACCGTTGCATCGGATCCCATCAAATCATATGAGATGACTAAGGTTGAGCATGGGTCGGGCTCGGGCTGGGTTTGCCTTGGCCCAATCGAAACCCATTTTAATATATGGGCTAACGGACCGGGTCAAGACCCATTTTATTTTTTAAAATCTAGGCCCTAGCCCAAGCCCAGACCAATCATTATGGGCCAGGTTTGGGCCAGGCCAACCCATTTTAAGAGGGTTGTCAACCCTAGTCAAGGTTGTAGATTCTTGTGCTAGTCACTGCGAGACGAGTTTAGTTAGATATATTTTTTGGTTACGAATTAATAGTAACATGGACAAAAATGCTCGTGGACAAAAATGCTATATTATATTATATATATGACATAATTAAAATCATGTTATATTATAAATATAATGTAAATAATAAAATATCTATATACCCTCTTTATTGCTGGGTTTTCACCCATTGCTTGGCAGGCAGCGTCATGGGAGGCCTTGGCGTCTCCCTCTTCGCTTCGTTGTTTCACCATTCTCGCTTCTCCCATTACATGTGGCATCATGGGAGGCTTTGGCATCTCCCTCTTCGCTTGGTCATTTCACCATTCCTGCTTCTCCCGTTTTTAGTTCACGTCTTCCGACAGTAACTTCCTCATGTTCTGCCACATGGTGAGCACTACTTCCTTCTTTGTCGGATGTTTCTTTCCCCATCTGACAAAGCATCTTCGCACACGAGCATCAACCGCTTGAGGTCCGTGCTTCAACAACTCCCTCCGCCCGACATCAGACAACCAAACACCATCCAATCCAGACCTTGAAGAGTCCTATTTCCATCATTGAGATCTGGCCATCTTCTATGAAGATCAAACCCCAATCTAAGATAGAATAGGAGGTGCAAAGCTTATATCAAAATCCATTAGAGATCGAGTTCATCGTAGCTCTTGGAGATTTGAACCATTGCCAGGATGATCGCGCTTTTACCCATCACCTAGAATGAAGATCCAAGGAGTATGGCATAACTAATACCTCCAGAAGAAGTATTGAGCTCTGTCGCCATGAATTTTCATTATCGATGAAGAACAAGGGGTTGAATGCAAATGTATAGATACCGTCTGATCAGATAAAGTGAAAGCATCATATACGACCGAGATCCAGTGAGCCGCTCATTCACAACCACTGACCACTTAGGCGAATCATGTGAGATGCACTTAGGACAATTATACCATACTCCATATATTGTTGATATTCTCATATAGGTGCTACATGACATGTCTTCACATGAGGTCACGTTAACCTGAACTTTTTGCACTGTTATCCTTCGTGTTCCCCTATATCAATTCATATATTATATTAATATTTAATAATATAATTTATTAAATATATCGTAAAATTGTTAATAAACTTAGCAAAATCATGATATATTTCTTTAGTAATAATTTCATGATATATTTTGCTTTTTTTAATATGCATGCACTAACGTAATATTTAAAATGATATGGACCATAACGTATAATATACATAAGATTTACATGTCCATAGATGATATAATACTTTTTGGATCTTTGATCAAATATTTATGAATAAATATTAGATAATCCACATACATAATATATTATATCATATCATAAATATTAAGATTACACTATGTGTGGTATAGTCTTTATTATAATATATGATATATTATGGTTCATAAGATTTAATACATATTCATGTGGACATATCACATATTCACTTCGACATATGTATTCTGATCCTTGCAAATAAACCATATATAATATTAAGTTAATTCCAAGATTGCTATTTGCCATAAAATAGTTTTATGATAGACATATAAATTATATATATCACAAAATTGTTAATAAATTTTAATTTAACAATTTATTATACATAACACAATTTCCATAGATTCAAGTTCGATGCAGCAAGTTGTATATATGAGTACGATTATATAATCTTCATGCTAGATTCTTTTATAAATTCGTATGTGAATTCAATTCTATGCATGGAAGAAGTTGTATATATAGTAGTGACGATAAAAGAGGAAACGAAGAAAGAAGATCTATATGTAGATTATATTATTATTGGTCACTTTTTACACTAACAAACAATGTATGAAATAATATATTTACTAATGTTATCTAGCACGGTATGATAGTGAGCAATATAGTTTAGATGTAAACTTTGTAAATAATTACATATCTGCAGTGAAGTGTGGGCATTAACCTCTAGGAGGTATGCTCGAGGACAGAAGCCTACTGCTACGAAGAGAGGTGGGTGCGATATGATATGATGGTATGATTAATGAGATGACCAGACAACAAACACTCCTATGCATTAACTCTTAAATATTATTTTTTAAAATTTGCATATATAATGTTGCATACAATAGTATTCAGATATTACAACATGTATCTATTAATTGAAATGGTTTCAACATTGTAAAAATATTTCTGATGAAATTGAATAAATATTTTACAAATCATTTATTTATTTAAAGTAAATGTTAAATTGATTTTTTACATATAAAATCAATTTTTATAGATGTTTTTTTCATTTTTCGAGAAATTTTGAAATTAACCTTTTATTTCGCATCGGCTCAAAAAAATCATCCCGCCGCAAAGCGCGGGTAACGTACTTGTTTAATATAATCTCAAGAAATGTCATGGAATTAGAATCCATTCCCATCAGCTATTTTGTTCCTCTAATCATCCAATGATATGACAGAATTCAACTAAAAAATTAAACATAGTAGAACATACACTGAACTGAACCTTGTGTTTCCCCCTTTCTACATGTTCCAAGTGGATATATGAGTACCAACTATGAACTAGAAGATGGACTTCCTAATTCTACCTTAGATTGATAATCTTTTTGAAAGAAAGTGATAGATTATATTCTCATAAAAGTGAACAACTGGACAATAATACTACTATAACATCGATTCCACCATAATAATATCGAATTGAACTGCTGAACAACTCTAATCCACAGGACATATACCAATTCTCATGATTAATGCAAAGGATAAGCAACCGACATTCTCAATCCCATTTGCAAATGACAAACATCACCAAACAATACTATTTGAAATTTTGAAACCATTCATTGTGATGTGTTTGTCCACGATCGTAATGGACTATTGAATAATAATATTGAGATAATTCCTTCCGTTAGACTTGAAAAAACATCAAGCGGAATCTGCGAACTAAATACCAATTACATGTTGATATTAATACCTTGCCATATAAATTCAAAGTGTGGGCTTCCAACCTTTGAGTAACTACAACCGACCACTAGTCCTTCTTCAGGATATCAGTGCTGGTACCACCTGAACCAACAAAATCCTTGTTCGAGTAGGGTTTTTGTAAGTGACCAATTATGGGGAAATAGTTTATTTTGGGTTGGGGCTTATGGTGGGGTTTTTTTCTTTTGGTCTTCTGGTGGGGGGTGGGGGGCTGATCTTCTTGTTTTTGTTCTTGGTCTACCTTCGGGAATGATGTCTGAGTGTGTGTTGATGAATACGCTAATTGGCTAAAATAATTGTTACTCATTGTAATGTGACCAATCAACAATCGATCAGAACCAAGTCAGTTAAATCTCTGTGAGAACTTGGCTTTTTTTTATCCTGGGCAAGTCCAGGGTCGAAAACAAGGATACAAACAATTAGATAACTTAATCTAGGTGTTAACTATCTAATTTAGCAATTTAATAATTATGTAGGTCAAGCGACAATATTCATTGCAATGCATGATACTTTTTAAATGTTTTTTATGCACATATATTAAGTGAACAAAATGATGCTAATGCACACAAAACAAGATGCACAACACACTAAACAAGCTCCTGATCATTTATCAAATAACTTGTAAACTTAGTAGTCACTCAATGAAAATCATGGCATTCAATAAAATAATAAGCCATAATAGGATTACTTTATAATTTAATAACAAGGCTGAAAAGATAATTTATGAACTCTAAAAAATTAATGCGTGAGAGATAGATCAAATCAACAAACAAAGCACTCCTATTTAAAGAGCAAAAAATTATCTTTAAATTAACACTGATTTCATTAAATCTGGACCAAAAGTTCTCAAGTTATTCAAAGGTACAATGTAGGGGCACAAATGCAAATAAAATTACACTTTTTATAGCAAAGAAGTCCAAATATGGGACTAAAGTGAAAATATGAAAAACTGCTTAGGTAGCAATATATATAACCCGACCGGGACTTATATGCAATTGAGGAAAGTTGGAGGAGTATCTTTGCAATTTTTCTTCACTCGCATGCCTTGCGTGGTGCCTTAGGGTCAGCGTGAGGCTAGGTCTCGATGTATGCTTGGGGCACGTGTCATGCTATTGCCCTTCGGCTTTGGTTCAGATGCTACATGCCTAAGATCTGAAGCGTTGCTTTGAGCATAAGATGTGGTAAATTCTGGACCATCGGATGAACATCGGCACGAATTAATCAAACGAAGCTTGTAACTCATGTTCTTCCCTCCCCTCCTTGAGCATCGGAACAAGAGAGGAGCTCCGACGATGTTGTCGTTCCTCCTTCTTGCTCCTTTGCTGGATCTGAAGATTGGATGACCTCGTTGGAGTTTTGGTGAAGAAGAAGGTGGCGCAAGCTTCAAGCTATATTACTTGAACACAGAGCCTCCGATGAATATCTGACCATTGAAGGAACTGGAGCACCTGCATAGTTAGTAGACAAAACCCATGCAAAAATAGGGTGTTGGGATGAAGCGGGGGCTCAATCAGAGATGGAAAAGAAGAGCCTAAATATGGGTTCTTCTTCTTTGCAGGAAGAAGAAAGTGTCGGGGTAAACACACACTTGGAGAAGCGGAGAGGTCATGAGGTGATATGCCCGCAAAATAATGATGAACAACGATTGTAGACAAATTATTGATTGTGTAATAGATTGATTGAGATACACTGGAAAATAGAGATAAATTATGAAGGAATTAAGATAGAAACTTTACATGGAAATGGCTAACATAGAAGATGGAGAAGGATGATGAATCTTGGACCTAGTTAAGGTTTAGTGACCTCAGTCCTCACTTAACGAATGGGGCTAACGTTCGAAGCTCAAGCAGCCTTCGATTGGTGCTGCAGCAAGGTGGGTTTCACCTTGGATCTCTCCAGCGAAGATTCTCCGTCATCGCACTCGATTCTCAATCCTATCTGTCACTTAGAGATAGAAGAGGCAAAGAGATTTCGCTCACGAAGGGTGTATAGGTACAATGTTGTCATATTTGGGGTTTTAAGGTGGTGGAAGTTGGGTGGTTGATGAACTCAGTCAGTGGTTTCAACCACCGCCACTTGGATGTGAGTTAGGGTTAGCAAGAGTTAGGAAGTTGGTGTTGTGAGACCTCTCATAATAAGACATGAACTTTTTCTTAAAAACTACGTTTACCCAGTGTTCAAAATTTTTTTGAGTCCCCTATCGCGTAGAGCTCATCGAGACCTTTCCAACGAGTCCAAGAACACAAAAATCCGAGTTCGGAAGCTCGAGTTACGGTCATTTTAACGAGTCAGGGTCTGGGTCAAATCCATATCCAACAAAGTTCCATATCCGGATTTGACTCATAGAAAAACCCAAATCAACCCTCTTCCCTCCCTAACCACCCAAAACTAAAATAGCAACCCTTCTTCTTCCCCTGTTGGAACGTTGCTGGAGCTCGCCGGAGCACGTCGGATCGACGATCCGGAGCCGTCCCCAGTAGAGGAGGTCAAGGTCATCCTTGTGTACATTTTCACTTCGTGCATGGAGTGACGAGTGCGTCGTTCTTCATGGGTGAAGAAAATGAGGTTGTGATTTTTCTTAGGTACGATGTTGTCCATCCCTCATTGATGCGATTTTAATACGATTTTTGATCATATATATATATATATATATATATATATATATATATATATATATCAGGTTCCATTTTCTTGAATATCTATGGAGCCCTATGATTCTTGTGTTCGTATATGTGACCTTCTGAACAATAAGAGTATGTGTTGAATGAGGGAGAGAGAGACAGATCAAGTATCGTGTTTATGCCTACATGCTGAAGTGTACACCAAATAGATCTGTTTGTAGAAGTAATACTGTAAGAGACATTGCTCTTTGGACACTGATTCTCATCTATAACGCAGACGTTAGTTATTGTTGTTTGTAGTTGCACCATTCTTTCAAACCGGAAAAGGCAAATGCTCTCGTTTTTTTCCTCACGAAATTAGAAGATGAAACATTGGCCCAAAATGTTAAGGATGTTATGCCAATTCCTATTTCTCTACAAACAAGTGCTTTGTTATCTATGAACGGATTAATTTCACTCAATTACTAGTCAACCAAAACTCACATTAAATTCCCTTGGCATATCAGTACTCCTGTTACCATCCAATATTCAAATATCCATATGATTTATACCCTGTGAGTGTATAGAGTAATGCAACAGAAGTTGGATTCCTTCCTACTAATAGGCATAAACATTCTACGAGTTAATTATAATTTATATTATGAGAATACCAAAAGATCATATAATATCATATCTACAAGTTCTTGTTAGTAACCTGTTAATATTAGATACCAATGTTAAGATACATATAATTTTCCATTGAAGTTGCAGTGGCTTAGTTCAGTAAAGAGACGAGATTAGTATTGAATTGTACTAAAGATACCAATAAATGTTCTGGATAACACTCTTTGTACCTAATTTCATAAGATTAGGCTGGTGTATCTTAATGATTTATTTTCCATTCTGGCTAGAGTCTAGACCTTAAGGTTTATATATACGTGTTTAGTTAGGATGCAGTCCTTCTTCACTAATAATGAGTGGATTTTATTTACAACATGCAATCTTCCTTTCTTATCGACTTCTAAGTTTTTCTTTTTACTTCATTAAATTCTTTCGACCATCGGGATCAACTTAGCACATATATTGTATGTTAACTTTTCCTTGGGTGCGAGTTTTTGCAATTATCTTGTTGAAAAATCTAAGTGCCTTTTCTTACTTCAAGAATATTTCAAAGCTTATTTTCTCGTGAGATTTTTGGAAAGCTTACTTCAGTCAGGCATGCTGATGTTATCTATAGCTAATGTTTAGACTTGAATGTTGCTGAACAAATCCAAGAGGAAGCAACCAAATTGGTAGCATGGGCTAGTTAACGGGGATGCATACGTTAAATATTCCCCTTAAATTGGTGTTTCTAACTATATATCTAGATCTGTATATTACATCTACGTTCAACGGATACTTTTCATGTTGGATTCTTGTCCATGCCCGACGATTTGTTCTTAAGTGGCATGCGGGTAGTGAAGTAGTTGCTGCAAGGGATGGGGCATGAACCTTTGGGGCCCTAGGCAGAATCCTAGATGGACGCGATCTCAACCGGTACCATGCAATTACGATTGTTGGAGGAATATTATTTGGCACAACCAAGGAGTTCTATGCGGTGTTCATCCTCAACACTTGCGTGCCTCAAGCCCAGTGCTTCGAGTGTGAGACAAGTAGAATATAAATGCTCTTTTTGGGATAAAGGAACATATGTCTCAATTTATTTTCGTATCGTTCATGGTTGATGGTCTAGTGTTTCGCTTGTTCACTTAGAGTTAACACTCGTGTATTGGCTGGTTAGACCACATTGGTTAGTATTCCGAGTGAGAGTGCTAAGAGGGGAGTTCTAGGAAAATGTGGTTACCGAACTTTGGAATGAAATATAATTCTCTTGTGCATAAGGATGATTGGGTTAGTCATGATGATTCAAACTATGGTAAGAATAACCATGGTAATTAGTACCCTGACTCGTGCCCTATGCCAATGTAGACTATTACATGTGGGTAGTGGACTTGGGCGGTTCGCGATGATTTATGAGTTGGAATCACTTTGGGAATCAGAGTTATAATCTTATAAGTGAATCAGAGTGGACATGTTGGGAACTTAATTAACATGCATTGTACCCCACTGCATGCCTACGGAGGTACCCCAACCCTAAGGCCTTCTTCTTGCCTTAGAGTCATAGTGTGAGGTCTCACTCAAACCAAGACCACATGCTATCCATGAAGCTTGGTTGATCCATATCAAATAATAATGATTAAAAATTTATCTCTTTGTGAGGACGGTTTACCAAGTTATTTCTTTTGCACACTTTTGAATTATATCTTGCTTGTTATAAATTTTTATATCACACTGAACAACTTTGCTCATAACATACTTACATGTTGGATCCGCAGGTTCTCAGTAGAAGATGCGACAATGAGCAGCTTGGAGTTACTTTTTTCATGCAGCTACACAGCTTCCTTTTGTGGTACAGGTACTTGTAGCTTTTATTGTTTGTACCTTACTTGTAGCATTTTGGGAGACATGATATGTACCATGCATGTATGGAATATTTTTTTTGAAAGCATATATGTAACATAATTTTGTGGATATGGATGAGATTATAATGAAATGTAGTGTTGGACATGTTATGAATGGATGGAAAAAATTTTAATTTCAATCTGTTGTGTTATTTTTTCATGATTTATATTATATTATGTATTTCGAATGTGGAATGGTATGTACGTGGAATCGGATTGTCAGGTACCTGGATCCACATGGGGATGGTCGTGACAGATTTGGTATCAGAGCATTGGTACTCCATTCCATTCCATACATATTATTCCTCATTGGTGTTCAAAATACATGATAGTGTTGATAGTCTTCTAACTCAACAAGAATCAAAAGGAGAATCACATATTTTATATCCATGTCCATTTCTCTCTTAAGTAAGGCAAGTATTAATGAGCTGGTTCTTTATGCAGATCCATGCCGCCTCGTATAGATACAGATGTGGCGCAATAGCTGACCTTCCGTGTACAGGCTGTACAAAGCATCCATCAGCACCAAGAGGCGACGAGCATTGACTCCAGCAGCATGACGATTCCTTTTACCGTCCCTCTCACGACATGGAGGAGAGCATGGGCATGTTGTTATCTAGAGAGCTTGAGGTTATGGAGGATGTTGATGATTTGTAGAAGCTTTAAAGCATCTATGCAGCATACCTGCGAGCGATGGTACCACAGTTCTTCGTACCACCACCCCTGACAATTCAGGGTTGTGGATTACATAGGTGGCCAAGGTTTTGAGGATGATACATGCACCTGAAGACACTTGGGTATCTTCTGCAGAGTACTCGTTGACAGGGTATAAAGAGCAGTTATGGAATGCCACCAAGGAGAACCTGATCGATCCCATCACTTGAGAGGTCTTCTTTGACGGATTCCTGTAGAGTTCAACTTTGACCATTAGGTAGAGGATCAGAGGAGAGAGTTCACCGAGCTAACATAAGTGTCGATGACGATCCAAGAGTACATGATCCTATCTAAGAGTTCTCTTACCGTTCCCCTTCTACGACAACTTACCCACAAGAGAACTTACAGGAGTTCATCTGAGGGATGCGCGAGGAGGGTTTTGGACATACTTTCCACCTTGGTCCTTACCTCCATCAAGGAGGTTACTGCAAAGGCGATGAAGTGGGAGGCTACTGTTGAAGCCGAAAATCGGGAGGTCGCGTCGATTCACAAGGCGAATCAACAGTCACTGAGTTGACCTCACATGACATTTGAAATTCAAACAACAATTAACCCACAACAGAAATCAAGCAATGAAAAGCGGTGCGAAATTAAAATTTATTATAACTCTACAAAGGATGTGTATAGTGTGCAAGCATTGTAGAGGTCGAACACAGGGAGTAGACAGGTAGAATGGGACAATAATGCACAAAATGCGAATGTGATGATTTGTCCATCTAAGTACTATTTTTGTTGGTTTTATAATTTTATATATTTTTTGATTTATAATTTTATATTTTTGTATTTTGATTTTTAATTTATGTTTTATATTTTCTTTTTATATTATATATTTTTTTATATTTTCTTTTCTTTTAATAGAATATATATACAATATAAGAAAAAGGAGAGGGTATAAAGTATTCATAAAAATAGATAAAAATAAACAAAATTCAGGAAATAAAATCTTTTTGGTCTTTTTATATTTTTCTAATGTTTTTGTCATTTTTCTATATTTTTCCTAATTTTGGTATTTTTAAAGGTAAAAATACTGAAAACAGTGAAGAAAATAGAAGGCTGAAACAATAATGAGGATGAAAAATATCAAACAGTATCCAAATTCCTCAAATTGATTTTAAATGAAAGATAATATAATAAAGAAAATTTCAGAGATTGAGATTATATTTTTATGATTTTTCTACGATTTTTTAATATTTTTATGAAGATTTTTGGAGTTTTATAGTTTTTAGGAGTTTTCTTTTATATTTTTAGTGATTTTTGTACGAAGTTAAAACACATGAACATAGGCAAAATATATTTTTTTTGGGAATTTTTAAGGTATTTTTATAATTTTTATGGATTTTATAATGCAAACAATATAGAAAATGCTTGTTTTTGAATTTTTATAAATATGAAAATGCAATAAAAAATGTAAAAAAAATATGGAGTGATAGAGGAATGCAACAAGAACATTAAGTAAATTTGTGGATTTTTTAGAGATTTAGAGATGCATGAAATAAATGAAAGAAACAAAAAGAAAAATCATTCCTAGCACGGGTATTATCGTAATTAGCAAAACATTCAGGGGCTCGCATGCAAATTTTCCATAAATTATATAACTTAATTAAAAACTTCTTGGACTAATTAGGAATAGCCAAAACCGCAGGGATATGCTCGCAAAATTCCTAAAGTCACGTGCACGGGGCACGCGACTAGCAGGGACCTACTTGCAATAATCAAAAACTCAAGGGCTAACTTACAAAATGTCCAGAATTATAGAACTGCATATAAAAGATTTTGGAATAAATATAAATATGAAAAGATCTCGGGGTTCCCCTACAAAATTGCCAAGTCACGTACGCCGAGCACGTGACCTGGCAGGGACTAATATGAAATATTACAAACGTCGGGGGGCAATATGCAGATATTACAAAAGTTTTAAAATGGACGATGAAAGTTTAAGTATTAGTAGAGAATTACAAAACTGGGCGAGGGTTTATAAACAAAATACCCACGCCTCTTGTGAAGGCGGATGGTCAGATGAGCCTTAATACGCCACGCGTCACGCTCCCAAGCGCCGATGACGTTTCGGCTTCTGCGGCTGCGATTAGATCCGACTGAAAGATCGGACGGTGATGACAGGCCTAGATCCATCGACAGCTGAACAATCTGGGCGACGACCTCAATCAAACGGCAGGAAGGCGACGACTAAGAGCGGGGAAGAACTGCGGCGAGCCGAGCTTCCCCAATCTCTCCCTCGGCCTTCCGGCGCTCCTTTTAGCCCCAAAATGGCTGGACCTCATTCATGCGGGAGTCCCCTAACTGCTGAAGGCTCCAACATTCCCCGGCAACGGCGGGAGGGCTCGCGCGAGGCCGTTGGAGCAAAGAGGCTCCATGCACCTCCGCCTCCTCCAAAATGAGCCCCAGGTGCGCGCGACGCTCCAGAGACATGTTGCAAGAAAGAGTTAAAGAGGTCGAGGGCAAAGTGCCTCGACCCTCATGGCTGTGGAATGCGGTGGAAATAGTGAAAATGGAACTTGCCGGAGCAAGCTCCGGTGAGGGTTGGTGTGGGCGATAGGCTGAGTGTGAATCAAAATGGTAGAGGGAATCAAATCCTAGGACTACCGCGAAGCTAAAAAATGCGAGAAAAAGCGAATAAAAACGAACATCGAGCCACGAAATGGTGAGATGAAACCTCACGGCCATGGTGGCTGGAGGTGGCTGGAACTCGACCTTTAGGGCCTCTCCGTACCTCAACGGGGGTGTGGGGAGTCTCCCCTGTCACCGGAGTCTATCCCTACCCGCTCCCGGAGGTCTAAGCTACGCCAAAAGATGGTTTAAAGGTGAATGGAAGTACGGCTGTGGTTTTTGAAAGAGTGATCGAGCGGTTCAAAGATCGAGATGCAACGGGAGGAGCATTGATCCAATCCTCGAAAAAATCATTGGGCGAGTATGCCCAATCTACAAGGAGCAAAAGTCATGAAGATGTCGACACCAAAAGGTGAAAGTAACATCCTTGAAAAATCCGCAAACATGTCCTAAAACCGAGATCCTGACACATGCAGGCAGTGGGTCAGAGAGTTGACCCGAGGTCAACTCTCCAGCCCTCCTGGTTGGTCCACGTGGACCAACCAGGAAAAAGCCTGGAGAAATCATTTCTAAATTTGTTTAAAAATAATAAATGATTTTATTAATTTTAGGTTATTAAATAAAAAATGTTGTTATTTTATAAAGTATTTTATTATGATTTTTATTCTTTTTATGAGGTATAAAAATACAAGTTACCATTTATAGGCTATATAGGTATACATATCTATATATTTTGATATTTTATTTTTATTTTGTGAATTTAATTTATTTTAAGTCTATTATTTTATAAATTTATAAAGTATTTTTATTCACTTAAATATATTTTTATTTTATTTTTCTGAAGTGATTTGTACACTTAATAAAATAGAAGTATTAATTATATATGTATATTTATAGGTACTATACCTATGTATTATATACAAGTATTTATTTTTTTGTACTTTCTTTAGTGTTTTATTCTGATTTTAATGTACATATATATTATAAATAATATTTATAAAATTATAAAAATATAAAATTATAAAAATAATGAATATATAATAAAATGAATATTTTAATCTGTACAAGTATACAATAGGGGTCCAAAATTCAACTTTCAAACCGTAGCTCCGCCAAATACGAAACCACCTTCATTAAATAGATTATTAAAAATTATATACGATTAAAGGTGATTTTGATGCGTTTTGAGTTCTTATTAGGGATATACATGTCTGGGAAGTTGGAAGTCTGGAAACTTATTCAGATCATAACTTTTTATCTATATATTATTTTTGAGTGAAATCAATTTTGTATTTTTCTATATTTAATTATCTACAACTTTCATGTTCAAAGTTTCTTTATTTGAGGTATAAAAAGTGGAACCAAAAATAGGTCCCAAAATGAATAAATAATGGATAAAATAAAATGTATTTTTATTGGTATCTGGCCCTTATCTCCCCCTACTTTATTCCTTGTCGACCTATTCATCTAGATGCCTAGGTCTCGGGGTTTCGGGTCATAAAATATTTGCAATGTTTTATTTTTTTTCTTTTCTTTTCTTTATTCTATTATTTTGGCATTAAAAACTGAATTTTATACACATTTTGTACAATAATGCATGCATGCTAAAATGCCTAAATTAACAGTATTTACATGCATTTACTAGGGTTTTTAAGGCCAAAATGATAGAATAAAGATGATGAAACGTAGATTTATCATCCCCCTATACTTGCCTTTGCTAGTCCTAGCAAACACTTATGCAATAAGTATAGAAAAGAAAAACAAAGAAAAGAAAAAAGAAGAAATGTGGATTAAATTTAATTATCAAACTTGTCTTCACAAAATCAAAGTTTGGAGCTTAAGTTGGACCTTTGGAATTTTAGTGTGGACGGAACCTTAATGAGAACCAGATTGAAATCCAATAGCCTTCGAGAATCCCAAAACTCTGCCCAAGTCTCCTCAATAGCCAGGTCAGAAATGTCTCAACTCATACGCAAACCCTTACGACTATGAATCTGACTCGTACAGTGGTAAGTGATAGTGGCTCTCCCCAACTAGAATGACAAAGAGACTGACTTCTCCAGTATGACAACCCAATGATTCCTCAATCCAATAACTCCTTCCTCGTGGAGTGAGGTATTCCCTTCTAAGTTCAAGTGGTAACCAGCTCAAGAGGAGGGGGTGAAGAGAAGAATGGACGGTAGCCAGTGTAGCTGCCTATCCTGGGATGCAAGACCAGTGTAGTCAAGTCATCCAGCTGCAGGCTCACATATCTGACTTTGGAACAGAGGAACAGAGGGCAAACACGAGAATGGGTGGACGAGCAATATGGTGGAGAGAGACAGAGATGAACAAAAGAGGATATACAACAGAGGTGGATGTAAACATGATCAAGAAGGTAGAAAGCGAATCGTCTTGCGAGACCGCTGAGGGATAGATCTGGTATGGTGCATGTAGACATCGGGGTCCACAGTATACAGAGGCCGATCAGGGTCGACAGAGTGTATGTCCTCGATGGTCCTAGAGTGTGAAGGCACAAACGGGTGAGTGGAAGAAGTGTGACTAGGTCCGGCCTTGGGAGTTGATGAATCCATGATTCATTAACTTTTCTGTCGCATTTTGTCTTAAAACCCTTAACAAATACATGTAAAAACTCACTAATTCTCATATTTTAACAAAACCCCATTCATGTGTAAATATTCACTTTTAACCACTAAATTCATGTAAATAAATAAAGAACTAGAAAAAAGAAAAGAAAAAGGCATATGGAATATATGTATATATATGTAATATGACTTAAACTATAAATATAACTGGAAGATATATTTATAGCCTAACCCTCGAGACCAAGTCAGCATGGATTGGTCGACAAACCAAAAAGTAGGGGGAGATAAGGAAGAAAACCAATAAAAATAATCTATCTCATGTATATACATTCTTCACTATTTATAAATAAATACAAAACTTCAAAGAATTTTAATTATTTCATCTTAACTTATTCTTCACCAAATCTTTCTCCTAATTATTCATAAAAATGTAAATAAAAATATAAAAATAATTTAAAAATATTACCCTGTAAATATGCCAAGAAATCCAACTTACAACTTGTCAAAATCTCAACTTCCGAACATCATAACTTCCTCATACGAACTCCAATTTCACTCTACTCACCTTTAAAGTTCATAAAATAATATTATCTAACTAATAAAGGTGGTTTCACTGAATTCGGAGTCCGTTTGCAAAAAGTCGGTTTTGGGACCAAAAGACAAAGGGGTTTCTGGGCTATTTATTTTATGTAACACACCTTATTTATTATTTTCTTAATTTTATAATTTTTAAATTATTTCACGATCCTCTAGTTTCACCATAAATTATTTCATAATTTTTGGAGACTATTTATTATTTTTATAAAATCAAATACCTCAAAATATAGGTATATTTGAACTATAAAGACACTTTCTCTATTTATTAAAATATATAAATTAATTCATAAAAATCTATAAAAATTTGTATAAGTCTTATTTAATGCCTTAATAATTAATAAAATATAAATTAACTTTTACTTAATTATTTATTAAATTAAAAATACAAAACCTATTTATTAATACATATTTATTAATAAAATATTCATATTTGAAATAATATTTATTATTTATTAAAAATACTTATACCATAATTTAGAAAATTAATTTATCTAACTTTCTTGTATTTATACCTATTTAATATAACATCATTTACTAATTTATATTTAATTTATAAGTATTTATCGCATCTGGGCCAACCAGGTGCTGACACGTGTCAGCACCTGGAGTCTTCTTCCTCAAGAAGGTCTGCCGACCTTCTGTTCCAACTGTCCGACTTCATGGATTTTTCCCGCCTAACCTCTAACCTCTTCAGCCGATCTAAACCCTCCATCCTATTCTCCTAACAACCCTCTACACCGCCAGTCCTCCGATTCTACTTGGAGCCCACGCATCTTCCCTATAAAAGGCCTCCAAGACCCGCCATTAACAATAATCTCCTTCCACCTCCAGCTACCAAGCTCCAGGCTAACCGACTACCCAACTTCCCCTTTCGATTCCAACCAACTCCGGAGGTGACAGCTCCACTGGAAGGGTCCGCGAGGAAGAGGAGACGTCGGAGAAGAGATCCAAGGTGTGCAATCGCCTTGAATCGCAGCCACGCGCCGCGTAGAGCTCCGGCGAGGTCGCCCGTCGAGCAAGCTATCTCCAGGTCATATACTTGGATTCCATAGACCATTTCCTTCATTTCTTTCTCGATCGATGTGCCATGATTAGCATGGCTAATCACTCGTTTAGATAGCTTAATTACCCTTCTTTCACGCACAGTAGATAGATCCCCTCGATTCGATATTCATTCGCTTCAAATCAATTCGCTAAATCATCGTCTTCACGTTCTGGAGTTTTTCGCTGGAGTTTATACGCATTTTTCCTTAACTTTAAAGCTTTATATCTTAACATAATTGGCCGATTCAAATCGAATCGAGCATATCCCTATATTCCTTGCAGATTCAGGTATCTCGCGCGGCAATTGCATCGGACTTTGGACCTACGACATCGCCGTTCTTCGTCTTTGAAGATCGAGCTCCAGATCAGTCCGCAGGCCACCATTGCTGAACCGTCACCTTCTTCGAGCCAGCACCGCCGCTCGGAGCGGCGCCACCGTCATCTCCACCGCGGGCGAGCTCGAGGGGTGGAGGAGCCACCCCTCTGGCCCCGCAGGCGAGCCCAAGTCGTCGGGGATCCGCCGCAATAAACCGGAGAAGGAAGCGCCGTCAGCCAGAGCTTCAACTGATCAAGAACAGCCAAAGCACAGTTGGCCGACACGTGTCAAAGCCAGGACCGCCAGATCGCGCTTTGAAGGATTTAATCTTGGCCGTCCACAGCGAATCGGTAGGAAAATTGCACACTAAACCCAGCCTAGTTCCAGAATTCCATCTCGCCTCCACAGTTTTGTAAAATTACAATTAGGTCCCTCCGCAGGGACCTAAGTGTAATAATTGTTAGTTTTGCTTACAGAACAGTCCTTTTTGGACCCATTTGAGAACAAATTTTAATTAGTTTCTTTACGCTTATGCCCCTGGGCTGTAGGGGCCATATCTTGTCTGTTTGACCTCGGATTTCGACGATTCTTGGAGGGTAGTTACACAACTACCCTAGCTATATAGTATAAAGTTTTCGCGGCTTTTCGACGAGTTTTTAACGTGATTTGATTTTCTCGAAAACCGCATCGTTTTGATTTGTTTTCTTGTGCAGTTCGAGTACGCGGCTCGAACACCGTTCACCTTTATTATATTGTATCACCTATATTCTATCCACCTATTATATAATAAATAAATCTTTTGCAAAATATCCCTTTTTGAAAATTAAATAAAAATTTGAAAAGAATAAAATCGAATAAAAATTACAAGAATAAAAACCACTAAAAAAGGCTTTCTGACTTAGAAAAGAATTAGAATAAAATTACGAAGAAGAAAAATTAGGGAATATATTCTGCCTCCTTGAGTTCGACCCAGGAACACTTGCCTGGTTAAATATTAGTGAAACGGTTTTCCAACAGGAAACCGTAAATTTGTTTGATAAGTCTTCTTCTCTCCTTCTCGTTTCGCGGTTGTCTTTCTTCTGCTACAACCGACAACTCTCTCTCTCTCTCTTCTTTAAAACAAGAAGTGAAGGCTCGCGAAACGAGGCTTATCAAAATGGCGCCGTTGCCGGGGAGGCGTTAGATTCCCTTGATTTTTCGTTTTTTTTGTGATTTTATTATTTTTCTTCTCTTTGTTTTTCGTACAGTTTTTCGTACGGCTTTTTCGTGTTTTCTTTTCCTTTCTTGTTTTCTTTACGGCTTTCTCGGCTTTCTCGATATTATTTTGTGCTAATCATCTTTGCAGGGCCTGCAGAATCAACCGGTTTCCTCGGAAGCCGAGTCAGTTGAAAGGGCAGAGGTCGGCTCCTTCTTCACGAGTCGACTGCAGAGAGCAAAGATTTAGTATCCTTTTATTTGAGTGAGAAAGGGAGAGAGTTGTACTAGCTTAATAAAATTTTCATTTTTTTAGGGGCTTGATTCATCAGATACCGTGTATCTGGTGAATCAAGGCACCCACCGCGGCTTTTATCGCTTATCGGTTTTCCGCGGTTTTCTAGATGCTTGCTTAGGTTTTTCGCTCTATCTGCTTGTGCCTCGTAGCTAGTTTTAGGACTTGCAACCTAGGTGCTTGCTCTAGGGTTTTAACAAAAAGACAAAAATAGACGTTATTTGAAAATCCATAAAAATTGCAAAATTAAAAATTGGGACTGCTAAAAATATCTGACCAAAAACCGTAAAATCGATTCAATTGATTTGGGGAGAGTAACCCCCGCACATTTCTCAAAGTGCGCGAGTTGAGAGCCGACACTTAAGGATAGAGACAAAACCCCGTATTTCTTGCGGGATACTACTGGATCCATACACCTGATCACTGTTCCTCAGTGGGTAAGCTCGGGTAGCCGGAAACGGTCCGGGTTTACTTAGCAGAGTGGGAGGTTTAGAGGACACTGCGCAAGGCTCCGTCCTCAAGTAACACGGGTAGCCGGAAACGGTCCGTACTTACTCCCATACTGGCTGAGTGCGAGTGGTCTCGCGTAAGGATTCGGGCCAGTGTCTTGAAGAAACTATCGGGCTCCTATTGGCTTGCTCAGCCCACGTAACCGCAACGATTGCTAAAACAACCCTAAAACCGAAAAAAATAAAAAGATCGAACTCTTACGGTCTTCATCAGGGTTGAGTTGGTGAAAACGGGGTTTGCCTTGTGTTTGTTTGCGGGGCGTGAGTTTTCCGCGGCTTTCGCATTCCTTCTTCTCTTGAATCGTACACGTGCTCTCCCAATCTTCTCTTGACATCGAAGATGACGTCTCGACGGCTTTTCGGCTCAGACTCTGTGAGCTTCCAACCGTCCACCGTCGAGCGTATGTCTTCACAAGCTCGGGATGACTCTCTTCCCGAGCTGGTCCCATCCGATCTCGAGGTGAGTCAGACCCAGACTCCTTCGCCTCCTGGCCAGATCATTGAGGCAGACCTTCGCCTCAATACAGAATCCAAATCTCCTGAGTATTTCTCGATGAGTTCTTACGAGAGTTTTCATTTTACAGACGATCATATGGCTCGTGGGAAAGCACCGGCAGCAGATGAGAGGCCAGCAGCTGACGACCATCCGGAGGGAAGAGCAGATCAGAACGGAGATGTCACGACAGGAATTCTCGACACACTTCAGCAGATGAATCTACAGATTCGAGAACAATTTAGAGTTCAGACCGAGTTGCAGGCTGAATTAGCCGCAATCAGAGCAGGGGCCGGGAACCAGTTACCGCCTGCGGTTCCCGCTACTTTACGGGACGAGTATGACCCGGGCGCGCGAACGCTCCATCATTGGATTCGGCTACCGCCGAATCAAGGGCCATACGAACTCCGACCGTCCTTCATCTCTTTGCTTCCCAAGTACTATGGGAATGCCGCAGAGGAGCCGTTCACGTTTTTACAGCAGTTCGAGATGATATGCGGAACAGCCTGCTATCCAGGAGTGACACAGGAAGCCGTGCGCCTAAAGGCTTTTCCTTTTGCCTTAGCCGATAAAGCCCTTTATTGGCTAAGCCATCTAGGGAGAGAAATCTCCACTTGGGATGACCTGAAGTCCACCTTCCTGCGCAAGTATTTCCCTCTAGGAAGGACGAACATGATGAGGAGTCAGATCTCCAACTTCACGCAATTATCGAACGAATCATTCCATGAGGCATGGGATCGATTCAAGGACCTGACAGAGAGATGTCCTCATCATGAGATACCAATGAAGGTGCTAGTACAGAATTTTTTCGGAGGACTCCAGCCGGAAATCCAGGGGCTAGTTAGTGCCGCATGTGGCGGCAGTTACTTGAACAAAGATGCCGAGTCAGTTTGGACCATCTTCGAAGGGATGGCCGAGAACTCAAGAGTTGTAGACTCTACTCGGGCATATCAGAAAGCCCCGCAGCCACCACATCACCGAGAGCATCATAAGGTGGCAAATATAGCAGACTCTAAATCCAACACCAACATGAGCTTCATTGGTGAGAAATTAACATTGGTGGATGTGATTCATAAGCAAGTCCAGGACCTGCAGCCGCTGCGAGAGTTGGAGAAACTCTCATCTCTACCTCAGCAGCTGAGTGATCTTTCGAAGAAGGTCTCTGATCTTCAACTTCAGTACCAGCAGAGTCAGACTTCTTCACAGCCAGCACGGAGGATTGCACCCGCTCCACCCACCCGTCAGATACAATATATTCAGAGCGAGCCCGAGATTCCGCAGATGGATTGGCATGAGGATCAGTCTCATGCCAATGCCGGCCAGGTCATCAGCACTGCAGAGATGGAGGTGGAGCCGCAAGCCACTTTCGAGATCAATGGGATTTGGTATACTCCAAACGTCTACCATCAGCAACCGAGTATACCAAATCATCAGCAGCAGCAACCGTACGGTCATCCGCAGCATGGACGTCCGCAATTCCAGCACCGCCAGAATTTCACGCCGCCGCAGTCTCATCCGAACGTCTACCATCAGAGACCGCAGCCTACTTATCAGCACCCTGCCCATTTTTCACCGAACTATTCTTTTCAGCAGCCGCAGCAATCTTCCTCTACACCACAGCGCTACTCCCAGCCGTCCACATCTCAGCACTTCACGCCAAAGCAGGAGAGAGGAGCAAGCCAGGGACCCCATACCGAACCAGAGATGTCTTCACAGGCCCAGGCGCTCAACCAGATTATGGACATGCTCAGCACGCTCCAAATTGCACATAAGACAAAAATGGAGCAGGTTAACCGTCGTCTGGACGAGTTAACCGTGCCGAAGACCACTCTCCCAGCCCAGCCTCATATGAATCCGAACAACAAGAGGAGGCATCCAGATCAGGTAGATACTACAGGTAAGATCTCGTTTCCCGAATTTCTGTCTAACTTCATTCGTCTCAGGAGCGGTAGATCACCGCAAACACCTACTGGAGAGGAGAGGGAACCAGAGGAGCATGAGCATGATCCGAATGCCGACGAGGAGGAACCGCAAGAGGATGAGGACGTACAATCAAGAGACGGGAGTAATGCCAACAGTTCAGATATGGATACTGGCGACTCAGATGACGATATCACGCCAGATCAGGCAGAATCCCCAGAGAAAAACATTTCTTCCCCTGTCTTAGAGAGTTTTGTAAATAATTCTGAGACTCTCGATGTACAAGCTGATTCCAATGATTTCAATAAAAGTTCTGATTTTCTGACTCCTGACTTTATTCCTTTTCCCGATGCTTTGTTTGGAAAAGGAAAGAAAAAGACCAAAAATAATCCTGAATCTCCACAATTTGAAAAGTTGCTCAAAGATCATATCTTTCTGAAGATCCCGCTCCACGATGCCTTAGATCAATTTCCTACACTTAAGAATCAATTGAAAAACAGATGCACCACGCGTAGGAAAAAGAGATCCCGAACAGAAAAGCATGTATTGACTAAGGCTACATCCTGTGCGATACAGAATAAGCTTCCAAAGAAGAAGAAAGACTCAGGTGCACATTATGTCAGATGCGAGATCGCAAAATCCGAATTCGATCGCACTCTATTAGATAACGGTTCCTCGATCAATCTGATACCCGCTTCCTTACTCGAGAAGCTCGAGTTAGGTCCTCTTTACAAATCCCGCGCGATCCTTCAGTTTGCTGATAGATCCGTAAAGAGACCTAAGGGTATACTTAGGAACGTTATCGTAACCGTGCAGGGTCTGCAATTCCCCGTAGATTTTACGGTTCTAGAAATGAATTGCCCTGCACAGTTGCACCTTGCCCCGATCATTCTCGGGAGGCCTTTCCTAGAGACCGCAAAGGCTGTCTTCGATTATGATACAGGGAAGGTATCTTTTCGCGCCGAGAGCGAAAAAGTACATATACAGATGGCGAGAGATTCAAACACTTCCAGTGATGCATCTTCAGATTTTCTGAGTTCTTTAGCCTCCTGCGATTACATGGATGAGGTTCGCCTTGACGACCTCGAAAGATACCAGGTAGAGACTAAAAAATGTTTGACAGAGGATGGGTCTGAGACTTTAGGAGGAAGCTCTTCCGATGGAACTTTATATTTTAGTCTGGATGATGATGAGCAAAGGGATCAGACTTTTGAGGATATTAATGCAGATCTTTCAGAATCAGAGAGTATACATAATTCCTCCATCTCAGATGAATCAGAATTTTATCTAGTTGACTTATTCTCTTCTGATCATTCTGAGGAGTCGGATGATGTCTCGAACATCTTCTGTAGTCCAACTTTAGAGCATATTGAGATGGTGAATAATCAGAATGCAGACACATCACCTACCGACACAAATCCCCATACAGATATAGATGATGTTGCAGCAGATCCAGATACTACCTTGCCAGAACTCAAGACTTTGCCACCAAACATGAAATATGCCTTCCTTGCGGGTCCACATCAGCAGTTTCCGGTCATTATCAGCTCAACTTTGACCGATGATCAAGAATCTCGTCTGATGGAGATTCTAGAAAGAAACCGCAAGGCTATTGGGTGGACTGTATCCGATCTCCGCGGGATTAATCCTGCTTTGTGTTCACATCATATCTATCTCGATCATGACAGCAAACCCTCCAGAGAGTTTCAGCGTAGGCTGAATCCAGTTTTACGAGAAGTTGTCAAGCAAGAGATCACGAAATGGTGTGACGCAGGGTTCATTTATCCTATCTCCAACTCTGAATGGGTTAGCCCATTACATGTTGTCCCGAAGAAGTCGGGAATTCAGATGGTGAAAAATGAGAGTGGAGAGGAGATTCCAAAGAGAGTAACCACGTCGTGGCGAGTATGTGTTGATTACAGGAAACTTAACACCGCGACGAAGAAGGACCACTTCCCTTTGCCTTTCATAGACCAGGTCATCGAACGGTTGGCAGGGAATGAGTACTTCTGTTTCCTTGACGGTTACTCCGGATACAACCAGGTATCAATTGCTCCAGAAGACCAGGAGAAAACCACTTTTACTTGTCCGTTTGGCACGTATGCCTTTAGACGGATGCCCTTTGGATTGTGCAACGCTCCCGCAACTTTCCAGAGGTGCATGCTTGCTATTTTTGCGGACATGGTCGGTGATTTTCTAGAGGTTTTTATGGATGACTTTTCGGTCTATGGTGAGTCCTTTGACGACTGTTTAGCGCACCTAGACCAAGTTCTGAAGAAGTGTTGTGAGGTAGATCTCATTCTGTCATGGGAAAAGAGCCATTTTATGGTTACTCACGGGATCGTGTTGGGGCACGTCATCTCCCAGCAAGGCATGGAGGTTGACCCTGCTAAGGTGGATATCATCAAGAAACTCGAACCACCATCCAACATCAAACAGTTACGGTCATTTCTGGGGCACGTCGGCTTTTATCGACGGTTTATTCAAGACTTCTCCAAGATTGCCCGACCGTTAACTGAATTGTTAGGCAAAGACATCGAGTTCGTTTTAAATGATAAATGTCTTCATGCCTTCCTCACACTTAAAGAAAAGATAATCAGTGCTCCTGTCCTACAGCCGCCTGATTGGTCTCTACCCTTCGAGATCATGACGGATGCATCAGATTTTGCGGTCGGGGCTGTATTAGGGCAGAGGAGGAATGGACTTCCCATAGCTATACACTATGCCAGCAAGACTTTAGATGATGCACAGAGAAACTACACAGTAACAGAGAAGGAGATGTTGGCAGTAGTGTTTGCATTAGACAAATTTCGATCTTATCTACTTGGCTCCAAGATCACAGTTTATACAGACCACTCAGCTATCAGATTTTTGATGGAAAAGAAGGATGCCAAGGCACGCCTTCTTAGATGGATTCTTTTACTCCAAGAATTCGATTTGGATATCGAGGATAAACCTGGAGTAAAGAATGTGGTAGCTGATCACCTCTCCCGATTACAGTCAAATCAGCCTTCAGATGAGTACACGCCAGAGATCGCAGAGAGATTTCCAGACGAGAGTATCTTTGCGGTTACAGAACTGTCGTGGTATGCAGATATAGTGAACTTTCTGGTCACACAGAAAATTCCTCAAGGATGGCCGAAGAACAGAGTTGAGAAACTCGTTTCTGAGTCACGATACTACCATTGGGAGGATCCGATTCTTTTTCGCGAAGGACCGGATTGCGTTTACAGGCGATGTATTCCTCAGGAGGAATATAATAGTGTCCTCACTTTGTGTCATTCTCTAGAATCAGGAGGACATCATTCAGGGAAGAGGACAGCGCAGAAGGTACTGCAGAGCGGATTATGGTGGCCGACTCTTACCAGAGATGCTTGCACATTCGTGAAGAGTTGTCCAGAATGTCAGAGAGCTGTAGGGACAATCAGTGCCAGAGATGCAATGCCGATGCGACCCGTCATTATTTGCGAGATTTTTGACGCATGGGGCATAGATTTTATGGGACCGTTCCCTTCTAGCAGCGGCTTTGAGTACATCCTTCTCGCTGTAGATTATGTTAGCAGATGGGTGGAGGCTATACCCGCAAGAACCGCAGACAGTAAGACCGTTTGCAAGTTCCTAAGGGAACACATCATTTCGCGGTTCGGAATCCCTCGTATTCTTATCTCTGATGGGGGTAGCCATTTCATCAATAAGGAGGTGAAAAAGCTAGTGAAACAGTATAGCATCGATCACAGAGTAGCTTCTCCTTACCACCCACAGACGAATGGCATGGCCGAAGTTTCAAATAGGGAGGTAAAATCTATTCTCCAGAAGTTAGTACGACCGGATAGGAAGAATTGGTCACTTCTTCTAGACCAAGTTCTTTGGGCTTATCGTACTGCATATAAGACTCCCTTAGGTACTTCACCATTCAGGCTAGTTTATGGAAAGCCGTGCCACTTGCCCGTAGAGATCATGCACAAATCTGAGTGGGCAATCCGAGAAATTTTGATGGATATGCAGAAAGCAGGAGCCAAAAGGAAGATAGATATGAATGAGCTGGTAGAAATCCGCAATCAAGCATATGAGAACACACTGATCTATAAGGACAAAGTGAAGAAATGGCATGACAGACACATCCGACACAAGAGCTTTGTCCCTGGGCAGAAAGTCTGGTTGTTCAATGCAAGGTTGAGAATTTTTCCCGGTAAATTGAAAAGCAAGTGGGAAGGACCGTACATAGTCAGAACGGTGCACGACAATGGTAGTATTGCGATATCAGATGTGTCACCTGGTGCAGAACCGTTCGTGGTTAACGGGCAGATGCTGAAGCACTTCGTAGAGACCACTGATCATCTGGCCCGAACTGAAGTGATCTATTTTGTACAGGAATCATAATCATTCTTTTACTTCTTCCTGTACAAATCCTTTTGAGCCATTCGGGAGATTCACAACACTTGTATATTCTTCATAGATCACAATCGTCCCCGTTTTTCCTCGTCTTCTATGTTTAGGATACCAGATCCTAAGTATAGGGGGGACCGATTGTCCGCTGATTCACGTTTTATTTTTGTACTATTTCTTTTGTATAGCCATTCTTTTTCACGAATCACTGATCCCCAATTTTTGGCTACATTCTTTTTATACTTAGGATGCCTTATCCTAAGTATAGGGGGGACCGAGTGATTTCGATGATTTCGTATTCCTTCCTTTTGATTTCTTCGTTATTTATCCTTTTCATTCAGTCATCCCGTTTTTGCTCTCTCATAATACTTACGATGACCAGATCGTAAGTATAGGGGGGTTGACTGACTTGACATCGATATTCCTTTTCACCCACTTTTACTTAGCACGAGTTATGCCCTCCTTTTTCTCTTTTGACGCTATGAGGACATAGCTCAAGCTAAGTATAGGGGGGTGCGTATATATTGTATATATACTTTCGGTCATAACTCGTACTTTATGTATTTTCTATACTTATAAAATCCATAAAAAGTGGGTACGGGTTAATTTAAAATATACTCTCTTATTTATAAAATCCTGGTAAATAAGTAAAAAATGCTTAAAATTTGTAATTAAAAACTTGTCATTAAAAATTTATACTTAAAAGATGTATAATACTTATTTAAAATCCTATTTATTAAAACTTGTATAAAAATCATTCAACCCTTGTAAAATACCTTGTAGATAAAATTTGTAAAATACACTAGACATGTAACTTAAATAAAATTTATCTTGTAAAAATTGTGAATAAAATCTTGTTTATAAAAATCATAAAAACCCATAAAATATACAAAGTCCTAAAATTTGTAAAAAATACAAAATCCTTAAAATCCATAAAAATGAGTAAAATCCAGAAAATATACTTCACAAAAACATGGTTGCATTTGCATTCGCATTTTTCAGAATAAGTTTGATTTCCGGAACTAAGGACTGAGTCTAGTCTAAAGGATGGAGCTTGATTACGGCCTTTAACTTTCATTGAAAGGAGTCTGATTAGGAACTGGAATTTAGACTCTTCAGGTCTGGTGACTTAAATCTTTGGGTTCCGTAAGATTATATTCGGGAAATCAAGTCATCTGAGCTTAAGTAGACCATTTGGAGTCATCCGTACAACTTTTCACCAGTGAACCAACCTTGAACATATGCACTCTGCACTTAGCTCAACTCGCATAGAGTTCCGAAGGACAGTACATCTTGGTAGTGCATTTCTATCCTTATCTTTGCGGCATTGACGTCTAAAGACGGGAGAGATTGGGGTTGCGATAGTTGCTTCGGATGAGGGAAGGATCTGCTGACACAATTTTTCTAAGACCTCAAAAAAATGGACGGATTAAAAAGATTCTATAACCGTCGAGGCACAAGAGATGAATGCAGTGCAAGCAAATTACAAAGTCAAAGCAAAGCAGAAGCCACCAAATAGACCAAACTGGTCAAAGCTTCCACCAAATATGCCTGCACATCTTAGTGGAGACTCAGCTACACCGGTTGGGCTTCACAAGGAGATGCGTCTACACTGGTCGCACTCCACTTCTTTTCTCATTCTTCTAACTTCTCCCTATATTCGATTGTGGACATAGCAAAACTGAACTCAGAAGGGAATACCTCCCTCCCCGAGGAAAGAGTAGCAAGATGAGGAAGACATAGGAGTGTATAGCCGGGATTGACGGTTTCTTCGGTTCTCTAAGCAGGAAGAGCTAAATCAATTCACACACTGTACAAGTTGACTTCAAGGATGATAGAGTTTGCGATATGAATAAGTGAGTCTGAACTAGCCGATGAAGTGATCTTGAATAAGGATTATGGAACTTGAAGACCGTTGAGGATGAAATCCTAATCCTAGCTAAGGTTCCGACAAAATGCTTGTTTCAGGCCCGATCGAGCTCTGTCCTTTGTCTGTTCTCATGAATTGGTTTAGGAAAACAAATTCATTCTAACTTTCTTTCTTTTTCACTTACTTTTTCAAAATAAGTGTTTGCTAAGGGACTAGCAAAGTTTAAGTATAGGGGGTTGATGAATCCATGATTCATTAACTTTTCTGTCGCATTTTGTCTTAAAACCCTTAACAAATACATGTAAAAACTCACTAATTCTCATATTTTAACAAAACCCCATTCATGTGTAAATATTCACTTTTAACCACTAAATTCATGTAAATAAATAAAGAACTAGAAAAAAGAAAAGAAAAAGGCATATGGAATATATGTATATATATGTAATATGACTTAAACTATAAATATAACTGGAAGATATATTTATAGCCTAACCCTCGAGACCAAGTCAGCATGGATTGGTCGACAAACCAAAAAGTAGGGGGAGATAAGGAAAGAAAACCAATAAAAATAATCTATCTCATGTATATACATTCTTCACTATTTATAAATAAATACAAAACTTCAAAGAATTTTAATTATTTCATCTTAACTTATTCTTCACCAAATCTTTCTCCTAATTATTCATAAAAATGTAAATAAAAATATAAAAATAAGTTAAAAATATTACCCTGTAAATATGCCAAGAAATCCAACTTACAACTTGTCAAAATCTCAACTTCCGAACATCATAACTTCCTCATACGAACTCCAATTTCACTCTACTCACCTTTAAAGTTCATAAAATAATATTATCTAACTAATAAAGGTGGTTTCACTGAATTCGGAGTCCGTTTGCAAAAAGTCGGTTTTGGGACCAAAAGACAAAGGGGTTTCTGGGCTATTTATTTTATGTAACACACCTTATTTATTATTTTCTTAATTTTATAATTTCTAAATTATTTCATGATCCTCTAGTTTCACCATAAATTATTTCATAATTTTTGGAGACTATTTATTATTTTTATAAAATCAAATACCTCAAAATATAGGTATATTTGAACTATAAAGACACTTTCTCTATTTATTAAAATATATAAATTAATTCATAAAAATCTATAAAAATTTGTATAAGTCTTATTTAATGCCTTAATAATTAATAAAATATAAAATTAACTTTTACTTAATTATTTATTAAATTAAAAATACAAAACCTATTTATTAATACATATTTATTAATAAAATATTCATATTTGAAATAATATTTATTATTTATTAAAAATACTTATACCATAATTTAAAAAATTAATTTATCTAACTTTCTTGTATTTATACCTATTTAATATAACATCATTTACTAATTTATATTTAATTTATAAGTATTTATAGCATCTGGGCCAACCAGGTGCTGACACGTGTCAGCACCTGGAGTCTTCTTCCTCAAGAAGGTCTGCCGACCTTCTGTTCCAACTGCCCGACTTCATGGATTTTTCCCGCCTAACCTCTAACCTCTTCAGCCGATCTAAACCCTCCATCCTATTCTCCTAACAACCCTCTACACCGCCAGTCCTCCGATTATACTTGGAGCCCACGCATCTTCCCTATAAAAGGCCTCCAAGACCCGCCATTAACAATAATCTCCTTCCACCTCCAGCTACCAAGCTCCAGGCTAACCGACTACCCAACTTCCCCTTTCGATTCCAACCAACTCCGGAGGTGACAGCTCCACTAGAAGGGTCCGCGAGGAAGAGGAGACGTCGGAGAAGAGATCCAAGGTGTGCAATCGCCTTGAATCGCAGCCACGCGCCGCGTAGAGCTCCGGCGAGGTCGCCCGTCGAGCAAGCTATCTCCAGGTCATATACTTGGATTCCATAGACCATTTCCTTCATTTCTTTCTCGATCGATGTGCCATGATTAGCATGGCTAATCACTCGTCCGATAGCTTAATTACCCTTCTTTCACGCACAGTAGATAGATCCCCTCGATTCGATATTCATTCGCTTCAAATCAATTCGCTAAATCATCGTCTTCACGTTCTGGAGTTTTTCGCTGGAGTTTATATGCATTTTTCCTTAACTTTAAAGCTTTATATCTTAACATAATTGGCCGATTCAAATCGAATCGAGCATATCCCTATATTCCTTGCAGATTCAGGTATCTCGCGCGGCAATTGCATCGGACTTTGGACCTACGACATCGCCGTTCTTCGTCTTTGAAGATCGAGCTCCAGATCAGTCCGCAGGCCACCATTGTTGAACCGTCACCTTCTTCGAGCCAGCACCGCCGCTCGGAGCGGCGCCACCGTCATCTCCACCGCGGGCGAGCTCGAGGGGTGGAGGAGCCACCCCTCTGGCCCCGCAGGCGAGCCCAAGTCGTCGGGGATCCGCCGCAATAAACCGGAGAAGGAAGCGCCGTCAGCCAGAGCTTCAACTGATCAAGAACAGCCAAAGCACAGTTGGCCGACACGTGTCAAAGCCAGGACCGCCAGATCGCGCTTTGAAAGATTTAATCTTGGCCGTCCACAGCGAATCGGTAGGAAAATTGCACACTAAACCCAGCCTAGTTCCAGAATTCCATCTCGCCTCCACAGTTTTGTAAAATTACAATTAGGTCCCTCCGCAGGGACCTAAGTGTAATAATTGTTAGTTTTGCTTACAGAACAGTCCTTTTTGGACCCATTTGAGAACAAATTTTAATTAGTTTCTTTACGCTTATGCCCCTGGGCTGTAGGGGCCATATCTTGTCTGTTTGACCTCGGATTTCGACGATTCTTGGAGGGTAGTTACACAACTACCCTAGCTATATAGTATAAAGTTTTCGCGGCTTTTCGACGAGTTTTTAACGTGATTTGATTTTCTCGAAAACCGCATCGTTTTGATTTGTTTTCTTGTGCAGTTCGAGTACGCGGCTCGAACACCGTTCACCTTTATTATATTGTATCACCTATATTCTATCCACCTATTATATAATAAATAAATCTTTTGCAAAATATCCCTTTTTGAAAATTAAATAAGAATTTGAAAAGAATAAAATCGAATAAAAATTACAAGAATAAAAACCACTAAAAAAGGCTTTCTGACTTAGAAAAGAATTAGAATAAAATTACGAAGAAGAAAAATTAGGGAATATATTCTGCCTCCTTGAGTTCGACCCAGGAACACTTGCCTGGTTAAATATTAGTGAAACGGTTTTCCGACAGGAAACCGTAAATTTGTTTGATAAGTCTTCTTCTCTCCTTCTCGTTTCGCGGTTGTCTTTCTTCTGCTACAACCGACAACTCTCTCTCTCTCTTCTTTAAAACAAGAAGTGAAGGCTCGCGAAACGAGGCTTATCAGGAGTCTCGCTGATATCAAAGTGGAATGGGACGAACTCATCATCATCGGAAGTAGTGTACTCAGAGTCGTCCTGCGAGGTCTCATCCAGGTCAAAACCAAAAGGAACAAACTTATCAGTGGAAGTAGTTGAACTCTGTTCATCCTCTATAATCTCAACCGGATCATCTTTCTCATCAAAAGGCCCGAATTCTCGAATAAAAGCAATCAAATCAAATTTGGCCTTTGTCTCATTTGAATCTGAATGAACATGAGCAGATATATCAGTGAAAGTAGTCGAATCATGTCCGTCCTGACTAGTCTCTACATCTGCCCTCCGCTCAATGGTATCAATCGTATAAATCCCACGGATGTCATCAACATATCGCCAATCACAGGAAGCGGAAACACCAAGGTCTATGCTTTTCGAGCCTTCCTCCTTGGAGAGGAATTCTCGGGTCTCATCATCGGTCATAAAGAAAGTCTCTCTAATATCCACATAAAGGTCATAGGCCTCAGGATCAGCCAGAACAGGTGTGGTCGCATCAAGTGCAGGTCTCTGGTCAGCGGTTGGTGCGGTGATCAACACTTCGCTCTCGTCAGCAGGACAGAAGCGAATCTCTCCTGATCTGTAATCAATAACGACCCTCGTAGAGGCGAGGAATGGTTGTCCCAGGATGATTGGAGAGTGCTCCCCAGTGGAGGTCTGCATGGGCAACACGACAAAGTCAACAGTATAGCTCATGCCCTGAATCGAAATGACGACGTTTTCTAGGATACCCTTCAGCCTCTTGATAGATCCATCAGCAAACTGAACGATCATCCTGGTTTTCTTGAGAGGCCCTAAATGAAGAGACTATCAGTGCGAAGGGTAATATGCTAATCGAAGCACCACCGTCGAGGAGAGTGTGATCATAGGTATGGTCAGAGATGGTGCAACTAATGAAAGGTGTGGTAGTGTTCCTCTTCCTAGGAATGGGACGATGAGTGATGGCGTGGGCAGTGGCCATGGTCAAGATGTGATGCTCAGATCTGCTCCTCCGCTTTCTTATCTTATGATGAGGAGCAGATAATTGGTTCATGGCCTGCTGAAGTGGGGCACGAATGATCTCATGAATAGTGGCCACCACTTCAGGTTCAATCAACATTTTTTTGAATCTTTGGACCTCCTCCATACACAAGGCATGCCAAGAGCAGTCTGTACAATGGCATCCTCGAGGTCAAAGGTGGGACAGGGTGTGAGAGATTGTGTGGTCAAATGGTCTGGCAAGTGGATGCTCTTCTCTTAGTCTGACTCGATCAAAGGGCTCCCAAACTCTTTTTGGATTTTTAAAATTTTCTCATTTTTTTTATATTTTTGGTGATTGCAAGCTCTCATGGAAATCCTCGAATGAACCCATATCAACAAATGGTGGAATATCATGGTCGCTCTTATTTGTACTCGTGAGGTGGTCAATCCTCTATCTCATCTGATCCATCATCTGGGCCAAGTACTCAAGGGTGGACTCCATGAAAGGTGACTCCAACAGGTCAGTCTCGGGTTGATGTGAAGGTGGAGAATATGAAGGTGGTGGTGGATGTGGGTAGAAATCCGAGGTTTGATACTGTGGCTAAGGCAGGTATGTACAAAAATCAGAAAAAATAGGAGGAGGATCCTCCTGATAAAAGGGAGGTGGACCGGCTGGAGTGAGCGAGGGATCCGCAAAGTCCGGATAAAATACGCTCCAGGGGTCCATCTCAAAAACAAAAGGAAATGATCGGGAAAGCACGAAGGTCAAGTCAAGATAGTGAAGAAGAAGGCGCAAATGCGCAAGGATGATCGAGTATACACACAAGCAAGCACACACATACTCACACAAGACAAACCCTCAATTCACCTACTCAACTCGGTAGAGACTGCAAATACGGTCTTTTTGTGTTGTATGTTTTATGAGTTAGGTGAGAAGTCAAGAAGTTGCACAAACACTTAGGGGGATGAAATGGGATTTGGGAACTAATCCTTAGTGGGTTGCGTGAGTAAGTAAAAATGAAGACAATGAGGGGATTACTCGCCCCAAGACAATATTTTCTTTTTGATCTTTTCTAGGGTCAAGTAATATTAGCAGTCCCAATTTTATTGATTATCACTTTTTTTTTGGATTTTTAGTAAGAAATGCACTATCCTAACGAGGAGTCAATTTCACTTAGCACCTAGGTCGGCAAAAACAGAGGTAGAGAGGCGGAAGGGCAATGCAAGTGGTAAAATGATGATGTATGCTAAAGCGTAAATGCTCACCTTGCCTCCAGCACTCTACATGCAACGATGCTTAGCAGAATTGAAACCTAATCTATATGCAGATGCAAGCCGATGAAATCGCCCTAGGGTGAGAAGCTGCTATTATCGTGAGGCATGTTTTTCAAAATTTGACTAAGTCCAAACGTTCTCTATAGGAGCATGCAATGGTGATTAATGTGTTTGGACCTAATACTATCGTCAAGCAGATCCTGCAGCTAAGGCTCAATCACACAAAAGAAATACAATAAAACTGGAAAACAAATGAAAAAAATGCGAAGAAAACACGAGAAGACAACGGTGAGCCTCCAAGTGAACAATCACTTGGAAATTGGGCCCGAGTGTCCAAGTGTCCTGAGTACATGTATTATTACAACTATAGAGTCTCTCTCTCATACAAATTACACAAATAAATTCAGGAAAATAAAAAGGAGCTCGATTTTCAAAAATCTCTCTTCGTCTCCTTGGCGCTAGGCTGGCAGATGCTGACTTCACGTGGGTACACAAGCACCTAGGGTGGAGCGCCTCTCTCGATCCGCAGTTCCTCGCACAAAGTCAAGAAGAGAGGAGGTTAGACAGCTCAATAATCAAATATCAAAAATAAAGAAAATAAATGAAGGACACATATAGACAAAGATCACAATCAAGAAAAAAATCGAACTACGCGCTGTTGCTCCCCAACAAAGGTGCCATTTGTTGAAGTCGGAAATCAGGAGGTCATGTCGATTCACAAGGCGAATCAACAGCCGCTGAGTTGATCTCACGCGAAATTCGAAATTCAAACTACAATTAACCCACAACAGAAATCAAGCAATGAAAAGCTTTGCAGAGTTAAAATTTATTATAACTCTACAAAGGATGTGTATAATGTGCAAGCAATGTAGAGGTCGAACAAAGGGACCAAACATGTAGAACGGGGCAATAATGCACAAAATGCGAATGTGATGATTTGTATATACAATATAAGAAAAATGAGAGGGATAAAGTATTCATAAAAAAGGTAAAAATAAAAAAAATTCAGGAAATAAAATCTTTTTGGTCTTTTTATATTTTTCTAATGTTTTTGTAATTTTTCTATATTTTTCCTATTTTTTGGTATTTTTAAAGGTAAAAATACTGAAAACAATGAAGAAAATAGAAGGCTGAAACAATAATGAGGATGAAAAATATCAAACAGTATCCAAAATTCCTCAAATTAATTTTAAATGAAAGATAATAAAATAAAGAAAATTCAGAGATAAAGATATATTTTTAGGATTTTTTTTATGAATTTTTAATATTTTTATGAAGATTTTTGGAGTTTTATAGTTTTTATAAGTTTTCTTTTATATTTTTAGTGATTTTTGTACTAAAGTTAAAATACACGAAAATAGGCAAAATATATTTTTTTGGGAATTTGTTAAGGTGTTTTTATAATTTTTATTGATTTTATAATGCAAATAGTAGAGAAAATGCTTGTTTTTGAATTTTTATATGCAATAAAAAAGCAAAATAAAAATATGGCGTGATAGAGGAATGCAACAGGAACACTAAGTAATTTTTGTTTATTTTTTTAGAGATTTAGAGATGCATGAAATAAATAAAAGAAACGAAAAGAAAAATAATTCGTGGCAAGGGTATTATCGTAATTAACAAAACATCCAAGGGCTTGCATGCAAATTTTCCAGAAATTATATAACTTAATTAAAAACTTCTTGGACTAATTAGGAATAGCCAAAACCGTAGGGATATACCCGCAAAATTCCCAAAGTCACGTGCACGGGGCACGTGTCTAGTAGGGACCTACTTGCAATAATCAAAAACTCAAGGGCTGACTTACAAAATGTCCAGAATTATAGAACTGTGTATAAAATATTTTGGACTAAATATAAATATGAAAAGACCCCAGGGTTCCCCTGCAAAATTTCCAAGTCACGTACGCCGAGCACGTGACCTAGCAGGGACTAAAATAAAATGTTACAAACGTCGGGGGTCAATATGCAAATATTACAAAAGTTTTAAAATGCTCGATGAAAGTTTAAGTATTAATAGAGAATGACAAAACTGGGCGAGGGTTTATAAACAAAATACCCACACCTCTTGTGAAGCGGACGGTCAAATGAGCCTTAATACGCCACGTGTCACGCTCCTAGGCGCCGGTGACGTTTCGGCTTCTGCGGCTGCGATTAGATCCGGCTGAAAGCTTGGACGGTGATGGCAGGCCTAGATCCAACGGCAGCTGAACGATATGGGCGACGACCTCGATCGAACGACAGGAAGGCAGCGACGAAGAGTGGGGAAGAACTGCGGCGAGCTGAGCTTCCCCGATCTCTCCCTCGGCCTTCTGGCGCTCCTTTTAGCCCCAAAATGGCCGAACCTTGTTCATGCGGGAGTCCCCTAAGTGCTGAAGGCTCCAAAATTCCCCGGCAATGGCCGGAGGGCTCGCACGAGGCCGCCGGAGCAAAGAGGCTCCAGGCACCTCCGCCTCCTCCAAAATGAGCCCCAGGTGCACGCGACGCTCCAGAGACCTGCAAGAACGAGTTAAGGAGGTCGAGGGCAAAGTGCCTTGACCCTCATGGCTGTGGAATGCGGTGGAAATAGTGAAAATGGAACTCGTCGGATCAAGCTCCGTTGAGGGTTGGCGTGGGCGATAGGTTGAGTGTGAATCGAAATGGTAGAGGGAATCGAATCCTAGGACTACTGTGAAGCTAAAAAATGTGAGAAAAAGTGAATAAAAGTGAACCTCGAGCCATGAAATGGCGAGATGAAACCTCACGGCCAAGGTGGCCGGAGGTGGCTGGAACTCGACCTTTAGGGCCTCGCCGTACCTCAATGGGGGTGTGGGGAGTCTCCCTTGTCACCGGAGTCTATCCTTACCCGCTCCCGGAGGTCTAAGCTACGCCAAAAGATGGTTAAAAGGTGGATGTAAGTATGGTTGGGGTTTTTGAAAGAGTGGTCGAGTGGTTCAAAGATCGAGACGCAACAGGAGGAGCATTGATCCAATCCCCGAAAAAATCATTGGGCGAGTATGCCCAACCTACAAGGAGCAAAAGTTATGAAGACGTCGACACCAAAAGGTGCAAGTAACATCCTCGAAAAATCCACAAACATGACCCAAAACCGAGATCCTGACACATGCAGGCAGTGGGTCAGAGAGTTGACAGGTCAACTCTCTAGCCCTCCTGGTTGGTTCACGTGGACCAACCTGGAAAAAGCCTGGAAAAATCATTTCTAAATTCGTTTAAAAATAATAAACGATTTTATTATTAAATGAAAAATGTTGTTATTTTATAAAGTATTTTATTACGATTTTTATTTATTTTTATGAGGTATAAAAATACAAGTTACCATTTATAGGCTATATAGGTATACATATTTATATGTTTTAATATTTTATTTTTATTTTGTGAATTTAATTTATTTATTTTTATCTATTATTTTATAAATTTATAAAATATTTTTATACACTTAAATATATTTTTATTTTATTTTTCCGAAGAGACTTGTATACTTAATAAAATAGAAGTATTAATTATATATGTATATTTATAGGTACTATAACTATGTATTATATACAAGTATTTATTTTTTGTACTTTCTTTAGTGTTTTATTCTGATTTTAATATACATATATATTATAAATAATATTTTTCTAAAATTATAAAAATATAAAATTATAAAAATAATGAATAAATATTAAAATGAATATTTTAATCTATATAAGGATACAATAGGGGTCCAAAACTCAACTTTCAAACCGTAGCCCTGCCAAATGTGAAACCACTTCATTAAATAGCTTATTAAAAATTATATACAATTAAAGGTGATTTTGATGCATTTCGATTTCTTATTAGGGAGATACAGGTCTGGGAAGTTGGAAGTCTGGAAACTTATTCAGATCATAACTTTTTATCTGTATATTATTTTTGAGTAAAATCAATTTTGTATTTTCTATATTTAATTATCTACAACTTTCATGTACAAAATTTCTTTATTTGAGTTATAAAAAGTGAAACCAAAAATAGGTCCCAAAATGAATATAGAATGGATAAAATAAAAGGTATTTTTATTGATATATGGCCCTTATCTCCCCCTACTTTATTCCTTGTCGGCCTATTCATCTAGATGCCTAGGTCTCGGGGTTTCGGGTCATAAAATATTTGCAATATTTTATTCTTTTTCTTTTCTTTTCTTTATTCTATTATTTTGGCATTAAAAACAATATTTTATACACTTTTTGTACAATAATGCATGCATGCTAAAATGCCTAAATTAACGGTATTTACACGCATTTACTAGGGTTTTTAAGGCCAAAATGATAGAATAAAGATGATGAAACGTAGATTCATCAGCTACACACTGTCATTTACAGGGAGGTCGATCACAATTGCCTCCACCCCATCCTAGTAGAGTTGCACGTCAGGACTTCTCTCAGTTATGTAGAGACTTCGCCACCACTCGACCGTGACAACACAAACAACTTGCAGGTTCACACCATCCCCTACCTTGGGGCAAGCCTTGGCATGCCATTGTTTAGTCTCTTCCCGCCCTCCTACGTAGATAGAGAGTCGTAGGCCTGGGGGAGACACCTTTGCTTCTGGAGGGAGCTTATTAACAAGCAGGCAGGTGTACGTGTTACCATTGTAGACATCCAGGTCACTTCATGGCCCAATGCCCATTGCGTGCCAGCAGCTCAGGTGCACAACAACAACGTAGTGGAAGACCAGTTGGGTCTTCCAGATAGTTTAGGTGATCATGATCCCTACGAGGAGGCCGTGACTTTCAGCGAGCCCCACAATAGACAATGCTATGGGATCTAGTGTATCACCATGAGGACAATTGAATGCAGTGACACAGGAGCATGCTCATGCTTCTGGATCGGTTGTTAGAGGTATGATTTCAGCCCTAGGATTTCTTTACACACATTGTTTGACTCAATGGTAACACATTCCCTCCTTGCACATTGTATGATGCTCACATTGGGCAAGTCTTTGATGGAAGTTACTTCCCCGTGCTACATCAAGGGCCCAGGGGCCAATTGTTTATTATCCACTAGGCAGTGAAGGATGTAGTTGTGCAGATAGGTGGGCACGAGATGCCCACTTTCTTATTAATAATTCAATTAGAGGACTTTGACATCATTTTAGGCATGGATTAGCTGGAGAGGCAATATGCGTGCTTGGACTATTTTGGGAAGACTGTAGTCTTCCATTTACTGGGAGTACCGCCATTTCAGTTTGACAGGTGTACATATGATGGCGGGATTGAGTGCATCTCTGCCTTGAGGGCACACCGGTTTCTCAAACAGGGTTGTGTAGGCTATCTTTCCTACATGGTAGACTCAACAATGCATGATCATATGATTGAGTATGTTAAAGTTGTGCGTGAGTTTCCTGATGTGTTTCTAGATGACTTACCTAGGCTGCCACCGGTGAGGGAGATAGAGTTTGAGATAATGTTATTGCCAGACACACAACCGATCTCTATCCTTCCATACAAGTTGGTACCTGCTGAACTCAAGGAGCTCAAGCTACAAGAGCTATTGGAAAAGGGATTCATCTGCCCCAATTCATCACCATGGGGAGCACTAGCTCTCTTCATGATTAAGAAGGATGGAACCTCGAGGATATGCATAGACTACAGACGACTGAACAAGAGAACAATCAAGAACTATTACCCACTCCCACAAATTGATGATCTCTTCGATCAATTACAAGGAGCAACGGTGTTATCCAAGATTGGTCTGCGATCAGGATATCACCGGTTGAGGATCAAGGAGGTTGATGTGATGAAGTCAACATTTCGTACTAGATCTGGTCACTACGAGTTCATAGTGATGCCTTTTGGACTTACGAATGCACCTGTCGCATTTATGGACTTGATGAACCGAGTCTTCTATCCATACTTGGATCGATTCATGATCGTGTTCATTGACGGTGTTCTAGTATACTCCCGTGACGAGCATGAGCACGCGCCCCATCTTTACACTGTGCTAGTGACACTCTGAGAGCACCGGTTGTATATTAAATACAACAAGCGCGAGTTCTATCTTTCTTAGGTGGCATTTCTAGGTCACGTGGTTCAGGGGCGGGGGTGTCAGTTGACCCTGCCATGATAGAGGCAGTAGTATCTTGGGAACTTCCCAAGACGGTTATATAGATCCGTAGTTTTCTTGGCCTTGCTGGTTACTATAAGAGATTTGTCAGAGGGTTCTCCTAGTTGGCCCTACCTCTCACCCGTCTGACATCGAAGGATGTGCCATTTATCTGGAGTGACAAATGTGAGGGAGCAGTTGACTTTCGTGCCCATCCTCACCCTTCCTTCCGGTACCTTGGACTTCACGGTTTACACCGATGCTTCCAAGGAAGGGGTGGGTGCTGTGTTGATGCAATGAGGACAGGTTGTGGCTTACACATCACGATAGATGAAGAACCATGAGTGCAATTACCCAACTCATGACTTGGAATTGGCGGTCGTAGTGTTTGCACTGAAGATATGACACCACTATTTGTATGGGGTGACATTTGAGATCTTCACCAACCACAAGAGCGTCAAATAAATTTTTGATCAGAAGGAACTGAACATGTGGCAAAGGAGGTGGATGGAGTTGATGAAGGACTATGATTGTACCATTTCCTACCATCCTGGTGAGGGGAATGTGGTGACAGATGCCTTGAGCAAGCGGTCACACATTGAGGGTTCAACGGCTTGGTTGCGGACTTGAGATGTACTCACTACACTTGGTGAGTGGCATCCATTTGAGACTACATCCGATGGAGTGGCCGTGCCAGTGAAGTACAATAGCTTATGGGACATGATTGTCTAGGGTAACATACATATCAAAGGATCCAGGACTTGTACCATCGATGCTTGAAGGATGAGTTCAACAGATTTTGAGTCTGTGAATCCATCCTTTGGAGAAATATCCTGGATGATGAGGAGTTGAGGAGAGATATTCTATAAGAGGCGCATAGTTTGAGACTTTCTATACATCCAGATGGCACCAAGATGTACTGAGACCTCCACCAGCACCTTCGATGGGAGGGCATGAAGAGGGATATGGCTGAGCATGTTAGCTATGCCTTACTTATCAGATGGTAAAGGTAGAGCACTAGAGACTCCTTTGTTTACTACAATCTCTTTCCATCCCATTAAGGAAATGTGAAAGCATTTCCATGGATTTTATCACATCATTGTCGTGCACCCCAGGTGGACATGATGCGATATGGATGATCGTTGACTGGTTGACCAAGTCAGCCCATTTTATTGCGGTCAACATGACATGTACACCAGTTGAGCTTGTTAGTTTATACGTTCAACATGTCATTCACTTGCACATGATAGCCAACGAGGTAGTGTCAGACAGAGATTCATGCTTCATGCTTCACTTCATACTACTATGGAGAATTCATTAGAGCTTTGAAGATCGAACTCCTTATTAGTTCAGCTTACCATTCACAGATAGATGGGCAGTCCGAGAAGACCATTCAGACTTCGAAGGATTTACTACGGGCTTGTGTTGGTGAATGGAAAGGATCCTGGAAGGATCAACTTCCACTAATTGAGTGTACGTACAACAACAGCTACCATGCCAGCATAGGCATGGCACCTTTTGAGGTCTTGTATGGGAGGCGATGCACCGCTCCCTTGTGTTGGCAATATGTGGGTGACAACACCATGTTCACCCTACAAATCATAGAGGAGACCTTTAGAATGGTGGTGACAGCCAGGAAGAGATTGCAGACCATGTAGAGCCATCAAAAGAGCTACGCCGACCAACATTGTCGAGACCTTGAGTTTCAGGTATAGTATCTTACTTTCATGTCTTAAATGATATGATCCTTAATCAACTTTGTGTGTCTAAAGTAGTTCTCATAACTACAAGTTGGGTATTTCATGTTCTTACAAGTATCCCCAACGAGAGGCATTCAACGTTTTGATGTCAAAGGCAAGCTTGCACCATGCTCTGTAGGACTGTTTGAAATGGCCCGATTGGAAAGGTGGCTTACAGAGAAGCCCTTCCCCAAAACCTTGAGGACATTCACGATGTATTCTATATGTCAAATCTTCGGAATACATCCGAGGTCCCATGCACGTGATCAACCACAAGGACTTGGCGGTTGAGCTGAACCCCTCCTTCCCTGAGGAGCCGGTGCAGGTATTGAACCATGTAGACAAGAGGCTGAGGTGGAAGGATATACCTTTAGTCAAAGTTCTATGGAGGAGTGGAGACATCGAGGAGGCGATGTGGGAGCCTGAGGCGCATATGAGGGAGAAGTAACCTCATTTGTTTGTAGGTATGTAATCAAAATCGTAGTTAAATTCCATTAGAGTTTTTTATGGGTTTCACTCTCTTTGAGATTTTTATGGGTTCAGTCATCTTTGGAAATTTTATACGTTAAGGTTGGGATAGGAAGTCAATTAAGATCACACTAAGTCTCAAGGATGAGACTTCATTTGAGTTTTTTATGATGTGAGATCCCTCATAATAGAACCTTAACTTCTTCTTAAAAACAGCTCTTACCTTGTGTTCGAAAAAATTTTTTGAGTGTCTATCGGGTAGAGCTCGTTGAGACCTTTCCAACGAGTCCAAGATCACAAAAATTCAAGTTCGGGAGCACAAATTAAGGTCATTTTACGAGTTGGGGTACAAGTCAAATCCAGATCCGAACCAAGATCCGGATTCGAATGTGACTCATATACCCCCTCCCAAAAAAATCAACCCTCTCTCCTCCTAAACGCCCAAAACTCAAATAGTAACCATTCATCATGTTCCCCCCAGTCGGAGCTCATCGGAGCACGTCGGATCGACGATCAAAAGCTGCCCCCATGTAGAGGAGGTCGAGGTCATCCTTGTGTATAGTTTCACGTCACGAACGGAGTGCTGAGTGCGCCGTTCTTCACTGGTGAAGAAATCGAGGTTGCGATTTTTCTTAGGTATGATATTGTCCCTCCATTGCTTCGGTATTCACATGATTTTTGATCTCACACACACACACACACACACACACACACACACACATATATATATATATATATATATATATATATATATATATATAAGGTTCCATTTGCTTGAATATCTATAGAGCCCTATGTTTCTTGTGTCTCTCTGCGACCTTTTGAATAAGAAGAGTATGTATTGAACGAGGGAGAGAGAGACAGATCAAGTATTGTGTTTATGCCTACATGCTGAAGTGTACACCAAAAAGATCTATTTGTAGAAGTAATACTGTAACAACCATTGCTCTTGGGATAGTGATTCTCATCTATAACGTACTGTTGTTTTCTCTTGCACTACTCTTTCGAATCGGACAAGGCAAATGCTCTTATTTTTTTCCTCATGAAATTATAAGATGAAACATTGGCCCCAAATGTTAAAGATGTTACGCCAATTCCTATATCTCAAGGCACATGTGGTTTGTTATCTATGAATGATTAATTTCACTCAATTACTAGTCAAACAAAACCCACATTAGATTTCGTTAGCATATTAGTCCTCATGTTACCATCAAATATCTAAATATCTATATGATTTATACCCTGTGCGTGTATACAGTAATGGAATGGAAGTTGGATTCCTTCTTGCCAATTGGAATACACATTCTACAGGTTAATTATATTTTATGTTATGAGAATACCAAAAGATATACAATATCATATCCGCAAGTTCTTGTTAGTAACCCGCTAATTTTAGATACCAATGTTAAATTTTCCACTGAAGTTGCGGTGGCTTAGTTCAGTATAGAGACGAGATTAGTATTGAACTGTGCTAGAGATATGAATGAATGTTCTGGATAACACATTTGGTGCCTAATTCCATAAGATTAGGCTTGTGTATATTAAAGGTTTATTTTCCATTCTGACTAGAGTCTAGATCTTGTGGTTTATGCATACATGTTTAGTTAGGATGTAGTCCTTCTTCACTAATAATGAGTGGATTGTATTTACAACCTACAATATTCCTTTATTATCAACTTATAATTTTTTATTTTTACTTGATTAAGTTCTTTCGATTGTCAGGATCAATTTAGTACATACATTATATGTTACCTTTTCCTTGGATGTGAGCTCTTGCAATTATCTTGTTGAAAAGCCAGATGCCTTTTCTCACTTCAAATATATTTCAAAGCTTATTTTATTACGAGAGTTTTGGGAAGCTTACTTCAGTCAGGCATGCTGATGTTATCTATAGCTAATGTTTGGACTTGAATGTTGCTGAACGGATCCAAGATGAAGCAACCAAACCGGTAGCATGGGACAGTTAATAGGGATGCCTGCGTTAAATATTGCCCCTTAAATTGGTGTCTCTAACTATATATCCAGCTATGTATATTACATCTATGTTCAACATATGCTTTTCTCGCTGGATTCTTGTCCATGCTGCGATGATTTTTTCTTAAGTGGTATGTGGGTAGTGGAGTAGTTGCCGTAAGGGATGGGCATGCACCCTTGGGGCCCCAGGTAGAAACCTAGATGGTCGCGATTTCAACCGCTACTATGTAGCTGCGATGGTTGGAGGACATGTTACTTGACATATCGAGGAGTCCCACGTGGTGTTCAGCCTCAGCACTTGCGTGCATATAGCCCGATGCTTTGAGTGCGAGCCAAGTAGTCATGGTTGGTGATCTAGTGTTTCGCTTATTCACATATAGTTAACACTCGTGTACTAGCTGGTGTAGGCCACGTTGGTTAGTATTCCAAGTGGGAGCGCTAAGAGGAGAGTTCCAGGAAAATGTTAATGAAGTTGGGAATGAAATATAATTATATTGTCTATAAGGAGGATTGGGTTAGTCATGGTGATTAATACTACGGTAAGAATGATCATGGTAATCATTGCCTTGACTCGTGCCCTATGCCACCATGGACTTTTACACGCGGGTAGTAGACTTGAGCGGTTCACGATGATTCACAGGTTGGAAATCGCTTTGGGAACCGGAGTTATAATCTTATAAGATAAGGTAAGCGGACGTATTGAAAACTTAGTTAGGATGCATTGTACCCCACTGCATACCTATAGAGGCACCCCAACCCTAAGGCCTTCTTCTTGCCTTAGAGTCATAGTGTGAGATCTCATCCGACCAAGATCACATGCTATCCACGAAGCTTGGTTGATCCATAGCAAATAATAATGATTAAAAACTTATCTCTTTGCGAGGACGGTTTACCCATTACTTTCTTTTGAATACTTTTGAATTATATCCTGCTTGTTATAAATTTTTATATCGCATTGAGCAACTTTGCTCATAACGTACGTACGTGTTGGATCCACAGGTTTTCAGCAGAAGCTACAACAGTGAGCTGTTTGGAGTTACTCCTTTGTGTGCAGCTACATGGCTTCCTTTTTGTGGTACAATTACTCGTAGCTTTTACTATTTGTACCTTACTTGTAACAATTTGGGAGACATGATGTGTACCATGCATGTATGAAATATTTTTTTAGAAAGCACACATGTACCATATTTTTGTGGACATGGATGAGATTATAATGAATGTAGTGTTAGACATGTTATGAAAGGATGGGAAAAAAATTAATTCCAATCTTTTGTGCTATTTTCTATTGCTTTATATTATATTGTGTATTTCGAATGTGGAATGGTATATACATGGAATCGGTTTGTCAGGTATCCGGATCCACATGGGGACGACTGTGACAAGCTTGGATGGGCTAGGTTACAAGAAGATGACAATTATGTTAGTTGGTCGAGAGGAAGGAAGATGAGGGAGGGAAAAATTTGGAAGTTAGACGGTTGAAGCATCACACCTCTTGGAGAACGAGGGGTGCTGGAGGTTGAAGATAAGCATTGACCATTTGATCAAGATCCAATAGTCCTAGATTGGGTACAGGTGAGCAACCTAGATGGCTTGATCACAAGATCAAGCGACTCAAAATCAAGGTGGGATGGATTGAGTAGCAGTCGTCTGATCAAAATGATCAGACAACCTAGAATAAATGCACCTTGTAATAAAAAGATCGGCTGACGTGGTGATGCAAGACTGGGCCACGTGGCCCAATCAGAAAATAGGAAAAAATATGAAAAACATTGTAAAATCAGAAATAAATAGTTAAAGTCAAAATTAGAAAAACGTTCAACATAAATGTTGTAGATCTCGATGAGATCTACAACTGTGATGTATAACTCAATGAAAATACATCACATAAACATTATAATATTTTTATAAGTATTTTTAAAGAATAAAAATACTTACTTGTTTATTTTCTTTTGTTAATTTTTTGGCATTTTAAATAATAAATACTATACATAATAATATTTACAAAATTTTGTTATTTTTATGGATTTTTTATTGATGAGAAAATATATAAAATAATAGAACAACATATAGGTATATATATACAACACAAAGTTAATTAATTGGAATCAATAACTAATGTTAATTATTTACAAAGTTATAATTATTAATTATAACTAATTAATTATTAATAAGATGAAAGAACTCAAGCTAAAGAATAATAAAAAATAAATAACCTGACAAATTAAGGATTTATGACCCCCTATAATTAAGCTTTGCTCACCCTCGAGCAAATAATAAAAAGAATGAATTAGTGGGCTAGCGAATTCCCTGACATGTGCATTGATGAATCCTCATTCATCCCTCTTTATTCTTTTATTTTAGCTAAAAACCTGTGCAAAACACCGTGTATATTTGTGTAAATAGAATAAATTACCAACATGCATGCATTGTGTAAATATTAATAATTAGCATGTTTTTGTGCAAAAATAAAAGAATAAAGAAACAAAAGAAAAAGATGGGAAATATTTAGAATAAATATTGAGCGACCTATTCCCAAGGGAGGGCTCAGCATGGGCCTGACCGCAAAAGAAACCAAGTAGAGGGAGATAGGTTCAATCATGCTTGTACATACACCTGTATATAAATAATTTTATTTTCCTCAAAATAAAATGAAAATATGTTTTTAGCACCTTGTACATATTTATAAAAATAAAATAAAATTTAGAAAAATAAAAATACCAAAAAATCATTTCCCACCTTGTATATATACCATGTACATATGTATATAAACCTATTTATTTAACTAATGTTAGTAAATCATAAAAATAAAATAAAAGTACCTTTTTATTCCAAAATTTATGTTGTAAATAAATAAAATAGAAAAGTGGAATAATTATGCAAAAATAAACAATTAAAAATAAAAATAAAAATAAAAAATATATATGCATACATATCTATATATAATAATAATATAATGTAAATATGTTATTTATTTTTTAAAAAATAAATAAAAATCACTAAAAAATACTTTGAAAATAAATATACATTTTCATTTTGAAAATTTTTCGAAATAAATTCGTTTACTAATTTAAAATGAATTTTCAAATATTTAATAAATGGTGGCTTCTGATTGGTCCACGGGGGATATTGACCCCCGATCAACTCTCCCCCGCGGACCCCCTCCCAGGCGGATCGTGGTTTCGACCTGATTTATCCAAATATTCCTGACTCGATCCGACCTCCATTTATGCAAACCTCATGCTCCATTTGACGCTTGTTGATCCGAGACCCTCGCCCGATCATCTGCCTAGGGGTCCGTGCTTCACCGTGCCCTACCCGATCCCATCTTCTCGGACCTGCACCTGTATATAACATCTTCTTCCGCCGCCACTAGCCGCATCTTTGGCTATCACCTTCATCTCCCAGGAGCTCCATTCCTCTCCCTAGAGTGACAACTATCGGAGGAGAGTGTCGCAGCGAGGTTTCGTGGGCTGCATCCGCTGATCCGGCGGGCTTCATCGCCGTGCTCCGCCACCGAGCGAGCCAAGCCTCTGGCCCCGACGAGACATCGAGGCAAGGACCCCAGGAGCTCCATCCGCTCCAGCCCAGTCGATCTCGATCACCAGGTACGCCTGATACCCTTTAGGTTAGGTCAAATTCAGATCTCCCCCTTTTTCGCCGCCGGCTGATTCACGCCGATCCGTCCACCCATTTGATCGACCGACCCTCGATTCACCTTCACGAGACTCCGATACACCTTCTTCACACCTCCGATCACCCTAGTTCACCCCGGAACCAAGGCTCGAGTCTCCTCTGCCATAGCTTCGCCCGAGACCTCCGCTCCGCCTCATTCCGACCCCCCGTCACCCGCTAACGGGTCGAGGCTATTTTCCCTCGACCCAGAAAGCTTCCTGTGCAGGATTTAAGCGAAAAGGGCCTCATCTGGAGGTCCTACAGTCGAGGAGAAGGAGCTTCAGGTGGTCCTCCTCGCCGGACCACTCCGATGGTTCCTGGCCTCATCGGAACCACCCACCAGCTTCAGACCACACTAGGCGTTCTCTTCCCCATCTCAGCAGCCTCATCGGAGCTCTCCACTGCGCGGATTAGGCCGGCGAACTTAGCCGGTGGCTTGTTCTTGAAGGAGCTCCAATTACCGCTCGATGGAGCCTCTCGCCCAGTTTTGATCTCAGCCGCCCATTTGCGAGAGGCCCTCAACCGTTGATCCATCTGAAGATCTGATCCACGCCGTACATCATCGAAAAAGAGCCCACACATCTCAGACGTCAGATCCTACACGTGACTCGCCTTTAGCCGTCGATCATTAATATATGGGTAATTTCACTTAGGCCCCTCCTTTTCCTGCATTTATAGATCAGTCCTGTAAATATTTTAGTACGTTGTTTTTATTTTGGATAATTTGCACTGTGGACCCTATGTTTATTTTATTTACATTTTAGTCCCTGCCTGTGGGAGACACGTGCATCATCACATGATATTTTGGACATATTGCATGTATGGGCTTGGGTTTTCTGCTATGTTATGGAATGAAATTTAGTTTCTAAAATTTACAGTTATACCCCTGTGCATGGTTTTAATGGAACATGTGTAGATTGTATGGGATTTTTGCGCTTTGAACCCTAAGGTTTTTGCACGTGTTAATTTTTAGCCCATGGAATTATGTTTTCTTACATTTAGGTCCTTGTGTGCTGTAGCTCTTTTATTTATTGGATAAGATAGCAAATAAACTCCAAACCTAGTGAAATTTGGATACATGGCTCATGCCACTGTGTAAAAATTTCCCTAATTTTTTGGAACATTTTCGAGGTTTTTTGATATTTTTAAAAATTAAAAAACACGTATTTTTATTACTATTTGAAAAAGAAAATCAAAGAAAAATGTAAAAACTTTTCTAAAAATTCTAAAAAATTAGGGTTGTTAGTTTAGTGTTTTTCTAGCTTCTGCACAATTTTTGTGCCATTTGGATTTATAAAAATCATATAAATTAAAAACATTAAAAACCTTATAAAAATTCTAAAAAATTCTATAAAATTCAAAAAATTGCAAACTCTTTTTCTGTAATTTAGTTTTTGCATTTACTTTGCATAAAACTTACCATCCGATTTTTATAGGCCAATTATATATTTTTAATTGGCCTCTCAAATTTGACTGTACATATTGCTCCCGTTTTCACCTTTCTTGATTTTTTATAAAATTAACTAAAAAGTGAAAAATTCTGAAAAATTCACCAAAAACACTAAAAAACATAAAACACACAAAAATAATTTTATTTGAATTTTCTGTGCATTTTTGAGTGCTTAAATAAATTGTTGTTGTTGCTTATTTATACCTTTTCTTATCTTTTTCCTTATTATTGAAAATACAAAAAACTTAAAAAACCATTAAAATTCACCAAAAACATTTTCTCTTTATTTTATTCTTTTTGACTACTTCGTAGGCCATCTTGGCCAACTCGTGCTCACTGAGTCCGACCCTGGTCGCTATACCAGGTTAATAAAATTAGCGAGGACCGCTTTGTGTTTTATTGATTTTATCTTGAGTTTGGTGGTTCTATATTTTTCTTGATTGAGCTGAGTATTGAGATCCGGGTCGCAACGACCCTTGTTCTATTACCTTCACCCAGGTCTTGTCTTTTTCATCTCATCAGAATGGCGCCGTTGCCGAGGAGCACGGCTTAGTAGTCTTTTTCGATTTTTTCTCTCGCGGCTTTCTTTTTCGTGGCTTTTTGTAGATATTTGTAGATATATTTTCTCTGCTTTATTTACATATTTTTTGGATTGACACACTTCTGTTTCTGTTTCTTGCGAGGGCCTGAGGACCGAGGTAGCTTTTTCGGAAGCTGAAGCAACCGCGGGATTCGGAGGCGGCTCTCTTCTTTATGGAGCCGCAGGAGAGCATGAGGAGGAGAGCCGAAGTACGGGAGTCGCAGAATAGCTATGAAATAACAGTAGAATAGCCGTAGATTAGCGTAGTTTACTTCTAGCAGAATTATTAATTTGTAATAATACAGGGACATACACTTGGATACTTGGATGATATCGGGGTCTGTTTCGCCGAGCACCGGTGTGCTCGAGGGACCTCACCGCAGTTTTCACCGATTTTGTTTTCTGATCGTTTATTTACTACTTATTTGATTCACGCGGTTTTAGCCCTAGCTTAGGATTTTCTGTGATTGTGACGTAATTGATTAGGATCCAAACACCTAATTATTTGCCTGTACCTATTAGAGCGTAATTGGGCCTAATTAAAATTAATAAAGAAAAGGCTAACCTGATCACTTGAGGCGTCCCGAGCCGCTAGAGGTCGTATACAACGCTGGCAGGACCCGTTGTGGCAGGCACCGATCAGCATCCAAGATCGGACACCGACCCCTCCTGTCGACCCATTAGTCAACGATTTTTTACATGTAGAAATTGCTTCGTTAGGGCTGGATTCTCATGCATCATATAGGTAGTTTATACTCTATCTTTATTTTATGCGTGGATCATTTTGCATGTAGACTGCTGGAGTCAGGTACACATTTCTTACTCTGCATGCATCAATGATTTCTCATGCATCGGCTTTTTCATCTTCTCCCCCTGATTTTTGGACTTAAAATAATCAGGAGAACCGAAAAAATCGTTAGGCATTGTTTGCTTTGAAAAATACCTAAAACAACAAAAACTATAAAATTGGGTATGTTAAACAAACTCGATCCTAAAAGACACCTCACCTAAAAATCTGTCTTGGGGAGAGCAACCCCCTCATTGTATGGTTTGGATGCGCGAGAGAGTGACCCGTACACTAGGCTAGAGCCACATCCGAGCCCCGATCAGACTACCAACCTTTTATACGGGACAATATGGTAGGCGGATTGGATTCCTATCAGGTCACGTAACCGCTCTGATATCCTGACATGATTACCAAAATAAAATTGACAAGATTATTGACCGAGCTCTTACGGTCTTCAGCTCAGCGGGGAGTAGGTGAACCCGGGGTTTGTTTGCTCATCTTGTTTGTTTTCCAGATCTCATCCGTCCGACTCGCCAGATCAAGATGATGGGCATAAGATCTCTTAGACAGCCTCTGGCTGTACCACTTTTTAGCAATCCAGCCCGTTCATCTAGGTTGGTTCATGAGAGCCGAGACTCACTCTTCGAATCTGAGTTCGATTCCGCCCTGTTCCCCCTTGACCACCCTTCTTCTATTCCTGAGATGCCGGTGCCAGATGCGAGACATCAGACATATGATATTTCAGCACCTGAGTTTGGGTATTTTGCCTTTGCAGAGACCATGGCCAGCAGCGAGGAGCACACCGAGGGTCAGAGGCCTGAGATGACCACTTACGTTCTGGACCAGGGTGCGATCAACACCACCATGTTAGCTTCCCTCGAGACCATGCAGAGACAGATACGTGATTAGGGAGCTTTCATGGTGGAGATGAGGAGAGAGATGGAGAGACTGAGAGCAACAGCAGACTAGCCGTGAGCCGAGGGATGGAGAGTCCCAGATCAACCAGAGCATCCAGACCAGCCGACAGCAGCAGCAGCAGAGCCGAGACCGATGCGAGAGTTGCACAACCCCGGATCGACACTGACGCACCGGTGGGTGGTTCTTCCGGCGATCGTGGGGAACTTCATGTTCCCCCCGAACACACTTCAGCTACTCCCCCGCTTCCATGGGCTCGCCACTGAGGAGCCCCATCTTCATCTCCAGGAGTTCAAGATGGTCTGTAGTACATTCTACGATCGGCAGGTGGACGAGGACACCATCAGGATGATTGCTTTTTCTTTCTCCCTGGCAGACAGAGCAGTCAAATAGCTGAAGTACTTAGGGAGATTCGTATACGTCTGGGAGCAGCTCCGCACCGAGTACTTGAACAATTACTATCCACTCGGGCGGACCAATGCAGCGAGGGCCCTGATCAGCAACTTCTCCATGCTCCCCAACAAGCAGTTCCATGAGGCATGGGAGAGGTTTTGAGAGATTACCGACAGATGCCCGCACCACGACATCACGAAGCCGAACCTAGTTCAGAGCTTCTTCTGCAGGGTGACACCAGAGCTGCAGGACCTGGTGAACGCTTCTTGTGGCGATTCCTACTTCGCCAAGGATGAGGATCAGGTCTGGGCCATCTACGAGGAGATGGCCGAGAACTATACAATGATGTCCCAGACCCGACTGTACACTCAGGGACACCCTCAGCCACAGTCCGTGTAGTTTCAGAGGATAGCACGGGTCGATGCTGGTCCTTCCACTTCGTCAGCAGCAGTCGCACATGTCGAGTCCACAACCGCCGACATGGGCATCATCAGCGAGAAGCTGGACCGGATCGAGTTGATAGAGAAGAAGTAGTGCCAGGACATCACACAGATGGATCAGATGTCACAGACGCTGAGTGACCTAAAGACACAGCTCATGTGTCTCCAGGAGGCACATACGACTTCTCAGCCCCATCTTCAGGCACGAGGAGATCCAAGCAGCAGTGGTAGCTCGTCCAGCGCTCCAGTCAGCCTGGACAGGTTCACCTTGTACAGGCAGAGCCTTACCAGCAGCCACAGCCGCACTACCAGTCACCACCATCCCCAAACACTCAGATGGTGGTCTACCAGCCGGATCAGCCCCTGGCAGTACTCCTGCCACCCTCCTACGAACCAGAGCTGTTGATGGATGTCAACGGGATTTGGTACGACCACCTCCAGCCCGATATCCGACGAGACCATCCCAGATTCTGCTGGTCGGATGGAGGCACCAGTTCCCAGCAGCAGCCTCCAGTTTAGGGTGGCCAGTACGGCCATCAGTGAGAGCAACACCAGCAGCCCCCAGTACCCTAGCAGCAGTCATCCCAGCCACAACAGCAGTACGGTCCTCATCCCTATCAGTAGGGACAACCTTGGAGGCGAGAGCAGCCTCAACAGTCTCATCCACAGTACCCCTCTCACCCGCACCAACCGCAGCAGCCTCACTACCAGCGAGGCCACCCATCAGGTTCTCATGGGCCGACCTATGAGAACCAAGCCTTGGATGACCTAGCCCGCCTCATGATAGAGCAGCAGGCTACCTTTAGATGGGAGATGGATGAGTTCCGCCAGGAGAAGCGGGAGATTGTGAGAGGGAAGGCTGCCACCCCTTCCCAGATTGAGCCGAATCCGAACAACCTGAAGAGGAAGTCTGAGCAGGTAGAGTTCACAGAGATTACCACTCCTAGTGATTCATTTGGTGATATGTCTGCATGCATGTTTGATGCTGATTTTGTTACACTTAGGAGTGGTAGGATGCCAGCAGGCGGTGCCTTGTCTGAGCGACGACCCCATGCCACTTCCAGGGTGCCAGGAGAGGAGGAGCGCGGTACTGATGCCACGAGAGATGATGGCGCTGGTGCTGACGCCACCATGGATGTTGATCCAGCCGACGGTACTGAGGTCGTCGCTTCACCAGAGAGAGGAGGTGGTACTGAGGCCACCACAGTTGCTAAGCTAGAGCGCGGTACTGATGCCGCGAGTCCACATGCCGAGGGTACTGAGGCCACCGTTTCTACTTCTGCTAGTCATGTTGTCTTTCCGTCTGTACATGTATATCAAGACGTTTCTGGAAATAAAGGAAAGGGTTTGTTGTTTTTGGATCCGCATGTGTTGATTGATGATGTTTGTGTGGATTCTGCTATTCATGAGCATGCCAGACCCTCTCCTAGTCCTTCATCTGAGAAGGACCCTGTGATCCCCTTTCCACGAGCACTTCATATTGCAAAGGGTAAGAAAATAGAAAATCAGGAAAAGAATCACCAGATAGAGTTCAGCCAGCAGATGATAGATAGATTCCATATACAGCTGACTCTTTAGGAGGCCTTGGAGCACATCCCTCTACTCCAGAGATCACTCCGAGACAGGACCACAGTTAGGAGGAAGAGGAGGAACCATCAGTCTGAGATCCATGTGCTTACTAGGGCCATTTGTTTCGCTATATAGAAACGTTTGCCAACCAAGAGGCCAGATGTAGGAGCCTCGTATGTCAGATGCCACATCCATGAGCAGAGGTTCGACCGCACTCTATTAGACAGCGGTTCTTCGATCAACCTACTTCCAGCAGCCCTTCTCGATCGCTTCGAGTTGGGCACTCTACGACAGAGCAGGACGGTCCTTCAGTTTGTTGATCGATCTGTCAAGAGGCCGAAGGGGTTGCTGAAGGACGTTGTCGTCACGATTCAGGGCCTGAAATTCCCCGTGGACTTTGTTGTGTTGGACATGGAGATCCCTGAGTTTTTGACCGATACCCCGATCATTCTAGGATGCCCGTTCTTGGCCACAACCAAGGTAGTGTCCGACCATGATAGCGGGAAGGTGTACTTTTGCGTCGAGGGCAAGAGTATACAAATAGAGACAGTCGAGGAGACTAGAGCCAGAGATTTAGCTTGCTCAGAGCCAACTTCCAATTCAGAGCAGATGACATAGGCAGGGCGAGACATCCACCACCATCCTCTCACCTTCAGAGTTCGCTGATGCAGAGATGCCAGCAGAGGAGAGCTTGGAGAGCGCGTTCCTGGTCCAGGATACTTTTCAAGCAGCAAAGCCGGTTCCCGATCGCGAGACAAATTTGTGTGAGTCTGATACATATCCCTCGGAGTCAGATATTGTCTGGGCAGAGTTTGATGATTTGATACCGTGTCTGACTTCCACTGAGCCTACAGCTAGGGAGGAGGCTGATTCTAGGCAGAGCAGAGACAGTCCAGCAGAGCAGCCTTTTCTAGATATAGATTGTGAGCGAGAGTTCTCATTCTCCCATGCAGATTTGGCAGCATTCACTCAGACTTTTCAGAGGCCAGATTCGTCAGCACCTACTTGTTCAGAGCTAAAGTCGCTACCATCGTCGCTGAAGTATAGGTTCCTTACGAGTGAGCATGAGATGTACCCAGTCATTATCTCCGCTGATCTGACTGGAGAGCAAGAATCCCGTCTGATGGGGGTTCTTGAAAAGAACCGCAAGGCGATAGGATGGAGTGTAGCCGATCTCCAGGGGATAAGTCCGGCCCTGTGCTCCCACCATATCTATCTCGAGGACGAGGCAAAGCCGTCGTGTGAGTTCCAGCGGCGGCTGAACCCGAATCTTAGAGAGGTTATCATGAAGGAGATTTCGAAATGGTGGAGCATCGACTTTATCTACCCCATCTCCGACTCCAAGTGGGTCAGTCCATTGCATGTGGTGCCCAAGAAGACATGCATCACCACAGTTGTCAGTGAGTCTAGAGAGGAGATCGCTACCTAGGTACCCACTTCTTGGCAGGTCTGTGTGGACTACATACGATTGAACCAGGACACCAAGAAGGATCATTTCCCCCTGCCCTTTATTGATCAGATTATTGAGAGGCTGGCAGGGAAGAGCCATTATTGTTTCTTGGATGGGTACTCCGGCTATAATCAGGTGGCCATCGTGCCCGAGGACCATGACAAGACCACCTTCACATGTCCCTTCAGGACATATGCTTTCAGACGCATGCCATTTGGATTGTGCAACGCTCTGGTGACATTCCAGAGATGCATGTTGTCCATCTTTTCGGACATGGTGGGGGAGTGCTTGGAGGTCTTCATGGATGATTTCTCGGTCTACGGTGACAGATTCGATTCTTGTCTTGACTGCCTAGACCGAGTCCTTCAGCGATGCATTGAGGTTCACCTTGTGTTATCTTGGGAGAAGAGTCACTTCATGGTGACTCATGGGACGGTGCTTGGCCATATCATCTCCAACTGGGGCATGGAGGTTGATCCGGCCAAGGTGGATGTCATTAGAAAACTCAATCCACCGTCCAACTTGCGGCAGTTACGGTCTTTTTTGGGGCACGTCGGTTTCTACAAGCGTTTCATTCATGATTTTAGTAGGATTGCCCGACCGTTGACTGATCTGCTGACGAAAGACACCGAGTTCCTTGTTGATGATAAGAGTCTATCGTCGTTTGAGACTCTCAAGAGTCGTGTTGTAGAGGCTCCTGTTCTCCAGTCACCTGATTGGTCTCTCCCATTCAAGATCATGACGGATGCCTCCGATTTTGCCGTAGGGGCCGTGCTGATCAGCGAAGGGATGGAGTTCCATTTGCTATTCACTACGCTAGCCATACATTGGATGTCGCCCAACGGAACTATACAGTCACTGAGAAGGAGATGCTAGCCGTAGTTTTTGCCCTAGATAAGTTCGGATATTACATCATTGGATCTAGAGTGACCATCTACACTGATCATACCACCATCAGATACCTCATGGCAAAGAAGGATGCCAAATCCAGATTGACCAGATGGATCCTTCTACTCCAGGAGTTTGATATAGAGATTAAGGACAAACCTAGAGTCAAGAATGTGGTGGCGGATCATCTCTCCCGACTGGAGTATCTTGAGGATTCCGAGCAGATTGAGCCCATTTGTGAGACCTTCCCAGATGAGGCGATCCTTGCTATCGCCTCTCTCCCGTGGTACGCCGATATTGTGAACTTTCTTATTGCCAAGAAAGTCCCACAGGATTGGCCCATGCAGCGACTTGAGACCTTCCTCGCGAAGGCCAAGTTCTACCACTGGGAGGATCCCATCCTTTATCATGAAGGAGGGGATAGCGTCTGGCGTAGGTGCATTCCTCAGGAGGAGAACCACAACGTCCTCACTTACTGCCACAAGCTGGAGGCAGGAGGACATTACTCTGGGAGGAGAACGGCACAGAAAGTGCTCCAATTTGGCCTATGGTGGCCTACTCTCTTCAAGGACTCTGATGAGTTCGTGAAGAGGTGTACTGACTGTCAGAGGTGGGCACTTGTGGACAGCATGATATGATGTCGATGCAACCCATTCACTTCTGTGAGGTTTTTGACACATGGGGAATCGATTTCATGGGTCCATTCCCTAGGAGTCAGGGATTTGAGTACATTCTGTTGGCCGTTGATTATGTTAATCTTTGGATTGAGGCCATCCCCGCCCAAATCGCAGATGCTAGGACTGTTTGTCGATTTTTGAGGAAGCATATCATTTCACGGTTCGGGGTACCTCGAGTGTTGATATCTGACGGGGGGTCTCATTTCGTCAACGACAAGGTAAAGGCCCTTGCTAGCGAGTTCATCATAGACTATCAAGTAGCCACACTGTACCACCCTCAGACGAATGGTCTTGCTGAAGTGTCGAACATGGAGATCAAGACTATATTGCAGAAAGTCGTCCGCCCTGACTGAAAGGATTGGTCACAGCTTTTGGACTCGATCTTGTGGGCATATAGGATGTCTTTCAAGACTCCTTTGGGTACATCTCCCTTTTGCCTCGTTTATGGCAAGCCCTGCCATTTACCTGTTGAGATGAGACATAGGTCACTTTGGGCTATTATAGATATACTTTTGGATCCAGAGAGTGTAGGAGATTAGAGGAGGGTAGAGTTGGCACCCCTGGAGGAGCTCTGTGATACAACCTTTTCAAATATCCTATATTATAAGGAAAGAGTGAAGGAGTGACATGATTCTCATATCAGCCACAAGCAGTTTGAGCCAGGACAAAGAGTATGACTATTTGATGCTAGGCTTCGTCTATTTCCAGGGAAGCTATAGAGCAAATGGAAGGGACCGTATTTGGTTATAAAGATACACGACAATGGGAGTATTGATATATCTGAGCTGTCTTCTGATGCTACCTTTCGAGTGAACGGCCAATGGCTCAGGCCATATCTAAATCATGAGCCGCGGGTCGTTGATGTTGCCCCAATTCACTTTGCGTGAGATGTGGTCTCTTGACTCACATCTATTGCATCGCACACCTGATTATCACTGTTCTTCCGACTTGTATAGATCCGATGTCCATATCACTCTATTCTTTAGTTCCACACCCCTTTTCTCATCTTATGATTATGCTATACTTAGGGTGTACTTTACCCTAAGTATAGGGGGGTGTAGGACTCTCGAGTATTTTATTGATTCTTTCTACCCCTGTTTTGCTGCCTATACTGAGGGATATTTCACCCTAAGTATGAGGGGTAGACCCTGTACATCATTCTCACTCGGATTTCCCTTTGTGTACAGACTGCTACACTTAGGATTATTTGATCCTAACTATAGGGGGAAACCTCGAGATCCTCTTGCATTTCTATTCTTTCATTCGTCTTTGTATATAGCCTTCCTTTTCACTTCCCTATACTAAGCACGAGTTATGTCTTCTTCATCGCTCTTGACTCTGAGGACATCGTTCGAGCTAAGTATAGGGGGGTGTGTATATATTTCATATATACTTTAGCCATAACTCGTACTTTGTGTGAGTGTGTTAATAAATAAAAATGGCTAAAACTCAACCCAAAAATCCATAAAAATTAATTTTTTTTCCTTGTAAATAAAATTCTTTTATTGCACATACATAGCTAGTTGTATAAATTATTTTTGTAAAAATGTTTGTAAAAATCTTTTGTGTAAATAGCTCGTAAATATTTTCTTATCAAAATTATGTATATAGTACAAAATTTTTGTAAAATGGTTTGAAAATCAAAAGTTTGCAAAAACCTTGTGTAAATTTGTGTACATATTTTGCAAAACTTGCATCCATGCATACATCCATGTTTTCAAAATATTTTTTAAAAATTTTGCACATGTGTAAATATTATGTAAATAGCAACTTTGTAAATATTTTTTTCCTGGATCATAGTTGACATTTAAACTAGCCTGGAATTAAATTGAAAAATGGAGCTTTGTTAAGATCTTAATCCACCTAATTATAAGAGGAACCTTATAGGGCTTAGGGTTGAGACTTTTCAGGTCCATGGTGACTTAATTCTTTGAGTCCACTAGGCTATGATCATATGTCATCTCGATGAGCCTAAGTAGAGCACTTAACAACACACACATGACTCATATAGACAATGGCTTGACTTGGACCCACACTTTACACCGAGCTCTCTACTGATGAGGTGGTGAGGAGGCAGTCTTTCTTGACTTGGGGTAGCATATGAGGGTAGTACTTCTAGGCAGAACCTCTCTTCTTCTTATAGTGAAGGAAGTGCGTCTCAACTTGGTATAGTTGCCATGAGGTCTAACAACAGGAGTTGTGGGTTGCAATAATGCTTCAAAAGAGGGATAGTCTACTGGCTCAAGAGGAAAAACTCCTTTTGTATATATGCTGCACTTTGTAGATATGTTGTACATATGCACATCAAAAAAAATGCAAAAGAAAAGAATAACTCCAAAAAAGTGGTGGGTCTGATAGAAAATGATAATCCCACTAGAGTGTATATAGTACAATAAGCAAAGCTTGAGACTCATGTTCCATCTTATGTAGCTTGCAGCAGTGAGACTTAGCTACACTGGTTGAGCTCCCAAGGATACATGGCTACACTGGCCATGGTCCATTCTCTTCTTCTCCCTCTTCTTGAGCCGATTGAACTTGAACTTAGAAGGGAATACCCCGCTCCTCGAGGAAAGAGTGGCCAGACTAGGGTCATAGAGTTACCTTATTAGGAAGGGTTGTCATTTTGCTACTTCTGAGGTGGAGAGCTATACCTCACTTACACTGTGCAAGGAAAGATTCATGGTCATCGGGGTTTGTGTATGTAGACTTGTTCTGATCTAGATTATTGAGGAGTCTTGACTATAGATTAGTGGATCTTAGAGCCTGTTAAGTTTTAAACCTAAGTCCAAATAAGGTTCTGACACATTAATAATCCAAAGATCTGACTGAGCTCCATACTTTAATCTAATGAAGGCAAGTTTAATAATCAACATTGATTCTTGCATTTCCTCTCTTTTTCTTTTTCTTCTCCTTTTCACTTCTTTTTCAAATAAGTGTTTGCTAAGGGACTAGCAAAGTTAAGTATGGGAGGGGGGTGATGAATCCTCATTCATCACTCTTTATTCTTTTATTTTAGCTAAAAACCTGTGCAAAACACCGTGTATATTTGTGTAAATAGAATAAATTACCAACATGCATGCATTGTGTAAATATTAATAATTAGCATGTTTTTGTGCAAAAATAAAAGAATAAAGAAACAAAAGAAAAAGAGGGATATATTTAGAATAAATATTGAGCGACCTAATCCCAAGGGAGGGCTCAACATGGGCCTGACCGCAAAAGAAACCAAGTAGAGGGAGATAGGGTCAATCATGCTTGTACATACACATGTATATAAATAATTTTATTTTCCTCAAAATAAAATGAAAATATATTTTTAGCTCCTTGTACATATTTATAAAAATAAAATAAAAATTAGAAAAATAAAAATACCAAAAAATCATTTCCCACCTTATATATATATACCATGTACATATGCATATAAACCTATTTATTTAACTAATGTAAATAAATCATAAAAATAAAATAAAAATATCTTTTTATTCCAAATTTTATGTTGTAAATAAATAAAATAGAAAAGTGGAATAATTGTGCAAAAATAAACAATTAAAAATAAAAATAAAAAAATACATACGTATATATATATATATAATAATATAATGTAAATACGTTATTTATTTTTCAAAAAAATAAATAAAAATCACTAAAAAATACTTTGAAAATAAATAAACATTTTTTATTTTGAAATTTTTTCGAAATAAAATCGTTTACAAATTTAAAATGAATTTTCAAATATTTAATAAATGGCGGCTTCTGATTGGTCCACGGGGGATGTTGACCCCCAGTCAACTCACCCCCGCGGACCCCCTCCCAGGCGGATCGTGGTTTCGACCCGATTTCTCCAAATATTCCTGACTCGATCCGACCTCCATTTACGCAAACCCAATGCTCCATTTGACGCTCGTTGATCCGAGACCCTCGCCCGATCAATTGCCTAGGGGTTCGTGCTTCACCGTGCCCTACCCGATCCCATCTTCTCGGACCTGCACCTGTATATAAAATCTTCTTCCCCCGCCATTAGCCTCATCTTTGGCTATCACCTTCGTCTCCAAAGAGCTCCATTCCTCTCCCTAGAGTGACAGCTATCGGAGGAGAGTGTCGCAGTGAGGTTTCGTAGGCTGCAGCCACTAATCCGGCGGGCTTCACCGCCGTGCTCCGTCACCGAGCGAGCCAAGCCTCTGGCCCCGACGAGCCATCGAGGCAAGGACCCCAGGAGCTCCTTCAGCTCCAGCACAGTCGATCTCGATCACCAGGTACCCCCAATACCCTTTAGGTTAGGTCAATTTCAGATTCCCCCCTTTTTCGTCGCCGACTGTCGCCGGCTGATTCACACCGATCCGTCCACCCATTTGATCGACCGACCCTCGATTCACCTTCACAAGACTCCGATACACCTTCTCCGCACCTCTGAACACCTTGGTTCGCCCCGGAACTAAGGCTCGGGTCTCCTCTACCGTCGCTTCGCCGGAGACCTCCGCTCCGCCTCATTCCGACTCCCCCCGTCACCCGCTAATGGGTCGAGGCAATTTGCCCTCGACCCAGAAAGCTTCCTGTGCAGGATTGAAGCCAGAAGGGCATCATCTGGAGGTCCTACAGTCGAGGAGCAGGACCTTCAGGTGGTCCTCCTCACCGAACCACTCCGGTGGTTCCCGGCCTCATCGGAACCACCCACCAGCCGCGGACCAGCCTAGGCGTTCTCTTCTCCATCTCAGCAGCCTCAGCGGAGCTCTCCACCGTGCGGATTAGGCCAACGAACTTCGCCAGTGGCTTGTTCTTGAAGGAACTCCTATTACCATTCGATGGAGCCTCTCGCCTAGTTTTGATCTCAGCCGCCCATTTGCGAGAGGCCCTCAGGCGTTGATCCATCTGAGGATCTGATCCAGACCACACATCATCGAAATAAAAGGGGTAATTTCACTTTGGCCCCTCCTTTTCCTGCATTTATAAATCAGTCCGGTAAATATTTTAGTACGTTGTTTTTATTTTGGATAATTTGCACTGTGGACCCTATGTTTATTTTATTTGCATTTTAGTCCCTGCCTGTGCGAGACACGTGCATCGTCACATGATATTTTGGACATATTGCATGTACGGGCTTGGGTTTTCTGCTATGTTATGTAATGAAATTTAGTTTCTGAAATTTGCAGTTATACCCATGTGCATGGTTTTAATTGAACATGTGCGGATTGTGTGGGATTTTTGTGCTTTGAACCCTAAGGTTTTCGCACGTGTTAATTTTTAGCCCCTGGAATTATGTTTTCTTACATTTAGGTCCATGTGTGCTGTAGCTCTTTTATTTGTTGGATAAAATAGCAAATAAACTCCAAACCTAGTGAAATTTGGACGTGTGGCTCCAAAATTTCCCTAAATTTTTGGGACATTTTTGAGTTTTTTTTATAATTTTAAAAATTCAAAAACACGTATTTTTGTTACTGTTTGAAAAAGAAAATAAAAGAAAAATGTAAAAACTTTTCTAAAAATTCTAAAAAATTAGGGATTATTAGTTTAGTGGTTTTCTAGCTTCTGTGCAATTTTTGTGCCATTTAGATTTATAAAAACCAAAAAAATTAAAAAACATTAAAAACCTTATAAAAATTCTAAAAATTTCTATAAAATTCAAAAAATTACAAACTCTTTTTCTGTAATTTAGTTTTTGCATTTACTTTGCATAAAAATTACCGTCAGATTTTTATAGCCAATTATATATTTTTAATTGGCCTCTCAAATCTGACTGTACATATTGCTCATGTTTTCACCTTTCTTGATTTTTATAAAATTAACTAAAAATTGAAAAATTCTGAAAAATTCACTAAAAACACTAAAAAACATAAAACACACAAAAAACAATTTTATTTGAATTTTCTATGCATTTTTTAGTGCTTAAATAAATTGTTGTTGTTGCTTGTTTATACCTTTTCTTATCTTTTTCCTTATTATTGAAAATACAAAAAACTTAAAAAACCATTAAAATCCACCAAAAACATTTTCTCTTTATTTTATTCTTTTTGACTACTTCGTAGGCCATCTCGGGCTACTCGTGCTCCCTGAGTCCGACCCTGGTCGCTATACCAGGTTAATAAAATTAGCGAGGATCGCTTTGTGTTTTATTGATTTTATCTTTGAGTTTGGTGGATCTATATTTTTCTTGATTGAGCTGAGTACCGAGATCCGGGTCGCAACGACCCTTGTTCTATTACCTTCACCCGGGTCTGGTCTTTTTAGGCTCATCATGCATGTGTAGAGACAAAGCTTGATCAATCCAGAACACTCGATTTTAGATATACTAAAACTCTAAGATGAACCATGTGTAAGGAAGTTAACTTGTCTAATCATCGGACTCTGTGAATGTACACACATATAAGGTGTATGATCTTAAGTGTTGACTGCATTGACTAGAGTAAAGTCAAGATTGTTGGACATGCAAGCCCACGACGAGCCATCATGCAATAAATGTCAGTGCAAATATCACTCTCATCTGAAAAGAAGAATAACTAATTTACATAATAGGTCCCTTAGTACAATTAGGGTTATATAACATGGCCATATTAATGATGATACAACTGTTTATTCATTTATTGAATCATAGAGGTTGGTGCTTGGGTGAATATCTAAAGAGCTAGATTGAGGACTCATCAAGCACCGTCAAATGATTATTAAGAGACGATCTCCAGCTTGAGAAGGAGATGACAATCCTTTCTCGATAACCTGATATCTAACCGACCTCTTGATGCAGGTCCTCTGCATAGGAATAGAGATTCTGAGGTGTTAGATAAGTTAGGTCAAAGAGTTGACTTAGAAGATCGAGATAATTAAAGTCCTATGTCGTATGTTATCACGATATAGGCACGCATCCTCTGACCGGAGACATATGTGTTACTATATGTCTGAGTATGTACATTTGGCAGACCAATAGGTTGATGACCTAATCAAGGACTATACACCGGCGCGCTGGTATGCATATAAGGGCATATGAGTAATATGATCTCTCAAAGGGATCATACAGGTTCATTACTGAATCGGAAGACATGAGATCACTCATGAGATATTGGGAAGAATCAAATTCCATGAAAGGTCGTCTCTCTTTGAAAGCTTGACTGAATTTGTATGTTTGATATATGCTTTTTTAGAAAAGTATATGCTCAACACCTGGGGTATGATATATGTCTTTGAAAAACATATGATCGATATCAACTCCAATGATTGAATGAGAAACTTGATGATAAACCTCTGAAGTAGACAGTGTAAAATTGATCTTATACTTCGGGTTTAATCTGTGTCTTCCAGTATGCAGGGTGTACAGGTATTGGGAATACCAGAGGGTGATGTGATCATAAACGATTGTATAACCATGACGCTTCCATTCCTAGGGAGCGATGAAATGGGTGTGGATTTTAATGACTCCTCTCAGTATAGATGTGATCTGATCTTGGTCCAAACGTTAGACATTGATCTGAATATGATTCAGATGCAATGAGAAGATTAGATTCACAGTCTTGATTTAATCAAGCATCTATGGGAGGTCCGCAAGATCTGGATTTGAGATGTGATCTCAATATCCAAGTCACTATACGTGGAACAATACAATTGCCCTGTCCTTATCTCCATGTATCCATGGAGAAAGCGCATTATCCTTGAAAGAGTTCAGGATAATTTCATTATTGATATATGTATCTGAGCATTGAGAAAATTGATAATTTAATGTGATTTAATTGTCATGAATAATATGAATTTAATTCATATTATAAGGAAAAGGGAAAAATGACATGTTTTTGGTTTTATTAATAATAAGAAATGAAGATAAAATGTATTGGAAATTTTATGCTATGATAAACACCACAGCAGAAGCATGCAAAATTTTTTTGAGAATTTTTAGACTTATAAAAACATTTATTTCAATAGAGAAATAATGTAAATTAATGAGTCTGAGTAACAATGAATCAAATGCAAAGATTCAATGTTTTTGCATTAAATAAATAATAAAAATTAATGTGCTGGTTGAAAGTGAGATTTTACCAATAAAATGTGCCACGCACGTGACTTGTACTGGAGCGGGGCATTTCTGTAAATCTTGAAATCGCCAGGGGTACTTTGGCAATTTTTCTAATAATTACGTGCTGCGCACGTGACAGTTCTGGCATTGTCTTCCTTGGAAATTTAGTAAAATCCACGGGATTTGATGCAAATTTGTCAATTTTTAATTTCCCCCATAGGGTTTCTTCTGGTTCTTTCATTCTTCAACCACAAAGGAAGGGGTACCAAGGGAGCCGCCTCCGCTAAGGTAGAGGTCTGGCAAGTCACGGACGGATGCGTGCCACGTGTTAAATGGAGGCACAGTGACACAGGAGGTGCTCTGGTCGCAGAGCGGTTATTGGAGGCGAAGGCGGCGGGCAGTTGGAGGGTAAAGCCGCTGCTGTGCGACGATCTGGTGGCGCGTCGGCATCGACGGGTGATGGCTCACGCACGGAGGGTGCGTACAGGAGGCGAGGGCGGTGGTTAGGCTGCCGGGGGTTGACGATACTGTTCCCAAGTGGTGTGGAGTCGGTGCGTGGACGCCGCGCGCGTGGAGGTGCGGGAGAACGGAGGATGGCCTGGAGGTGCACGACCGCGGCCTACACGGGGGTTGATGGTTGCGGGCGAGCGCCTAGGGACGACCTGGAGGGATGACCTGCTTTTTTTTGTTTTTTTTTCTTTTTTTGTTTTTATTTTTTTTATTATTATCAGAAATACAAAACACCTTTTTTAATTTTTTATTTGTAAATATAAAATCGAAGCTGTAAATAAGAAAGTAAATGTTTTTTATTTTTTATTTTATTTTTTTATTCTTTTTTAATGATCCTGCAAAATAAATGTGAGGGATAAAGAAAACAAATGGCTTTTTATTACTATTATTTTATTTATTTACAAATCGGAAAATGAACTGGGATCCGACGAAAATGAAAGGATCAAATCCAATTCTCCGACCACCGTACGTGGTCGGAGTTGATAGGTCGTGGAAGATAGAATAGAACGCGTGGAGATCGAGAAAGTGAGCTGGAAATTCGGAATCGAAGACGGATCAAAACGAGATGGATTTTTTTAAGATCTAGAAAAATAAAATGATGATGGAATAAAAAATGCGACAAAATAAACTACGATTAAACCAAGATAAAATAAGAAGAAAAATGTGTATCTCACCTTAGGAGCGGAAATGCACCGTAATCGCCTCGACAAAGCCGACTCGCTGTCAGCGAACGACTTGGAGACTAGGCAACTTTCTCGACGAACATTTCTCTCAGAGATCGGGCTCCTCTCTCTAAAGATTGATCGAGTTGGAATGAGGGAGAAGGAGCCATATAAATAGAAAAGAGATGAAATTTAAATTTTTGAATTTTTGATTTTTTTGGTGGAAGAGATAAAAGAGATGAAATTTGAAAGGTGATAAAGATAAAAAGAAATAAAAGTATTTACAAAATTATCTATTTTTTTGAATTTTCGTCACTTATTTATTTGAATTAAAAATGTTATTTTTTATGGCAGTTAATTAAAAATAGCAATTATGTACATATACTATATACATATATGACATTATATACAAGGGTAAATGAGGAAATTAGCCCCTTTTTTGTTTTAAGATTTTTATTATTTTTATTATTTTTTTATTTTATGTAATTAGTAAAAATATTTACAAATATATACAAATACAATATGCACAAAATACATGGGAAAATTGCACAAAACACCCAGAAAACTGACTTTTCAAGCATAACTCTAAAAATTATAAAAATACAGCCATTTTGAAGATAATTTATATTCGAATCCAATGGAAGTGAGATTGATTCATTTTGAGCTCATATGGAGCCAAAATTGGTCTTTCAATTAGTGCTTAGTGGCTTTTTCCAAGTGTGGTCACTTTTATTCTGTACAAGATTTATTTGTGCAATTACTTTTTATTAATTAGGACACATTTTTATTTACAACTTTGGTTTTGAAAGTTATTTGATTTGAGGTCAATTAAGGCAAAAATAAATTAGTGTTAGTTTTGTACAGATATACAGAATAAGTGAGAAGTATTTACAACAACACACACATTTTTTGATTTTCTGCTTAAGGACCCTTATCTCCCCCTACTTTATTCCTGGTCTATCATGTCAAGTCTTGACCTTCTATCAGGGTTCGGGTCTGCCTATATACTGTCTTCCTTTTTTTATTTTCTTTTCTTTATTTTTCCTTTCTTTCTTTCTTTATTTATTTTAGATTAAAATTAGTAAGAACTGTACAATATTTACACACAGATGCAAGTTAGTAAGAATATGGAGTTAGTGTTATATGCAGGTATTTTACAAGGGATTTTAAGCTAAAATAAATTAATAAAGATGATGAATCACAGATTCATCACTTCTCCCTACCACACACAATCCAATGGCTTAGCAAAATGCCCTAATAGGGAGATCAAGACAATTCTTCAGAAGCTTGTGCATCTATATCAAAAGAACTGGTCTCAATTGCTTGACTAAATTCTTTGGTATCATATGACTATGCACAAGTCACCTTTGGGAATGTCTCCCTACCGCCTAGTCTACGGCAAGCAATGTCATCCGGTTGTGGAACTAATACATAAATCCTTGTGGGAGATAAATGTTTGTAATTTGGACTCCAAGAAAGCCGGGAAGAACTAACATGTGGATCTGAACAAACTGTTCGAATTTAGAGGCTATGCATATGATAGCAACATGATGTACAAGGAGAAGGTCAAGAAATGGCATGACAATAACATATGGAGAAAGACTTTCGAGATGGGTCAGAGGGTTTGGTTGTTTGATGCGAGCGTAAAAATCCTTCCTGGAAAATTGAAGAGCAAATGGACATGGTCATTTACAGTGAAACATGTGTGTAACAATGGTAGCATGATGATATCTGAATTATCAGCTGATGCACAACCCTTTGTAGTCAATGGACAACTACTGAAGCCTTACTTAGAGCATGATACATTTCTTTCTGTCATTGACTCAATTCAAGTTGTATATGAAGATGAGCTAAAAGCAAGTAATTCTGTAGTTTCGTATAGATCAGAAAAAAATATTTTTGAATGATCTTTCTTTTTCTTTTTTTTCTTCTTTTCTTTCTTTATTTTCTTTTTCTTCCGAAAAGGTGCCACTCCTTTCATCATTGCTATACTTAGTACGTACTTTGTCTTAAGTATAGGTGGGTGTACATCCCATGTTGTTCATTCTCCGATCCCTCACTCATCCCTTCGACTTTTTATACTCTGTCTATACATAGGTATATTTTACCCTAAGTATAGGGGAGGACAGGTCGAGCCGATGATTTTGTACATTCCCAACCTTGACCCTCCCTGCCTTATGTACAGTCTGTTATACTTAGGATTATTTTCATCTTAATTATGGGGTGGCGGTCGACTTCTCATTCGTTTATTCTTTAGTCATTGTAGTATAGGCTTTTCTATATTCAGTACAAGTTATGTCTTCTCTTTTTCTCTCTGATCTGTGAGGACATAACTCAAGTTAAGTATAGGGGGGTCATATATACTTTGTATATACTTTAGCCATAGCTCATTCTTTTGTATTTTCAATAAGTATGACTAAAATATAAATAATTAAATGTAAAGAAAATACTTGTATAAAATTCATTAAAATATTGTGTATATACTAATTAATAAATCAAGTAAAAATATTTTGCAAAATGTTTGAAAAATGGTTTGAAAATCTCTTTGAAAAATCCTTTGAAAACTGTTTGGAAAGTGTTTTGTAAATTTTCAACCTTTGTAAAAAATTGTTTTATTTGTAAAAATTTCTTTCTTTGTGTGAAATAAAATGATTTGAAAATATATTTACAAATGATTTGGAAAATGGTTGCAAGAATATGTTTGAAAAATCTTTATATATTGTTTGAAAAATCTTTACAAATTGATTTCCAAACTTTGTAAATGTTTGTAAAAATTATTTGTCGAACTAGTTTGCAAAAATAAAGATTTAAAAATGTTTGAAAAAATCTTTTCAAATCATTTTGAGAATTATGCACATAACTGAAGCAAATAGAAACTATTTACAAAACTGCGTATATACAAACCTGTAAATCCCTAAAACTCAACGCTTGTAAATGACAAGAAGCACTCCTGTGTAAATATTTGTAACTATTTCTTTTCCAAAAACTTTTGTTTCGAAAAATCCCTAAAAATTTGCAAAATCAAATATTTTAAAAACATTCACAAAAACCTTTTCAAAACATGCATAAAAGTTGCAAAACTTTTTTCAAGAATCCATAAAATTTCAAAATCAAGAAATTGCAACATAAAAACACTTTCCTTGTATTGTGCATAGCATTTGCATTCTTAAGAATAACCTAGACAATTGAACAAGTCTAAATAAAGTCTGAACATTAGAGCTTGGAATAGACCATAGGACAATTAATTTCAATGGAACCCATTGAGGACTGAAAGTGGAGATTTTTCAGGTCGCCTTGACTTAATTCTTCTGGTTCCATAAGACTATGTTCATGAGTCAATTCAATGTACCTAAATAGAACCCTTCATATCATCCGTAAGACTCCTAAGACAATGACTTTATTAGAAATCTCACACCTAGTACTTAGCTCAACCGAGATGGACTGGTGAAAAAAATTTGGAGTCTATGTCGGAACCAAGCAAGCCTGCTTCGTCAAGGGTGGCTCATGAACCATTCTTAAGGATTGCTGATATCAATACTCTAACCCACTTCTTTTGATAACAATGACATCTAAAGAGGGGAGATGGATTGAGATGATGCTTCGTATGAGGAATGGTCTATCGAAGCAACTTTTTCTATGACCCCTAAAAGATGGGTGGAACAAAAGATAATATACCCATCGGGGCACAAGCAAGAATGTAGAAGTTGTACAAAGACAAAGACAACACCAAAAGAAGCCGACAACCAAAAATTCCAAAAAATATGAGCTTTAATAAAAGCCTTCTTCTAGGTGGAGAATCGGTTACACTGACCGACTTTACAAGGGAATGAGAGTCTCGGGTCCATTCCCACTTCTTATCCGCGTTCTAAACTTCTTCCCCATTTAGTTGTAAAAACTGGGAGCACCTAACCTTAGAAGGGAATATCTATCACCATGAGGTTGAGTTACCAAAGTGCAGACTCCTATATAGATCATCGGTTTTATATGGGGAAAGCTGAACAATTTCACACACATGCTTCTATCACTTCAGGGTAGAAAGAGTATGCAACTGGGAGGATGGTTCTGACTTGGGTGTGAATTAGACTGAATGATAGGAGTATGGAACCTAAGGGACGTTGTGTCACACTTCTTGACTTCCATGTGGTTCTGAACACACCATTAATCCCAAGGCCTTCTCTGAGCTCCAAACGTTGATTTTGTTAAGACAAGTTTAAAAGTCGACAATTATTCCAACTTCTTTCTTTTTCTTTTCTTTATTTTCATTTTATGCACTTACTGCATAAGTGTTGCGAGGGACTAGAAAAGGCAAGTTTGGGGGGTGATGAATCTCCATCGCATCATATTTATTCTATCATTTTGGCATTTAAAACCCTAGTTAATGCTTGTAAATAACATTATTTTGTACAGATTAACATTCATCATTTATTCAATTTATTATATATAAAATATAGTTTTTAATGACAAAATGATATAATGTGGAGAATTAAAGAAAAAGAATAAAATACCAAAGGTATTTTATGACCCTAAACTCTGAGACCTAGGCATCTTGATGACTGGGTCAATAAGAAATAATGTAGGGAGAGATAAGGGTAAAAAATCTAATAAAATTTTCATTCTTTTATTAATCAATAATTCATTTTTGGAACCCATTTTATTTTCTATTTTTTATACCTCAAATCAATAAACTTTGTACATGAAAGTTTTAGATAATAATATATAGAAAAAATTGATTTCACATAAAAATAATATACAATGTACTTTTTATACTCTAAATAAAAAGACACAATCCAAACTTCCCATGCTCATATGTTCTCCATATGAACTCAAATGTACCAAAATCACTTTAATTGTATATAACATTTAGGGTTTTTATCGGTTTTGCCCCTTTAAGAAATTGCAATTTTAGTTATACCCCTCCCTTTTTGGGAATATCATATATGCCCCCGACTTCATGACGTTCTATCACTAATGACCCTCCGTTACTTTAGCCGTTAATGAATTGAATTTAACCACGGTTTTCTCAAACCATGGTACCGTTAAGAGGGGTATAACTTTCCCAAAAAATAAATCTCCCTATCTCATCCCTCTATCGAAATGTCCTCAGATCGTTGCTCCCAGTCTCATCCCTGCGACGAGAAGCAGCCCCTCAACATTCAATTACTAGAGGGGTGTCTCCAAGTGATCGATCGAACGACACATGAGATCCACCTACAAAGAATAGTCGATGAACTCAGACTCGTGGAACCCAACATTCAGGAGCTTGTCCTCCGCCCCCTCCAAGCCACAACCGCTCTCTCTTTCTCCGCCTCGAGCCACATATTCTCCATCCTTTCTTGTTACATTCTCTATTCCCCCATCAATAATCATCTCCATGTTCATCATCAAAGCATTCAATTAAATTCAATTTAATGGTCACAATAAAAAACTAGATCTGGATGTAGATGTTCTCGACAACCCTCACCTTATCAATGAGAGACGCTAAGGAGGAGACAACCTGTTAGGCAGGGGGAGGAGATGGGGTGGAGGGGGAGGTTACGGGAAGAGGGGAGGTGCAGGGGTGGGGGGAGAACCTTGGGTGCAGATATGGAGGTCCGTAGGCGGGGATAGGAGCTTGAGGCAGAGGAGAGGAGGGGCGGTGGAGGAGAAGAGGGGTGGTGAAGGAGAGGAGGGCCTGGAGGGAGAGGGGTTGCGGAAAAGGAGGAGGAGATCTTGAATGGGGAGGAGCAGATGAGGAGGACCTAGAGAGGGAGGAGTCGTGGAGGAGGATGGCTTGGAGGGGGAGCGGCGTGAAGGAGGAGGCTGTTAGCAGAGGGGACAGAGGAGGGGGAGGAGAAGGACAGGGACAGAGGAGGGAAAGGAGGGGGACACATAGGGGCAGAGTAGGGGGTCGTGGGGGAGGGGAAGCTCATGGCAGAGGAGGTTGCAGGAGAGCTGAGGAGGAACAAGGGTTCGTCGTCGAGGAAGAGAAAGAAGATACATAGGTGAAGGAAGAGGATGTGGAAGACTTTTCAGTCCTCCATTTTAAATTTAATTATACTTCTATCCTCAAAGTTAACGTCAGTTAGCGTTGGTTATGGACGACCACTAATCCGAGGGGCATAATTGATAGAACATCAAGAAGTCAGGGGCATAATTGATATTCCAGAAAAGGGAGGCGCATAATTGAAATTGCAATATCTCAAAGGAGCACAACTGATAAAAGCACTTAATTTTAATAAGCTATTTAATGAAGGCGTTTCATTTATTTTGGAGTTATGGTATGAAAGTTAGGTTTTGGACCCTTACTGTATACTTTACTTGAATAATTTATTCATTTTATTTATTCTTTGTTATTTATATAATTTCATATTTTTACAATTTTGTATTTATTCTTTATAATATTCGTACATATTTATAATAGAATAAAACCGCAAAGAAAACACAAAAATACAATAGTCTACATAAATACATATATGAATATACTATAATTATACATATATAATAGGTAGACATATTTGTCTAAGTGTACATATGATATCAGAAAAATATAACAAAAAATATTTATGTGTATAAAAATAAGTTATATTTATTTAAAGAGAAAAAGGCGGTTGTTATGTGTAATAACCAAGTTGGCTGTTACACGGAGCAATTTCACCTTTTTTTATCAAATATTACTCCATGTATATTTATCTATATATCCCTCCTTCATGTCATTCGAATTTCATGAGAAACAGAGACTCCTATACCCTCCATCTAGAACATGTAATTTTACCAGTCTAAAATTTACTATAATCGACCTGTTCTAGATGAAGGACATATAAGTCTCTGTTTTTGACGAAATTTGATTGACATATAGGAGGGATATATATATATATAAATATACATGATTTTATTTCGAAAAAAAGAGGGGGGGGGACTGCCTTGTGTAACAACCAACTTGGTTGTTACTCAAAATGGCCACCCTCCCCTCATAAAGAGAAAAAGGAGGCTGTTCTGTGTAACAACCAAGTTGGTTGTTACACGGAGCAATTTCGCCATTTTTTATTTTTTATTTTAAAAAATTCTATCATTTATGTTCATCTATATATCCCTCTAACATGTCATTCGAATTTCGTGAGAAACAGAGACTCCTTTGCCCTCCATCTAGAACAAGTAACTTTAATAGTCTGAAATTTGTTGTAATCAACCTGATCTAGATGGAGGGCATAGGAGTCTCTGTTTCTAATGAAATTTGAATGACATATAGGAGGGATATATGTATACATATATATACACATGGTTTTATTTTCGAAAAAAATAAAAAAGGGGGAGGGAACTACCTTATGTAACAACCAACTTTGTTGTTACTCAAAACAACATCCCCGTCCTCTTATATAAAATATGAAAATAAAATAATAAATAAAAAATAAAAAATCAAAATAAAATATCCCAAACATAGCTAAATATACCTATAAGTAAACTAGTAAAAAATAACTTATAATAAATAAGCTTGTAAAAATAAATAAAAATCATAATAAAATAATAAATAAAATAATAAGCATTTTTTACGTTTTAATCAAAAATCAAAAAATTGTCAACTAATTTATTTTGATTTTCAAAACTGTTCTCTCGTGTAGTAGCTTAGGTGGACCAATCGCACCCCTACGACAGTTGACCCTAGGTCAACTATCCTTCTGCTGGACATGCGAGCCCATGACGAGCCATTACGCAATAAATGTTATTGCAAATATAATTCCCTGATCTGAAATGAAGAATAACTAATTTGCATAATAGGTCCCTTAGTACTTTTACGGTTATGT